>JAZDUA010000760.1:252500-410000 GCA_038098605.1 Gryllus longicercus
TGCACCAGGGAAATTACAGTTTTAAACTAAAAATGAAATAAAAATGAAGAGATTGATTAGAGAGAAGAGAAAATTAGAGGTTAGTAATCATAGTAAAGCTTATAATTAGGAAGAAAGCAAACCTATTACAACTAATATTACATTTGGTGACAAACTGACAATTTGACGTGCCTAAGCGCGACACTGCGTTTATATGAGTCTCACAGGGGTGAATGCCCTGAGTTACATTGCCTTGGTCGGTTCTGTTGTGTGGCCGGGACGGACCCGGCGCGGAGAGCAGGGGGGCGGGCGGGGCGGTTGCGACCTTGGCAAGGACGCAGCCACGGCGGCACCCTCGCACCCTCTCAGGCGCGCCCGTCAGCTGGTCGGTCTCTGGTGACGTCACGAGGGAGGCGGCGTCCGGGCGTCTGGCAGGTCTTGGAGGCGATCAGGATTCGCCCTCAATCTCGATGGCGTCAGCGGCGTCTGGCAGCGATGTCTGGCAGATCTTGGAGGCGATCATCGGGAATTTCTCCCGATCTTAGGAGCGGAGTATTTAGCCAAGCGTCTCTTCCGATTCTTATGACAGTCGTTCTCAAGTCCGATTTCAAAAAGATTAAGAAATCCTTAACGATTAATTCAAACTCCAGAGAAGTTTCTCTGTCTACTGGTTGGCCCAATGCTCAAACCTGCACTGTAAAATTCTAAGTCCCTTTAGAGACGAACTTGCCTCTGACTGACTAATAGCTTCCCCCCGAAGCGGGTTCTCTCCCTGCTCCTGGCAGCCCACCGCTCAAATCCCTTCTGATTAGTGAAAATTTTATAAGTCCGGCGGAGGCGAGCTTGCCTCTGACCGACGACTAGCTCCCCGAAAGAAGCTTCTGCCCCGACTGCTCTGCCTAGAAACCAAATCCCCTCTGCCGTTCTCTCAGTCGAGACTGTATAAGGTTAACTTTGCCCCCCACCCTAATATTCTCGTATGCTCGAGTTCTTTGTAATAGTCGTGTAGCTATTGGCTAAAAGTAGCGGCGCAGTGAACTTTTTTCAGCCAATCGCCACGCGAGAAGCCATGGAACTTTCCGCCATCTGCGCCACTGCAAGCATACAGTATGTTCTTGTTCCTTCTCAAATACATCGGGCGTTCCCGCACGAGGGCTCCCCGGTGAAGGAATTATCGATTTAGGGATTTCGTAGATGTTCTGGCATCCGCGCGCCTGCCCTCATCAATGTGTTGACGCCGGCCCTTGTAACGACCTTCTTAATGGGCCGGGGGCGTAAATTGCCATTAGACGGGGGGCTGCGCGCCTGGCTCCGTCTGTTATTCTCCCAGTAAAAATTCCTTTAGTCTGGTTAATTTTATCTAACTTGTCTGAGGAATTCTGTACCGTGAGCATACAGTGTTCTGTTGTTCCATCTCGACAGGCGTCCCAAAGAGTTTCTCGACTCGGCTGCGTCCGAGTGCATTTCAATTAATTTTCTAACACCAGCCCTAACAGCAACTTCGTAATGCGCCGGAGGCGCAAGGGACGGTCATTAAAGCGGTGGAAGGGCGTCTGACGCCGTGTGTTTATCCTCTCAGTAAGGTTCAGGGTAGCCGAGTCTGTTTATTGTCCCAGTATGGCGCACTAGCCTCTGGTCCGGATTATTATATTTTTAGTTGAGTGATGAAATCTGTATCGCTACAATATGAACCAGTATTAATGGTACTATACGTTGTGTGGTTTTGAGTTTAGGTCAATACAAGAAACACAACACTTAACATTGCCGGCCTTCATCAGTACAATAGCTACAACAATCAGCTACAATAATCAGCTAAATAGATACTATTGATGAAGGTCGAATAAATGGCCGAAACGTCGGCAATGTAAAGTGTTGTTTTTCTTGTATTGTCCTGAACTGAAGAACGACACGACATATAATTCCAACGGGCCAAGAAGCACTTAATATATTAATGGTACTGTGTATTAAAGAATGTATTATTTTTTACAGAACAACCTTTTTTTAATTTTCTTAAGGTACAAATTGACAGAATTCAACACGACGCTGCGCGGCAAGATAAAACTCGTGTATATTGTTGTGCATAAATACACAGCACGTGGCGCAGCGGCAAGATCTGAGTTTTGTTTCTTCCTAGCGTATACAGACGACCAAGATGATAAATAGTTGACGTCTGAATAATAAAGTATGCTCCACAATTTCTATTTGGCAATGTAAATATACGACGTTAATAGAAGTGCTATCAAATGTGTCAATATTATAATTTTATTATAGTAAACATAACACATGAAACTCTCCATAATCTTGTTTCGTTGAATACACTTCATCCACCTCTACACCCCCTAAACTTGTGCATTTCAAGAATGGATTCATTGAAAGAAACAACTCCGTGGTTTCGACAACGCCATTTTTCGAACTGGTCACGTGGCTTCGGGTCACGTCATCTATGTGATGGCGCTTGCTGATCTTCCACGCTGCTTCGCTCTGCACCATACAGTGCTGTGTCATGTCACGTCGCAACCTGCCATCTGTTTGTAGCCTATTTACTTTGCGCAAAATTCACACTTTCAATTTTTGCGACTCGAACCATCCATAAATCTCGTCCTGTGCTCTAGTGGATAACTTGCAGTGTTCGGAGTTATTGGCATTTATCATTAGTCATTTATCATTATTATTATTAGTCATTGCTATTTATCATTCATTCATCTAGTACGGTGTAAGCATTTTCTACTCCTATGGGGACTATTATCAGATCATTTGTCAAGAGATCGCCTCAACCCCATCAGCTTTCGTCTGATTTTCATTTAATCAATTATAATTTGTTTTATTTTTGCCTATCTATGTTACTAATTTCCAGTGCCCGCAGAAATTGAAAGATTACTAAGTAGTCTCAATTTTTGAGAAAATTATAAATCCAAATATTTGGTTATGTTAATCTGCAATTTATCCTACCTAATGTTACTTTATTCTCGTAATCCGTGCATTAGGGATTACGACACACGTTACTTCATGCGATGAGGAAGAAAGATGCTTCAGTTCACACGTGTGCCGTTTCAGAACAGTCCCTTTTGGCTGCTCCAGAGCCATATCTTTTACACACATGACATCAGCAATTTGCTGCTGAAGGCCAATAGTTATTACTTACAGTTTAAGGATTTACTGCTTTCAAAGAGAACGTTTTCATAAGCAATAAAAATATTAAAAAACGATCGGGCCGCTACGAAATGGGGTGCTCTTGCCACGCCAACTGGTGATACAATTGGATAGTGTTCGCGGCGCGCAATACGGTTTCGGAGTTTGATGCTAGGAGACACAATTGCGTTTTCACGTTAGTACACAAAGTCCGGGAAATCTTTCTTCGGAACTCCAAACCAGTGGAGGCAGAGGGATGCAAGAGCAGCCTTGTTTCGACGCGCGCACAAAATGTAGAACTTTGGCGATTAGGGAAAAGCTCAGGAGCTCAATTGTAAATACACGGTCAGTATCAAATAAATCCACTATCAGTTAGCAGAATAAGACAAAAATACACATTTTATCGATGGACATTTGTCATTGTACAAAGTGATTAAAAAACAAATAAATGGGGAAAGAATAAAAATTATAATAAAAATATGACCCACAGTATGACCCTGGAGAGATTCGTCCGACCTCCGTGGTCTCGTGCCAGAGGATGGAAGATGCTCGTACGGGCTGAATGCATGTACGTGCGATTTCTGGGAACATAGTGAACCTAATCTTCGGTACATACGCCGTTGGACTTCGAGAAAGCAGTACGTCAAAACGACTATACAAAATATCTGGGAAACTAAATTCAGATTCTTTCATGGGACGTGGTAAACAGTGACACGAGGAGAAAATTATCTCATCCTATTTAATGTATTATAAAATTATAGAAAGGAAAACTTTGTTATTTAATCTAACAGTGCTATGGAGCGAGTGCGAATGTCAGTGGTTCACTTTGTTATACTTTGCGAAGTCATGTTATTTCAAAATTTGCTTGATTCACGATAAAAAAACGTAGAAAAAAGCCGATTACGTGAAGGCCAGTTCCAGCGAGACCGGGAACGAGGAAGTCCCACATGCAGAGCACGTACAGCTAGCTTGGCCGGCTGGTCGGGGCCCATCAAGAGGATGTGATATCAGCAAATTAACAAGCTTTGAGTTTTCAGCTTCTCTTTACAGACACGACAAGTGCGGTTGCGTTAATAAGGGCACAACGAGCCTTCATTATGTGCGGGGGGTCTACCCTAATCGGTGACAGGAAGATTAATATGACCACTTGACACCATGTAGGAAAATACTATGGGGCATCCAAACTCAAAAGAGACAATTTTGAGTTAATGGAAGACGGTTATTTGAGGGGACTCGTCTGCATATATTAAAGAGGACCAGCAACACCACCTTTTTTTCTTTCGTTGTTCTGGCGTTACTGACACTGTCCTAGCAATCTTATTATATTTATTTAACGTCAAAAAGAGTTAAAACTGTATGTGACTTTTTAAGGGAGAAAAGTAATTCTTACCGTCAAGGATAAGTGTTTGAAGTTAAAATCATTAAAATAAGATAAAATACGTGTCACTCATAAAACGTGAATTGCTAGATTGAATGAATTACAATTCCTTTAATACTCTCCAAAATTGGTCTAGCAATTTTGCGAAGAAACCATGCAATGCTATCGATCAGAGCAACTGATCGCTAGACTTTTCCGCTAGTCAGCGACTGAATTCGGCCTAGCTATGTAGCTACTGTCGAAAATGCGCCACCGTCGTGACTGGGGAATTAAAGAAAACATAGTTTAAGTCAACTCCTTTTGTACAGACGTTCGGCAGGTTACGATTTGATGCAGTCAAAAAGATTCAATGGTCCTGCCGAACATTGCATTTGGGGTTGCCTACAATCAGGGGCAAATGTCACGTGTATGCAAAAACATATGTATTGCATAAACCTCAATTGTATGGAATATCCCACTGTATGTTCATTGGCAAAATATTCTTTTAGACTCCTACATGCCCTAAAACTGTGTAACATTTATTCTGAGACATTATTTATTATTATTATTATTATTATTATTATTATTATTATTATTATTATTATTATTATTATTACAGAATATACTCTAAACGACATCTTTTTTCATTAGACCTTCATCTAGACCTTCTGGTTAGGTTGCTACGTAATTCTAAGCTCATAGAATGATTTGGTATAGCGATGTAATCAGATTCCTTGTACCAGTGTGCGTATCGGTTTTATCCTACTTAATAATATTCCAGGATTTCACTCACGTCTTTAGTTAGTAGTGCAAAAGGATACATAATTATTTATGACTATATAGGATTTGCCTGAAAATGCATACTTTTATGTAAGCTTAACGCAGCCTTCAAATTTTTTAAACATACTTTTCAAAGCGTGCTCAATTTTTAAAAAAATATAGTTTTACCGTGTACAATTGCATGTTTTGGCCATTTTGGCAAGAAATCCATATACGATGCCTGTTTGTACGTTTTTCTATTTTTGTTGCATGTTTAGACTTTTATGTAGTTTACTAAGTCCTTTATATTAGGATTTTTGCATATATCATGCCAACATTAAAAGTAAATCGTATTATACACAAATAGCACATACAAAAATCTGATCTTGAAAAAATATTAGACAGTACTTTTAAGCTGTATATTTTAAAATTCTCTGAAGATTGAAAAAAGTAACAACGCACTGATTCCATTTTTGTGACCTGAAATGCTCAAGTACTTCCTTTGTGGCATTGAAAAATGTGCAGCTGAAGCGCAGCTGAAGGGAAGAAGCCTTCACGGTTGGCTACGTGGCGGCTGTGGGCAGACCGATCACAGTGTTTCACATAGAATCTGATTTATTTTCGTAAAAAAAAAACAACAAAAAACAAAAAAAACTATGTAACGTTTGGGGGAAATATAATCTACGCACGTTTTCCTCCTTCTCTAGAATCTCATCCCCACTCTTTTACAAGACATTGTTGAAAGATAAATAAAAGTGCAGTCCGGTAGTAAATGGTACTCGTAATAAATGAAGGGGCGTCAGAAGGGGGGGCAGCTGGGACTACTTTCCCCAGGCCCCGATTTTTTTTCATTCCAAATAAATTAAAAATTTTCATCTCTAAACTAAATTTAACGCTATAAGTTATTTCAGATGCGAGGAGAAATGAATTCTGTTCATGAATTGGAAGAGAGAGGACTTTTTTTGTTTGATTAGGTGTTCCCGAGGATCAACTGCCCCAGGCCCCTGGTTTTCCCTAGGCGACCCTGGGTCTGTGTGCTCGCGATAGCGTCTGCAGAGTGCGCGGACATGCAATGGCACTTCGGGAGATGACGGAAAGTTCTCATCAATTCGTCAGACATCATCTTGCTAATAGCTGGGAAAGGCGTTTGCGGCGAAGACGTTCGACGCAGATAAGGTAATAATGTTCTTCGGCCTTTTGAAATGTGGAGTGTTAGAATGCCACAACCCGTCCTTTAAGTATGCTCCGTTTACTTTTTGTGACGTAGAAATGTAATTTTTGGCATTCACAACATTTCTTTTAGGCAAACTGATGCAATTACTTGAAGAAAATTAGGAGAAGTTGCTAATTGTCACTGAAAAAAGCAAAGAAACAGAAAATTAGTAAATTCCACGCGTTTGATAGTGCTTATGTTAATTAATTTTACTCCTAAAAGTGCATATTTGACTATTTGAAACTATTTTAACTAAGTTTGCATGCATGTTTTACAATAAGAAATGCCCGACAAAATGTCTTCATTTGTGACATACTCATACCTATTTCATAAAGCCTCATTATCAAATCTATCTTTCAAACAAGTCTCTAGATGATAAAATGAATTTGATTTCTAGGCCTAGAATTCACATCATGAAACGTAGGATGAATATTAGACACAAGGTAATATGATGTTTACTTTGTAAGTTTCCCTAACTCACACGCCGTGGTATCTGAATGGTTTCTAATAAATATTTAGGTTCTTTGTTCTCAACAATAATGTAATTTATGTTTTGAATGGCGATCTGGTGTTGGGAACGCAACATGATACTCTAAAATCTCGACCAAAATCTCAATTTGGTACTAATATTTCTGATTCAGATCATTCCATCCTAAACGTGGAAAGTGAACAGGAGGAACGCATTTGAACATCTCCCGCAAAGGCTTTATGCTAACGCCCAGAACGTACACCACTATGTTTCTTCTCCGCGACTTTCTCTTTCGTGCTTAAACAATACATGTTTCTCTCCATTTCTTTGACGTCAGTACCTGTTTAATGTTCCTTACCACGGACATTCACCTCCCCATGTCAGTGAACCCCACCTCTCCTATCCTTCCCGGAATCCACCGACGCTGCCCCCCGCATATCCACCATCTCTCCTCCCTGAAACCTCAGGCCCCCGGCGTGTCTTCTGCTCACGTTTTGCTCCGACACACTGTGGGACTAGATTTCCAATGGCGGTCAAAAAACAGAAGTAAATTTCTTTTTACATTTCCCGTACTTATTTTATTTGCTATCAAACAATAAAATATTTTTCTAAGGGGTTTTATGAAGTATTTGTTGAACAAACTGTTTAACTTTAATAAATTAATAGAGTTCAAGAATGCAATTTATATCAGTATCTAGTGAATTAATTATTTTGAATAACTAATTTTAACTTTCTCTCTACGGAGCAAAGATAAAGTTATGTAATGTTGCTCAAAAAAGGTGAATTTGCAGCAGAAAAACTCTTATTATAGGTCCTGGTAACGAAAACGTGGACAAATCCAGTTGCTAAATTTAAAAAAATCCTCTATCATGTGGTGTAGCCATAATCCACGTTTTATGGCTCCTTGATACCGAAAAATCGAATGACGCTAGCGGCTAGACCGGCTGTGAACAACGCTAGCGGCTAAACCGTTCAGCCAATTTTCTCCAAAACTGATATTCCTCAATTGATCTGCTTAATGTCACTGCCTCTTGAATTTGAAAGCGATATTTTAATTTTTTAGGGTAAGTACTTTACATGAATCCCCTGAGACATTTTCCAAGTTTTCCAAAAAAAGGCTCCATCCTTTTTGATTAAATTTTGTTGTTGAATAATGTGAAGGACGTTTAAGAGAATGGTGCAGATATCATGTTCATTGGAAATCCTAAATTTTCTAAAATTGCAAAAATTCAAACTTTTTTCGAAGTCTTCTTACAACTATAAATATGGAGATTTTTCTCGTAATGAAAGCTGTTCCTCAAAGATAGATTTTGAAATAAGATCGTGTACAATTTTTCAAAAATTTGAGTACTTTTCGCGTATTTTTGCGTGAAAATTTGAGGGAGAAAATACGTGCTGTTTTAGCATCGTTAGTTGTAAGAAGACTCGAAACGTCTTTTGTGCATGTTTTATTATATTATTTTCTTACTGATATTATTTAAAAAATAATTATAAAGTTATTATTAGTGAGTTCAAAACAACTAAAAAATTGAAATAGTTAAAATTCAGGTTCGCCATATTTTATTCACTGTTTTTTGGGGGAGGGGGCATTTTTCTCAAGAACTATAATTAATTGCTTCAAGAACACTTACATACAATTATTGTTTGAATTTATTATTTGTTTTTGGACTAAAAACGCTATAATGAACTTACTATTTAGGCAACAATTATTTCAGGTTCATTTCCAACAAAATGGAAAAATTCTACTAAAACATTTTTACTGATTCGAATTTTTAAAACAACATAGACCATACATTATGGATTTTTAAACCTATTTCACCATTTCGTATTTGTCATTATGATTTGAAATTATATTATGTAGTTTTGTTATCTGCTTTTTCAACCCCCCCACCGAACACTTTATAAAGAACAATTACACAAAAACCTTCAACAGTTTTATTTAAATTGAGAAACTCTTTCCCATGCTTTTCTTTACAATCACGAAGACGCCGTATGCTTAGCTGAAAGACCAGTCAGCCAATTCTACGGCGTCTCGTTGACAGCGAAGAGAATCACGTGGACTCTGGGAGTAAAAACCACTGACTACAAACAATTTCATACTTTTATTCTTTTCTGTGGCGCTACAGCCCTATTCGGGGCTTCGACTTACGAAGATCGCAAGCAGTGCCTGCCACGTAGTTTGATACTTCTCCGGTATCTAGACCTGATCTATGAAAGCCACGGAAACGACCGATAAGGATAACCGACCCCCTTATTCTCACTCGGGTAATGCCCAGTCTCGGTCCAACTTCTAACTGGTGTCGAAAATCCGACCTCATCGTTATTTGACTTATGAACCTTCGAACCATCGATGAAGATTGAAAAGTCGGTCGTTTGAAAAAAAAGTAAGGAGCTGCATCAATTTTTATTTTCTCATCTTGCTTCGTAAGAAAAGGAGGTATTGTAATCGTACAGAAGAAATCTGCGGTTTTGACGAAAAGATTCTTATTGCTGGGTCTTGTAAACAGAAAAGTGGATAAATCTTCTTCCTGTATACAGTAGTGCTAAAAAATCTGCATCATCTAAAGAAAATGGGCTTTCTGTATTTTCCAAATCCAATCTGCTCTCAAAAATTTTAAACAAATATTAGTAGAATTAGTAATCATATAATTTATGAGAAATATATGATGTTTCTGATTTCATTACCTTCATAACTCTCTCGATTTTTGCAAATCTAGTGGTGTATTTTCAGGATTATATTGCAGATTACAACTGTGAGAGAGGTGATGCAGTTTCTTTGAGCACTACTGTACGTAGTAAATGACTTTCTCTACCACTTTGTGTAATCCGAATCCGTGTTTTGCGAGCCTCTCCTATTTCGCCGAGCCGGCGCGGCCATCGGCCCAGCGCGTCACGTGGCGCGAGGTGTCGCAGCGCGGCACGCGGACGCAGGGACAATGGGCTGTGGGCGGGTGGCGTTGCCCGGGAGACCGCCTCCGCCGCAGCGGCGCCCTGAAAGACGAAGCGCCCCGCGCCGGTGGACGTCAGCCCGCGGGGGGCGCTCGCTGACGTCAACGAGGGCGAGGGTCGGCGCGGCGGTTGCGTCCGCAGCGAATGCCGCCGGCCGGCCCACCCGCCGGTCTCTCCCCCTTCCTCCTCCCCCTACCATTTCCATCCCACCGCGCACCCGCGGCAGCCGGATCTGCGCCACAAATTACTCGCTCCATCTGTCATCGCCACCGGTTGTTCGTTGTGATCTGGCTGGATTGATCGTCAAATCACGGGAGAGAACAGTTTCTAATAAATCAAGTTATTTATTATTATTATTATTATTATTATTATTATTATTATTATTATTATTATTATTATTATTATTATTAATTATTCCATTTTCTCACAAGTTATTGGTCTTTTCCAGCTACCACACAGATACAACATCAAAGCATGGTAACTGATTTGTTTTACATTTACAACAATCTAGAGTTAACATAATACAATATAAAATATCAAACTTAAAATTACAATATAATAGCTAAATTGAAAAGCTTCAGAATCCCACATGTCTTCCCATGAACTTCCTGAGCAATGAGCACGTACTGATGACTGATTTTTGAAGAGCGAATATAATACTCTTGTCCATACCTAGGTTGTCTAACGATTTGCTATGAGGTTTTGGTACGGCTCCTGTTGCTGACAGGATAATTCGAACAGTTTTAATGTCTGCAACGTGCCACTGTTCTCTCACTGTATATGCTAGCTCTAGGTATTGATCGTTTTTTTGCTTAATTTGTTGTCATCATGTTGCTGGTATTGACAACTGCAAAATCTATAAACCAAACTTTCCTGACAGGTTTATTCCAGGGCGTAACATCTGGTCTATTGTGCTGGATTGTTCTATATGTCACAATACTGCGGTCCCAGTACAACTTATGGGACTAGCTTTCAAGCACCGTTTCAGGATGACATTGGTAGTACGGTATGTCAATGTCCTGCAGGAGTCTGTATTTCTTAGCGAGCATGGCATGGATGATCAGGCTCACTAGATCGTGTCTCGTTTTGTAGTCTGTTGGAGCTAGTGCCCTGCAACCCGAGATGATATTCTGGATGGTCTCATGATCTCGCCCACACATTCGACACTCATTATTATGTATTTCTGTGTCTTTAATTATGTATGTAAGGTAGTTCTTCGTTGGGTTTATCTTGGATTGCCACCATAAAGCCTTCACTCTCAGGGTACAAATCTCCTATATTGAGCCATTTGTACATTTACCCGTTGACATTTGGATTGGCAACTGCAGTAGGAAATGCACCGTGGAGGGCTTTCTTTTGACCGTGGACAGCATTTCCTTCACTGCCTCCAATATCACTGATACCATTTTTTTTCTGAAACAGATACTTCAAATACAAGTATTACTAAAAACCAAAGCTGAAGTAGTGAACATGGTACAATTTAAGGAAGTCGTTTACACCGGGACTTCGCGCCGCACAGGCGAGGTTAAATCCACGGCGAAGGACAAGAGGGGTAGTTATAGGGTTTTGAAAGGAATCTTTCAGTGGGCAGGGCTAGTGAGCAATGTACCTTACATGATTATAATAAAAACATGGTGATGTGAATAAAGTTCAAAATTCAATCTATTGAAATATTTGTAATGCTTCCTAATGTGTGACTCCTCGTTACGTCATTTCACCTTTTGAAGCTCCATTACTATACTATCTATTGAATAGAAACATTCACAGCTATAATTCTGGAGTTGGTTTTTTTATGTCGAAATAACTGTCAAAGTCATTTGCTAAGTTTCTGATGAACGTTTCTTGCGCTCATTTGATTGTTATTGATTGACGGGCGTATGTTTTACGATGGTGACAAAAAATGTGGTTCTGTACGAGTGGTGCCAAAAGGTCTGTGTAGTCGTGATTAAGTTGATTCACACCTATGGGTTTATTGCAAAAGGGTTTACGTGTCTAGTGTGTAACTGCTATATAATGTTGGCCAAGTGAAAGAACGTCTGTGATCGCTTTGAGTGGAATTGTAGTGAGAAAGATGTTCTTCATTTGCGAAAGTGTTCTGTTCAAAAGGGGCCATGGTTCACGAGACGCAAAATAAATATGAAATGCTTTTGTTTATCATTCCAGGCGTCTCCAACTTATACGAAACATGAAGAAATCGAATTTTTGGTAAGTTTTCTTAATTTATTTCGGAGATTTTTCTAAGTTATGCGCAGTTATGCGTGTTGCAATAATCTGTTTTTCATCTTAAATATGTTGGGTCTATGACTGGGGTGTAATTCTTCACCCACCAGTTGCACAATTACATGGTTTTGTGTCTATGGTTTCTTACAACCTGCCAAATACTACTATCTTTCCTTGGCTTATAAAATATTATACAAAGGATTAGAAACATTTAAAAATATGATAATTTGTAACTAAATTTCAAGGTTGAAAAATTATTGAGTACTACAACGTACACAAATGTATACTATATACCAAAATTAATTGACAGAACAGTTGCAGTCATTTTCAAAGAAAATTAAAGCCATAAGTTGTTTTAAGGGTGGAAAACATGGAAAATAGTTCCTAATGCTTTTAACTACAGCCCGGCAACTGAAAATATCTGAAAACAATTCACATTCACCGGTGTTTTAAGAGGAAGTTTTGAGACTTTTCATGACTGTTTCCGTGTTCGAAGACAGTAAAATTAAAAAACACAGAATACATTGTTTTTATCATATCTTTTAAATTAATAAAGTTAACGTTAAGTTGAAAAAATTAAAATAACACGTTTTGGGCTGTAGAGGGATGGTGATGGTGGTGTTGGTTGTAGGAGGTTTAGAAACCTTTACAAAATCTAACTTTCATTTTATTCATAGTTTAACTGCTCATATGTCGTTTGATTTTAGAGAACCATATTTTTCAGGGGTACAATATTGCTGCTTATCGTGATTCGGTGTCGTTTGTGAATTGTTTTATTAGCCAACTCGCTTGTCGTTTAAGCGTCACAGGATTATGTGTTGCAGCGGCGAACTATTGGCATGCCACATTAATATCAACTCAAAAATTCATTTTCTACTTTAGCGGGCACTTCCACCTACATTCCTTTCTATGTATAACAGCTGGACGCATCGCAACAACCAGCTGCAGTGGAGCAGTTCGCCGCAGCTCAGTGATAAAAATCGGGCCCTAAAGACTTGCGAAGAACAAAGTGCATCTGACGCGCGGGTTATACACGGACGGCCATAAAGGTGCTACGCTTGTTAACGACTTTCTCTTAAGTAACTAATAGCACAACCATATCCTCAACAAGTGTGTTCTCTAAAATAACGTTGATCTTCGAAGTGTACCAACTCTATCCCTTTCAATATGCAAGGCAAAAACTGCAACCCTGTAGCTATTCAGTTAGAGGTGATGAGTTGGAATAAGCTCTAATATTTCTGAAAGCGTCAAAAATGAATAGAAACTGGTAAATGTATACAGAAGAATGTCTGCGGCTTTCCTTCTGTATTCCGGATATATTCGATTTATTAGATATGTGTAAAATGAAATGCATATAAACACGGGTAAATAGTGACCTGTTTAAAACTGATGAAGTACTCGTTTCTGTGTTTTCAAGAGCAAAAGATACAGTCTACTTGTTTCCAGTTGAACTGGGAGAAGTTACATGAACTGCCATGGTTGCTTTACTAACCGAGCGATGCTTGTTTATGACAACCCCACGGACGTTTCAATGCAGCATGTACTATTCACTGCTCTACTCACATCCAGGATTGAAGACAAAAAAAACACGAAATGATGGCAGAAGCGATTGAGAAATCATGGCGTCACCCAAAGAATCGATATTTTTACGACGATCTTCGTAGCGGTAACTGATGTATTGTGGAATTTCATATCTCAAGTTCAAAAGAAATAGAGAGAAGGGCGAAATTATATTCTATATTTTATAAAAGATGATCCGAATATATTTGATTTGCGACGCGTATGGATTCAATATTATCTTGGTTTACTTCTTACAGTATGTTTAGGAAACTTGGGTTACGTAAGTTATATTCAAACATTTTCAACGTAAAGTAGTTATAACTATCTCACCCAGGGAATAAAAATGACAGAATAAAGCACCTTTTGAAAATCATGAATGAGGTAATAGTTTTTATTTGAAATGGGCCATCGTGATCATAGTTTTCGTCTAGATTACCTGCGATTTTTATGGCGTAGTTTCCTTAACGCCGAATTCTTAATACTTCTCTATTAATATACTCGACTTATTTTCTTTGATCTGCCACTGGCTGAGGTGATTTAATACAGCAACCGCTCACCGGAAGTTCTTAGGGTTCGAGTTCCGTTGGTGGCAGGATTTTCGACAATAGGTACATATCTAGGTTGAACTCAACAGTTGTCTGGAGAACAATTCCATCGGTCGGCTGCTCTGATTGGTACTTTTCCGTAGTTTCTCCGATCAATCCCAGGCGAATGCCAGCGCAGTGAGCTAAATAAGTGGGCCACTGATCGCGTGCGATCTTTCCTGCCTTTCTATTTCCTCTCTAAATCTTCTTACTCACACCCACTTACGTTTACATTTCCATGCATTACACTATCACACAAGTCTGGAGACCATTCCGGAGATTTGTTTGTCGCGGTGGGGCGGTGTCACGTTGGTGGGAGATACCTAGATAGAAAAACCATCGCCAGCCGACGCGGAGGTCGGGGCCGGATCTCTCCACCCAGCGGGGGAAGAACACCGCCTTCTCCTGGAATAAAACACATTCTCTGCACTTACGGAACTGATGACCATAGCACTTGATGCGCCTAGAAACAAAATAATAAATCTTTGATCTGCCGGTATTCGCTATTCTCGGCATTCTTTCTTAACTGCTCACAACTTCTCCAATTAACGAAAGAGTAAAATGCTATTTTTTCTCATCTCTTTCCTTCTAGATTTGCGCTAGGTATTATTAAGCATCCTTACGTTCACGTTTAATAAAACAAGGCAGTTTCTTTCTCATATTTTTCACGCAATGTTTGGTTATAGATCTTCATTAGGAATACCTCGCCTCAATAATTTACCCCCCACCTTCCCTTACCACTTTTATATTTAACATGCATCCCAAAAAATTTTCGATTGTGTTCTACGGTTCGTAGTTTTCTTTTAATTTTATATTCACGCATTTACCTTGTAAGAAAAAGTATTGTAATCGGACGCCAGAAAACGGCGAATTTTCTGCAAAAGTCTTTTTGCCGGGACCTGTAACGAAAAAGTAGATAAATCACGTCTCTGTACATGGTAAAATACTTCCACTAACACGTTGTTTAGTGAGAATCTATGTTTTCAGGCCCTTGATACCGAAAATCGATTGACGGCAGTATTCGTCTCTGTAGTCAAAGGTTGCTCGCAAACCGTTCAGGGTGGACAAGCTATTGGTTTTGTGTCTAGCTGACATGATGTTTTCTTATAAATATTTCTCTTTAGTGCTGAATAGACATATTATTATAATTTGTTGATTATAGTTTATATTTATAACGTAAACGATTATATTGAATGATTTTCGTTAGTACTATCGAAAGTTAACAATAACTCAACTTTTAAATGCGTATCATTTGATTTTAGGGAGGAGGTGGATATAATGAAACTCCAATAGCCACCACCCCCGTGGGGTGCGTCACAGCCTATATATTCATAATTTGAGGTGATAAAAGAAAAGAAACTTATAGTCCTAAAACTTGTGAACTATACGATAACAAATTAAATTACGTTCTTTTTCGTTATTTTCTGTCTTTGTTGTAAGGTTGCTTAAAGAAGTACATACTCTTTTGTGAATGCATTTCATTATACATTCTAATTGTTTTGGTTTGGTTTTTGTGCATTTTTTAATTGATTTGAGTTATTATATAATTTTGAATTTTTTGTGATATCCTCGTTTTATCGTGTTCAATTAGTAGTTTATTTTTCCTTTATAATTGCATTTATCATACTGGAAACACCATACATTCATCACCACACAGGTGGTAAATTAGATTCCTCCCTATTTTATGGTGGTGCCGTTGAGACTGCCATTTTCCCAAAGAATATCAATTGTTTTTCTGTTTCTTTATCAAGGATTCTTCTTATTGTTGTTATGTATTACATGTATTTTTTTCTTCATATCCCTATGATACTTGATTCCTAGCTAGTTGCGGCAGCTAATTGAGACGGTCAGAATAATAACGGCAGATCCCAATCGAAGTTCGTTTTGAGAAAAATTCCTTTTTCTGTTATCGTTCACGTTCACTTACAGAACGGATAAATTTTTGAAGGTGAAATTGGAGGGTTTTGCAACATCCCAATTCATTTGATATTTCAGCTGATGATAGGTATATGATAGTTCACTGTCATACTTCTAACTGAAAATGCGAGGTCGGTTGGGATCTACCTTTGTAATTCTGAGAGCCTCAATTACGATTATGTTTTTAATCACATGATTCTCTACGAGAATCCTATACCGCACATGTTGCTTTGCCAAGTGTTGAGGATAGTATTCATAAAATTTATATTCGTTCTTGAACTTTTAAACTTACTGCAGTTAATACTCTCATCAAAAATTATTATTAATTTTCTTGCATAAATTAATACAGAATTTACAAAATAATATTCGTCAATATCTTCAACAGGGTAAACGAAACTATTTTATTTATGGATAACGTTTCAATCAGATATATTACATAATAAAACTGACCACCTAAAAGCATGCATTACATTAAGACCATATCATACGACACAATACATCCCATTCATTTAAAGTTTTTCAAAAGAACCATTGTGTGAAGTCCTGAGGATATCATGTACAATTGAGGTAATAGGTAACCTCTAAAACATCATAGAGCAAAGGAGAGTGTAGCAATCATAATGCATAACGAATATGCAAATAACATAATTAAACATAACTACATCTCCGAAAGAATTATATCTGTGAATTTGGCAGATAAATCTAAACCAATCAACATTATATACGTATACACGCGTATACACGCAACATTATACACGTATATATGCAATAATAAACCATCCCACGAAAAACAAAAATTCTATGATGACCTCCAAGAAATCAGCCAAATTAATCCTAAGGAACCGGTAGTAATAGCAGGTGATCTGAATGCTCAGGTAGAAAATCACATCATCCCGGGAATTAAGAACAGGTTCAATGATCATGATCTGAATGAAAATGGAGAAACTCTTATAGATTTCTGCGTTGAAAACAAAATAAGAATAAACAATACTTTCTTTGATCATAAAGAACAGCATAAAACTTGGGTGAACACAAGAGGACAAAAATCCACCATTGATTTTATACTTACTAATCGTGAAATTCACCCATCCCAGATACTAGATCAGGAGTGGATATTGGCAGTGATCATACTCGTAACCTGGTATTAATAAAACTACGAATGTTTATTATGAAGAAAAATATTGCAAAAGAAAAACCGGAACACCTACAAAAGATAAACATTGAAGCATTATGTGATGAATCTACCAGATATCTATATAGGAGTAGACTGAATGACAAAATCTCACAATTCAGTCTTGGATAATAACAGCGTAGAAATGTCATGGCATAAAATAAAAACAAATATTATTCAAGCTGATAAAGAGGCCGCAGGAATAATAGAAACAAATGCAAAAAAGAAAGAGAACAAAAAACACCTTGGTTTACTAAAGAAGTGAAGGATATAGTACAAAAGAAAAGAGCGGCATATATAAAATTCAAAAAGAATAAAACACCAGAAACACATGAAGAATATAAAAATATCAGGAACAAAGTTAATGCAAGGATTAAAGAAATAAAGAAAGATTACTGGATCTCCTTCACCATGCGACTTCAACATGATTTCTATGGGCGACAAAAAGAGATCTGGAGTTTCTTAGAGGACAGAGGACAGAAATAAATAAACTTATTAGCACATATAAAGTATCTGATGAAACATGGATAAAATACGTTAGAGAACTCCTCCTCTATGGCACACCGGAGATAATAGACTTAGTTGAAGGTATTACATCCAAGGAACGTAAATGTGAACGTAAAATGTGAAGAATTATCAAAAGTAATCGGAACACTACGAAATCTGGAGTCACCTGGAGAAGAAGGAATATATAATGAGCTCATTAAATATGCAGGAAAAACCTTATGTATAGAGATAACCAAACTTATTAATGAAATTTTAAATGATCCAACAATACCAAAGGAATGGAAAACAAGCATTCTTACCCCTCTATTTAAGAAAGGAGACAAACACGATCCAGATAGTTACAGAGGGATAAACCTCCTAAAAAGGTCATTGAAAATCCTCACGAAATGTATTGCAAACACTCTCGTGAATATGCTGTAATGGGAAGAACAACAGGGTTTTAGACGCGGTAGATTATGTACTGACGCAATTTTTATAATCCGACAAATCGCGGAAAAAGTTCTAGAATTTAACAAACCAGCTTTCCTATGCTTTGCGGACTAAGCTAAGTATTTTACAATATAAAACTAATTGATGTCATAAGCATACTGAAAACGGAAAATGTGCCCTCTAACCTTTTAAAAATAATAATCGATATATATATATATATATATATATATATATATATATATATACAGAAAACAAAATAAAGATTAAAAACCAGGTGAAAATATTACCTGCTATACCTGCATCGAAAGGAATAAGACTAGGGGATTCATTGAGCCCATTGTTATTTAATGTAATAATGAATAATATTATAAAACAACTAAAAACAAGAAACGGATATAGTATGGGAAAATATAAATATCATATGTTATGTAGACGACACATTGTTTATAACAGAAACCGAAGATGACTTACAACGATTACTGTAAGAGTTCAGTAAACTTCGTAAGAATTTTAATTTACAAATATCTACATAGAAGACGAAAGCTATGACAATTGCTAAGAATCTGATTAGGTGTAAATTGGTAGTGGATAAACAAATAATAGAACAAGTTCTAAAAATGAAATATTTGGGAATAACTTTAACAAGGTCAGGACAAACGGAGAAAGAAAGAAATAAAAGAACAAATAATAAAGGGTAATAGGATCGCTGTCTGTCTCAACTACTCAATATGGTATAATAAACATCTAAAACAGGACCTGAAGGTTAGAATATATCAATCAACAATTAGACCAATATTAACATATGCAGGAGAAACAAGAAGCGAAACGAAACGTACCCAACAACAACTTGAGGTCGCCGAAATGAGAGTTCTGAGAAAAATTACAAATCATACTCTACTGGAAAAGGAAAGAAACAGAAATATCAGGGAAGAGTGCAAAGTTAAGCCCATTACGGAATGAGTAGCAGACCGAAGAAAGGAATGGAACGATCATATTGAGAGAATGGAGGAGAAAAGAATCATGAAGATTACTAGGGATGAAAGGACGAGGGAAAGAGGAGAAGTTGGCACACCAAGGAGATGAAAAGACTCGTTATAATTCTTGGAAGAGAACAAGTCTTAGACTTTCTAAGAAGACGAAGAAGAAGAAGGAGAAGACTTCCAAGAATTTTAATGTTATGTAGAAGAAAAAAGACCAACGAACAGTTACATACGCTATTTTTTCTTATCTTAAAATAACTAATAGTGACAAGAGTACATGAAGAATGATTCAAATATAATGCAAGTGTCAATTTACATTATAAATCCATTTATTTTATTTCAATTCCTTTCATCAAATCTTACAGTACATTATGATTTGAAATCTTTGCAAATATTAGGAATTAATCAGTTCTCGGAACTCTGCAAATACGGTGTTAGATGTATGGAACTAGACTAGTCAATCACATCGTACTCATGCTTAGGACAGTTGTGTGGAGAGTTGGAAGTTCCCTGCTCTCTTTCCATTCATTATCGATCGCGTAGTCTAAGTCTACTGAAGAGGGCGTTGTCCAAAAATGCTTCCGCTATTGAGCTGCCGAGGCCGTGTTATTTTAGAACAATCTGTTATTCTGTTTGAACATTCCACCATGCGAAACGTACTGTATTAGTGTTTTGGACAATAAACCTTTCCCCTTGGACGATTGTTTTATGTGAGACTGCCAGCAGCTTTATGTTGTTGTCTTACTACCTAGTGTACGGGTGCCTTGCAAGTGGTTCAACTGGGACAAACGAAGGCAAAGAAAGAGGTTGACCTTCAGGAAATAGAAATTTGCGATAAACCTAATGTACATACAAACAAAACTGCCAGATTATATAAAAGCGTGCATTGAGAAATCTCTTAGTACATATTGGTCCTTTTCATCCTCGATTATTTTTTGTCGGTTAAGGGCATGTGTCCAAACAAAAGAACCGGGGCAGTTTTCAGCCAACCAGTAAGTCTCCTTGACTGTCGGAACAGTCGCATAAGGCTATCGTGATGGAATATAACAAGTGCCCATTTCGGATAGTGGCCGTTAAACCTGCCATCGTATATCACGGTACAACACGAAAAAACCAACTTTCCAAGATGAATGTTTTTGTTTGCTTAATACTATCTTAGTTGTCGACAAAGGACAAGTGTACCACATTCTGGATCTAAAATTTGACCTACACAACTACCGGTTTAGAGAAACTTGCATTTCGTTAATTAGTACTTCTTCGATGTTGAATGAAATTGTGATTATCGAATTCAAACTGCATTATTGTTACATGCTGGATCGAAGTTTTTCATAAAAGTATTGCAATGTGTTAATAGAAACTAGTGGTACTATAACAGTACATACTTTCTCGCAATATTTATACGTCCTCCGCTATACTAGTATATGAAACTATAAAAATATTTTTAGCCAACAAATATTATCTTCTGCATCGAGACTTGAACTCAAGTCCATCGATTTAACTCGCCATCAGCCATACCAGTAAGCTACAGAAGAACGGTGTTTGAACTCCGACCGACACTTCAAAGTGTAATGTTCTCAACTGAATATTTCCAACCAAAAATATTTGCAATTTTCGAAAATATGGAGAGTTTTCCGAAAATATAACTAGCACCATATTTTTTACAGCCCGTTGTTACATACTAGAAGAAAGTTTAATGAAAAAATTGGTGGGTGATTTTGGAAAAATACTTTTTTTATAAATTGCATGAATTTCTTACTCAAAACGCGAAGGCGAAATATACTCGCTTTTTAAAACGTTGTTCATGACGTTTTAAAAGAGCCGATTTTTGCAACTGACTAGGAGACAAAAATCGCTATTTCCAATTTTGAAGTTTTAAAATACTTTTTTCGAAAATTTGGTGAGTTCGCGGAAGAGGGGACAAGCACCTATTTTTTTATCGTCCTTTGATACATACGAGGAGAAAATGTAAAGAATATATTGGAGCGGTTTTGGAGAATTTTTTAGAAATTGTATACATTTCCGACACAAACTATGCAAAATCCACTTGTTCTTTCAAAAAATCGTACATGACCTTTTTTAAAGAGCAGATGTTTTTACAACACACTTTGTCTCAGGCAAAGGTCTCTATCTTCAGTTTTGTAGTTTTGAAATGTTAATTTTTTCAATTTTCGAAAAAAACGAGTCGGAAATGGGACCAGCCCTATGTTTTTACCATATCTTATCACATATGAGGAGAAACTTTAAAGAAAAAATGTACTGTTTTTGAGAACGAATGTTAAAAAATTTTAATTTCTTGTATTTCGCACAAAATTACACAAAAACTACTCATATTTTCGAAAAATTGAACATCGCAAAAAAATGGAATTTCTGCAATTGAGGGTTTCCACCATTCTATTTACGTTCTTTACAATATCCGTAGACAAAGTTTAAAAATTATCTTTGAAGCCTTTTTTGGGAAAATTCCAAAAAAGGGTTTTAGGCTTAGTGTAAGGTATACTCTCAAATTAAAATATCTGTATAAAACCCCTTAAGCCTTGAGTTAATTCAGATATGGGAATTTCAATTTTGAAGAAAATCGGCTGATCGGTTTAGGAGCTAGTGTTGACCACAAAGACGGACATACAGACACATTTTGCCATGAATCTATTTTTCGGAATCACCGACCCGGAGTCTTAGAGCTTGTCCCGGCTGGGGCGGCGTCCTCCTGGTGGGAGATAACTGATTGAGGAAAACGCCGCAAGGCGAGGGTAAGTCGGCGCCGAATCTCGCCATCCGTCGGAATAAGATCAGTGCCACCTCCTGTGATAAAAACATGCACTACGCTTGCGGGACCAATGGCCTTAGGAGTTGACGCGCCCGGAATCACTTGCCAGTCAGTCAGCTAAGATCGACCCCGTGCAACGTGTTCCGAGGACAGTAAGCTAACCATTCGCCCGCCGAAGTTTGCGAGCAGACGGGAAATGCGAGCAGTGCGTTGCGCGTCACTAACCGGGAGTCAATGCAGCTAGCCGGCGGCCGCGTCTCTTTTTCTTAAATCGAGGCCGCCTGGCCGTCACGCCGCTTTGGCGGGGGCAAAAACAGCTCACATGTGTCCTGCCGGTCTGCGACGCCGACGTTCGCAGTTGAGTACTAACGGACTCGGTTACCGCCACAATTTGGAAAATTCGGTTGGTGCCTTGAATTAACGAGTGCGTTCATGACTTTTAAGAATCAGTATTAGTAATGGCAAACATTTTTCGGGAAATTGTATGATTAATATTTGGGAGCATGTAACTTGAAACATTACATTTGTTAATGAAGGTTACAAACTTATTGTGTCGTCATTGCGATACAATTTTTGCAATGAACTGCACATTTTCATATCATAAACTTTGAAGAATGTTACATTGCTTGTTAATGGTAAGATCCATTAATATTTGCGTTAAATTCAAATCACATTATCTTTGTATCGATATTTGTTTTTGGATTCAAACAATTCTGGGCTAAGTACATGAAAATACACATAAAGTAAAAATGAAGCCCTAGAGAATGGGTAGAATTATAACGTGGAATAACAAAGAGGGACATACTTATATCTTTTTTCTTCATAATTTATACCACTCACACATGGTCATTTGTATAAAATTCCTTTGAGTATGAGCTTATAAATTAAAAGATTTTTTTAATCGATTGAGAGAATATTGAGATCTTGCTTGCCTTCGAAGCACTATGCAGATTAATTTCTGTCCTCATACCAGCGATGCGACATTGATAGCAAAACATTCATGTTTTAAATCTTTGTTATTCAAAATACGAACATTGATTTTAATAATACATCCTCCCAAAAACATCGACGTTATTAAAACTGGTTTAGTAACCTCATCAGCGATCGCGCTGAGGATAATTTAATTTGAGAGATGGCGACCTTATTAATTTATAATTAATATTTAATTAACAAAAAGTAAATATAATAAGAACGATTTTTCAAAAGTGCTTGAAGCGTGGACGTTCAGAGTCATCTGAAGGGGTCAGAGTTTGAATTCACAGTAGGACGGAGCGGGAAGGAAGGGTAGGACACCCTATCCCTACCGGGTATACGTTGCCCCCTTCTCTGCCTGCGAAATACGAGGATAAGAATAGGAAATGACAGGGTATCAGAGCCATCTCCCAGGCGGGAAATAGTCTGGCCAATATAGGTAGTAGAATCTGCGTTTACTTTGTTCAATCACACTAATTGACATCCGTTATTTCATATTTTATTTTTTTTAAATAAAGTGAGTATGGCACTTTTAATTTCACAAACAAAACATCAAAACCGCGAAACGTGGAGACCAAATCATCGATGCTAAAAAATCTGACTTAAAATATCGAGGTTGAAAAACGACATAGGGAACGACATCATCTCTCGGACGCCTACAGCACCATGGGCAACGCCTTCCAACTAGACCGGCTCCGTTTGGTTTGCTTCCGTGCAGTAAATGAGCTTCTCCCGCCACCGTTCCAAATCTCATTAAGTTTTTTTACAATTTTCAGCATCATATTAATTAACTAATTGATTGTTTAATTGATTAATGACCTAACTAACCGGCCTGCCGCGGCCCTGACCGAGGGCGCCGCGGCTACCTGTTGGCGTCTGGGCGGTTTCCGCCTGCCACGAACGCTCGCGCGGCCTCCACGGGCGCGGATCAGCTTGCAACGCCTCGCCACGCCGCGGAGAATCCGGAGCGGCCGAGGCGGCGCCGTTTCGCAACCGCCACTGAAGGACGGGACGAGACGACAGACGCCGCTGCGCGAGGCAGTGGGATGCAGACGCCGAGGGGTTGGCGATCACCGTCATCGGTTAATTGATTTAGCTGAGCACTGTCGTCTTTGTGTTCCTTTATTTCGCTACCTGTTTGACGTGTATATGCTTCACGATTTTGTGTAGCAGTGAACGCTGCAATTGCGATGCGGTATTAATATTATAGGGAACACGTAAAAGGAGGAAAAGCAGAAGAAGAAAGGAAACAAAAATAGTAATAATAATACTAAAACAAGAGACAGAAGAAGAAAGGGAGAACGGATGAAATATCCGAATTTAATGGATCCAACGAAGTTACAACATAGCATTTTCCTCGTACTATTTGTAATGAATACATAATATAATACCGTACTGAACATTTTAACTCCTTCATTCTTCATCATGTTGTGAAAAGTACCGGGATAGGTTGCTCAGGTTATCAACGTATGCCAATGCAGTGCCTCTGAGCGGGAGGTCATAGGTTCGAACCGAAGGTCCCGACGGTGGCAGGATTTTCAATTCTAGCTAGATAGCGAGGTCGAATTCAGTCGTGTTTGGAGAATTCAAGCGACTGGCTGATCTGATCGGTAGTTTTTCGTGGTTTCTCCGATTAATATCAAGCGAATGTCGGAGCACTACCCTAAAAAACGGGCTATGGACCGCGCGCTATCTTCCCTTCCCTTTCCTTGTCCTATCCTCACCCCTTACTTACACACAGTTACTTGCCCAACACTACCACAAGTACCGGAAATTAGGAAATTTCTTAGGAGCTTCATGCCTAGAAGCTAGCTACCCTGAATAATTAAAAATATCTTTTTCAAATTTGTAGGTCGTCGACAAATACCAGTTCAATCGAGGAGTATCAACTTTTGTGAAAATTTTGTATGATTATAGTGCTAGTGTTATACACAGACAGTCGGACAGACAGACGTTTTGAGGAAAACACTATTCGGTATCAAGAACCCCCATAGCGAGGATTTTGACTACACTACGTAAAGGAGAAAGTAATTTACTATGAAAAAAAACAAGACAAATCTTCTTTTTTGCATCATTACGTTCTCTTCGTAGGAGATACAAGGAAGAAAAAATTGGGAGCAGTGTTGAGAAAAATTGGACGAGTGTTATTAGCTTCTTGTGAATTACCATGAAAATTAAAATATACATTTGATAATCGCAGGGAATAAAATTTATCCTGACAATTTGCGAATATCGATTTTGGGAGAAATCCTGTTTATGGTTTCACTGCTAGGATGTTAGCACGATTAAAGAGCATTCTCCTCTCCATTATTTATTGTATTTTTGGTCCCCGTGACCAGAATCCCATCAAACTACCGTACTGACACCATAAGGTAAAATAAGATTGATGTCGGGATACTTCACGAAACTTTTGACTTATCCACGTAATTTATCCCTTGATATTTTTGTCTACGAAGTTAAATGTTACTTTTACCACTCTTTTATAATTCATTCATTATTCTATTCTACTCTTCTTCATTATCTTTAGCACTTCTCTTTCCGATTCCTTCTGTAATCATCAACTTTTCAATTTCTGCGTTTGTCACCTCTTCCGGAGCACTGTGCATCTGTCTCGAGCATCTCCTCGCCATGCAAGGAGATGGGACGGCTTGAGGTCTGTGCTTATCTGGAATCGACTGATCTGAAATGCTTACAACAGGTGGTTGACGTGCAAAGCAAAGTAAAGATATTGGCTAATCTGTAACCCAGATCTCAGCTTTTCTTTGTATAAGTCTGCAATCAGTACGCCTTAACCACATTATAAAAATCAAAATTATATACAAGGTAGATAAAAGATATCCTAATCGATTTAGAGTTCATTGTTGTAATCACAAGAACATATTTCAATAATGTTTGTACTCTAGTTGTGTCGGAGCAACTGTTATAACAGGATTAACCTACCTCCTCAGAATTGCACCGATCGACTTTGACTGTTGATACTGAACGAAAGTCCTCCATTACTGAAAGATACTGAAAGCGATAGCCGTTAGTATGAACACCTATATAACTGGAATGAAGTGAGTTGTAAATTAAAGCACTCGGCTAGATGGATAAAAACAAGATGAAAATATAATAATCAGATGTGATGACACGCATGCGTCAGCAGGTATTAATTACCTAAAGACAAAATTCGAAATTGCCTAAACAGAGGTCGGCAGGAATGAAAACGCCACGTCTTAAAAATTGTCCTTTCGGCCTCAGCCTGCACGTCGAACACACCAGTCTACACACTGAACATGGTCGTGAAATCCTTCGAAACGACTTCCTGCATTGAAATATTTGAAAATAATTTTTGACCCATAAAATTGAATTTTATGGAGTGTGAACAGACCGTAAAAAACGTTTTACCTTATGGAAAAAAAGTACCTTGGCTTCTAAAGACGTTATCCTTGTATTCGTGACAATGAATGCTTACAAGGAAGGTTTAGAGGACTTGGTCGGGAATATAATTTTTGATTTAAGGACTGCATTTTGAGTGACTCAGAACAAAAGAATTAGCAAAAAACGTTACATGAAGAGAAAAATTGTATTTAATTTCTATTAGTTTCTTTTATTGAATTCGAGTAAAACATTCGAGTAAAACTGAACATTCTTCTACATTATTAAATGTTCTTAGTACACATTGATGTTGCTGGAACTCAATACACGAAATGTTGCTAGAAGTCAAAAATTACCCTGTCGACTCGCCCTCTTGCCGGTCGTTAACATTAATACCAACTATTGAGACCGCAAGGTCATAATTAGAGGATCATCAATATTTAGACATTTTCGATAATATAAAACTGTAATAGAAATGAGTGTAAAATATTTGTACGCATCTCAGCCTTATAATAATAACATTCTTTTGACTCGAAAATGGCTATTGCGAAAAGTATATACATTTCGGCTTTCATAAATTAATAATTATTATGTAAGACTGCTTATGCTATTTCACAAGGGAATGCCTAAAAAATAAATATCATATCCCTTTATCACTAATAGTTAAAATATAGCAAGCTGAACGGGTGAGTAAATTGTAGGATTATTGTTCACGAATCAAATGACCCCTATTTTAATGTTAACGCAACATTCACAAAATATGCTTCCTTATTGGTGGATATTATTTTAATTGTTAATTGTACTAATATTGGGGTTGAGAAGCATGTTTGAGGCACATTAAATCATTATTATCGTATACTTTCAAAAATAAGTGTCTGTTTTAACATATCTTGCTCTCTTCAGTAAAAAAGTCTAACGCGTGGAAAGGTCTCATATACCCCGCCGAACAATTGACCTAGGCCCAATTCCTCGGGTCATATTGGAGCGTGATCTACATTTCGAACACAAGAGTCGCACGAGGACTTCGACCATTGTTCTCGAATACTCTTTATGTTCTCTAATTTGAATTGCTAAGGAGGACACTATAGTTAATTTGTGCATGCCTCAGAAAAATTCTATTTTAGTGTCCTTATAAGTCACTCACGATACGCGAAAAAATGCTCTAGTTCGCAATGCGACTCTTATGGCATGCCTAATCCATTCAAAAGAATTTCTCTTCTTTTTTTCTTATTATAATAATTGTTTTTTTGACGTAATATCGTAAGAAAACAACTTAAAATCACTTACACTTTAATGATCAAATGATGAATTATTTTTCATCTCTGCGAAAATTGCGCTCTTTACGTTTATTGCATCCGTATTTCCATTCGGTGTTTTATTTTAAAATTGTGTATTTTGTACTCGCTATCCATGAACGTTACTCATCAATGGTCTTACTTCCCATTTTCATCCAAACATAATATATTTTATGCATAACCACGTGCACATTTATGACAAGTATTTTGTGGTAAGATTAAGAAGAAATAGACTTCTTCGATTTGTCGAAATCTGCCGTCACGTATAATTAAAATATCATTTTAACGTCTGTTTACATTCTAACGATAACTAATCCATCTCTCCAAATTCAACAAGCATCAGGGGAAACAACCTCATCAGGAGTGATGTGCTCTAAGAAATATATTATGACACCAAAACGTATTAACGCGTGTGTTGAATGCATCCGCACAATCGATCATCGTTGGCTTCTATCAGGGCGAGGCCGCGTCCCCCGCTGAGATCCAGTTATCGGCGGGTGTTTGTAACACACCCTGCGCGCCAGGGCCGGCGCGGCGCGGAGCAGCGTGAGGCACGGCCTGACAGCCAACTGCCCCGAGCGCCGCGCCGCGCCGCGCCAGCAAAGAGAGAAACACGAAACACAAAACACGACGCCACCTCTCCACAAAGCACAACACACTCGCACTCAGCCACAAAACAAACCAGACAGTAGCAATATGTACTAGAAGTGTAGGCTTCACATTCTTCAATTTGTAGCTCAAAGTGTACAAGATCATAATGGCCGGCCTGGACAGCCGAGGCTGAAGAGTCACAGCTGCCAGAAGGGTCGCAGTTCCGAACCTCGCCCGGGGCATGAATGTTTGTGTGTGTCCGTATGCCATTACTGTTACCTCGAATGTCTCTTACACTTGGTCGCTCTATGACCTGAGAAGTTGAAAAGGGAACTTAAATAAGTAAAAAATATCATTATGAGGTGTCCAGAGACGTTCTGCACAAATTCCTTGAATATTGTTACAAGTTCCACTGCATGATGAATGATACTTGCGTACTAGCTAAAGGACACCAAAACCATCTCGGTAAGAAAATGTAGACAGTTCCATACACTCACAGTACATTGAATTGGGAAATGAGCAAATCCGCCCGATCTTAAGTCTCCCTAACAATACGTCTGAAGTGCTAATTTCAGCTTATGCAAATTGCAGAAAAGGCATCACCAGAATGTCCCAAATGTCTGAATGCTACTAATGAGTAAAAGACGAGTACAAGCGAATTTAATAGACGCAAAAGGCTGTGAGCTCCCCTTTTGACTTGCAACTGTAAAATTTGAAATATATTACCATAGAAAAGTTCCAGCGATGAAACGGAACAGTGTGAGATTTCAAGAGCTGAAAAAAATCAAGGCAAGAGTAATAAATGACCGAAGACGAGGTGAAGAGAAACGAGTCGAGGTAGGAGGATTTGACTTTCTACAGTCAAAGAAAAAGAGGCGACTGAGAAAAAGAGAGAGGATGAGAGAGTGCCTGAAAGGGTGATAGACTGGAGGTACCAATATAATGCGAACAACTCGGACTAGTCGTAGCTAAGAGGGAATATATATTGGAGAGAAAACAGACACGTAAAAATAGAAAAGAAAAAGTATCACCATATGTGTTAAATTAGACTGATATCGAATATATTTTCTCAATTTTCATTTTCAATATTCGTCTTTAAAAGAAGCATTCCCAACTTTCACTAATCGTTATTGTTTTCTATTCCCTCTTCCGTTCTTCAATTGATCAGTATTATTTACTTCCTGTACTTGTACTACGTATATGTAATGTACAGAAAATTACGAGATGCTGTAAAAAATCGATGTCGATATTTTGGTGAAATTAATATTTTGGATAACTTTCTTCAAAAGGGCCCGATTTTTTAAATACCGCTCTTGGCTGTAATAGTGGTACAACTCAAAAAATACTAATTTTGAGTTAATACTCTCTCCAGAATTTCAAATTGCTTTACCTTTCAGCAGCAACAGCAACATTTCTTATAGTACAGTATTCCACGAACAAATGACTACAGTGTGAGTGTAAGAATAGTTCATTTCAATAGAGGGAGAAATTTCAAACTCATTGAACTTAACACCTGATATTTTTGGTTGCGCCACCCTTGCAGCCCACGAAATGTTTTGTTGAAAATTTCAAAGGTTCAACTTTTATTGAATTTGTCATTTACCTTACGTTTTCTGTGTTAATTGACTAGCCTGAAACTAAAGTGGTCTATGGTACGAATCACAATGTCACTTTAGACCACTTAAGACTAACATTAAAACCATCTGCCAATACTAAGTAACAATTGAGAATGTATAGATGCTCACCTGTTCAGAACAAATTTTCCTCCACTCGGATTTTAGTCACTATGTTTCATAAACAACCTTAGTTCCAGGCCAGCCAATTTATTATTTTTTGTATCGAGTACAATGTATTAAATGGCATAAGTGTCATGTTATTATAACTTTTGAATTTACAAAAATACTCAGTGTAATTTTTTACAAATATTCCGTGTTAATATATAACTCATATGTTTTACTACTTTCGAAAATTCGAACATATCATCTATAGTACGTATTAGAAACCATTGACATTTTTATTTTTGCAAGGCACTTTACATACATTTTAAGTAGTAGCAAACTTCATCGACATCTAGTAGATATAATGGTTAGGTCAATATACTAAAATTTGTGAGGATAGTTTCTGGGATGACGACGTAATTTGTCAAACTAGGTTAGTGGCGAAGCTCTACTCTCACGCGATAGGTCGTTACCTCATATTTTAAAAAATCTATTGACTATTTGTGGTTCATATCATCAGTTTGGAACATAATTTAAATCATTTATGCCATTGAAATTTTTACTTGTAGACTCTTCTGTAAGTGAATTTAAAAACAGATTGAAATTGCAGTTTTTTGCAGCAAATGTAGCATATTTGTCATTTTAAACTAACACTAAACAAATTTTCTTCATTTTAATGTAAATGTTATACTCTTGTAAACCTTTCACTCCAAATATCAATCTATATTAACATCGAGAATCATATAAAACGAAGACAAACTCATTTCACACATTAATTCCATCTCATTCTTTCCGACATTTTGCGAAGAAACTGAAGTCACGGCTAGTAATTAATTTATTACATTGTTTAAAAGATGTGGGGTCTGTATCGCACACTGTAACAAGTATTCCTTATGTAATAATCATCGGGTAACCTCCGTTTGTCAGTTACTTACGGTTAGACTACCTCCGGCCCACCGTACGAAGCAAGTGAGGCGACATTCGACGCGACTCGGTCTCCTGGTGGGGAACTGACCATTTCGACCAGGCATTTCCAGATCACTCTCAGCGATTTCTTGAAAAGAACATGTTTCTTGGTGAGGTGTTACGCACTTAAAACTCATTTGGGGGATGTTAAGGATCTGACAGTGGTGACCTATACTTAATTAGATTCCCATCCACAAGATAAATCGATTGGTACTATTTTTTAACCGGATCCTTCTATAATATTCCCGAAGAATTGTAAAAAACGTGTTTTTAGGAGGGCGTTCTATGCACTTCTAGCTGTGAAAATGTGTGAATTAATATACTGCCTTCCGGCGTAACATGAATTGCTACGACCTAATTTTGTAATGGAACGTATAACCTAAAAAATATTTCTATCAATACTTTTTTATAAACTTTCTCTGCCCGAGGATGAACAGGTTGGACAATTTTATTATGTTAAATCGTTTTGTCTATTGAACTTGATTTTCACAAAAAATTGTAACAATACCCGCCGAAGGCGCCACGTTAAGCTAATGTAAATAAACAACGACAATTTGAACCAGTTTGTAATTTTGGGGGGAGACCAGTCAAATTTTTCTCCCCTGCAATTGAAAGAGCAATTCAATATCTTTAATCTTTTCATGCTCCGACAACACTTTTATTACGTAACAAGAGAAAGTTTTGTGATCGTGAGTGGGAAATAGGCTACTTTTCAACAAAAAGCACTTTATTGCCGAGCCCTGGTAACGAAAAAGTGGATATTTTTTCCCCAGTTACATAGTAAATGACTTCCTCTAGTACGTTGAGTAGTTAGAATCCATGGTTTATGGGTCCTTGAAACCGAAAAATCGTTTGACGGCAAACTGTTCTGTTTCCGTTCTCGTTTGATCCATTTTCGCCAACTCCCACGTCGCCGAGCTCGTTACGAAAGAATGCCATGCGACGGACGTGACCGGAGGCGCAAAAGGAGAAGTGTCTCGAACAGCGCAGGTTTGGCACGGCGTGCTCGGTCGCGTCCTTAGATTAGGTCGCGCCAACGGCTCGCCATCATTCGGCCTTGAGGCCACGTCTATGAAGTTGCCAGGAGGAAAGGTATGATCCTTGAAAGAATGTCCTCGCTATGAATTCTCCGCAATTACAGTGAGAGGACTGTCACTCTGATTCAAATGGGAGACATGTGGGTAGACGTATTAACGTCTTAAACCCGACTCGTGGCTAATCAATATGATGCACATGGCTATCGTTCAGTAAGAAAAGTATCAGCAAAGAGATAAAATGAATTTGTAGAAGCGAAGTGTGTGAAGTCATCTTATTACTGTATTCTGAATACGTGAATAAGACAGTGACAAGTCAATCGCTGTGTCTATGACAATGGCGTATATTTTGTAAATTCTACTTTTAGTTTGTATTGAATTCTGTATATTGGGACTCGGTAAGCAATGCTATTTGAAGGTTGCAAATTAGGCAGAAAAAATATATTAAATGAAGGTTATCAATGGAAAAAAAATTAGAAAATTACTGTGAAGTTACTTCTTTTACTACTTCTACACTCAACTATAAATCAGATTATTTGATTCATGAATAATTAACGTACTCTTGAAATATTCCCAGACTAGAAAGTAGCGATTGCATCCCAGGCGATCGAATACTCTTTCCCCAACTTTCTATTATTCATGGCTTCCTAACTGCATGTTTTGTTTCGTTTTGTTACCATCTTGAAATAAAGGAAACTATTGTCTCAAATTCTCAATGTCTAAAGGGCCCAGCATTTATACAGGCTCTCTTGGATTTCTTTGGGCTTTGGATAAATGACTGAGTAATTACCATTTCATTTTCATGGGTAGTAACACTCGCTGGTCAACCTCTCTTTGACGAATTACAGATAGTCCCAGTTTGATCAAATTTGTTGCAAAACCTGTGAATTGATAGAGATGTATTACTTGATAGAGGTGTATTGCATTCTTATATTTCTGTCGAACTAGTTAAGCATTGTCTGTCTTTCGGTATTGTTTAATTATCTACTTCCATTGGTCATCGCTTAAATTACTAGATATGATTATCTAAATATTTGAAACAATAGAAAGGCGACCTTAGAACAGATAAAAATATAGAATACATTATGTAAACCTACTTATGCACCGCCTGTATATTTCTTCTAGTCTGTGACATCCTTGCCGGTCTCCTGATTCAATAGTGGAAAAGTGTTTTTAGAGTTTTAAATTGTTATACCAAACCGACTCGAAGTAATATTTTCATACTGTGAACACGAATGTATTTTATAAAAAAATCATTTTAACATGAATACTACAGACCACACCCTACGAACACTACATTCCACAATATTTTTTAAGTCTCTTCGCGAATATGATCTTCGAACCCTTTCGTATGAATCTGTCAGACTATGAATAAAGCTGTGCTGTGAATAAAATAGCATCCTAGATCTAAATAATGAATGCCACATGTTGGAGTGCATTACTACCCAATTTGATATATTAGAGTAAGTGTAAAGTGATATATTAGTGGGAATTAGAGAGAATTTATATTAGTGTGGTTACGGTCTCTATGAAAATTAATTATATGAAAATTAAAAATATACTATTTCTTTCAGAATTGTTTGCAATCTTTGGGTACATTCCGGAAATATTTATTCGAGAAACGCTTTTCTATTCAAGGTTTAAAATAAAGACAATATGGCTTGACTAACAACATATTCGAATATTGTTATCTCTAAAACTAAAAAACAAATGCTTGTAAATTGTTCCAGTCGTCAATTTTTCTCTTTTGCAGTATATTTCAATTTGTAATCTGCAAAAGGGATAAAACTATTAAGCTGATAATTAATATATGACAAAAAGAAAGTTGAACGCATTACAATTAACACCAGTAACGACTAGAAGAAATTGAACTTTTATTTCAGTGTCTTCTTTCGACATATAAAATAATTTTAAATAATAAAATGTAATGTCATTAAAGTCTACGAAGCTGAGGTATATTCCAATTACCTCCAATCGTATTGGAAAATTTTACTTTATATATATTGTCCAAAGCTATTTTCTACCTCCCTCAACATCTACTTTACCTCTAATTAAGACCAACCCTGTTGCCGAAAACTATATCTGTAATAAAAAAGAAGAAATTCCGATCTGAGAATGGACGTATTTGATTGTCTTTTGAATGTTTTGTCACGGAAGTTCTTGTCCTCTCCGGAAATAATAACATGCACCTAGTGAGTGTTGTGCAATCTAGTGTGTAGTCTAGAAACATCCCATAGCAGTCAACAGAGTTCTGGCTTCGCTAGGAACAAGTCCTAAAAAGTAGGATGGTGATATTAATACAGTAAAGTAAATTCTCTTCTTGACGTGAGATAGATATCCTCAGAAGCACTTTCTTTAGAAACAGATACAAGAGCAACCACTTATTATATCCTGACAGCACCGTGGCATTTTTCTCGCTGCAGGAACTGCGTTTACACTCGACGAGGCAATTACTTAAATTCATCACGCTCAACCATACATTCCGCAGCCATTTGTTTGGTGCATGACTTAGGAGAAATGATATACACCGAGCATTTATCTATTTCGGATTCTAATCAACGCAGTAAACAAAGCTCCCAAAACCATTTAACATATCCTGAGCACGCTAAACATATTAAAGAAATTATTTCGAAAACGCAACTAAAGAAATCAGAAAAAATAAACCTTCACTAGTGATTTTAAGATATTAACTGAGAACGTGAAAATAACAGTACATAAACTGAGTACAGCAAACACGAAAATAATACTTTTGTGATTAAATGGTCCAAACATGTAAAAGTATTGTTATGCATAATTATGAATATATAAAGTGAAAATAAAGCAAATAATTGAAAGTTTAAATGACCTAATTAAGTTTTGAAATGTTCTTATATGTGAACAAAAAAATGATTCCTTTGGGGAAATGAGATTTACGACAATAAAACATGTGAAACTCAGGCTTGCCCCCGCGTCGTAGCGAAACATTTTTTTTTTCATTCTTTCCTTTCGTTCATACATTTTTTTTGGAATGTAAAGACAGGTCTTATAATAGTATATGTTGTATGTATGTATTTGTCGCGACAGCCCGTGAACGAGCTCAGGCCTACCGGCTACGTTCCTGCCTCGCGGCCATGAGTTAAGGGGGGTACGTGTGGTTAGCACGTAGACATCCCCACGTCGTATTCCGGTCTTCTCAACCTGAGAAGTGAATTTTATGATCGTCACACGGCAACATATGCTGAGACTTCGCAAGGAAAACGCGCACTATAATCTTGCCTCACCGGGAATCGAACATGGGGCCGCATAGTGGAAAGCGAACACGCTGACAAACAGCTAGCCACGAGGAGTAATAGTATATGTTACGCAAATAATTTATTCTTTTCTTGCTGGTATAAACTGTACTATAGATGTGTAGATGTGTAGATATAGATACTTGTAGATGTGTCTCAAACCTTTTAATGTGAAGGATGTTGAACCCATATTGTTGGTGGTTTGACCTACCAGATAAAAAAAATGCAGGAAATTATAATTTAATTAAATAATCAATCAGTAAAAATCATTGGCAAAGTCAGTTTACTTAAGAGAATCGAGCATAAAAACTTTAACTAAAAGAAAACTTATCATTTAAGAACCATTTCAATTATAACAATAATGGTGCAACGCCAACTGTCATGATCATTTTTCGTTGATGAAAAATGTAGATTAATAGTGTTCATGAAAAAATATTTATCATGAACAGAAGTAATTAATATCGAAAAGACCAATTGTACTTATTTAAGAAAAACTAAAATCGAAAGAAAAAACTAATATATTTCAAATGTAATCACTGAAACACAAAATTTCTCGTACAAAAAGTCACCACTAATTCACATTGAAGAGGGAACAATAAAAATAAAATATTAGTGTCGATGTTAATATTTCGGTCCCACAGTGTCCCATAGGTTTTGATAGTAATTTTGGTCTTCCATTGCCTTGTGGTTTCTTGGAGTGTCATATAATCAGAAGAAATACTATTATGACTACTCTACTAACATTATTGGCATACTCAATGCAAACTTTTATCAGAATTGGATTGCTAATAGTATGGCTACGTTGTGGTCAACCCCCATACCAAAATTTATTGTATTATGTTTTGGCAAAACAGTTTAAGAATATGATATAATGTTAGGTCATTAATACGTATTTTACAGTTCTGTGTTGTCGATATCACTTCATTGCAATATTTACTTTTCTGCACTATTTTGTTACATTTATCTTTCCAGAAAAAACAACAAATAAACATTTTTTTCGCACCAAACATTAAAATGCTTATAATTTTCGCTGTATGACTCCATAAAGTGCATAAAATTCTCATTTTTGGTTTAGTGCAGTTTCATATTCTAATATCATGTGGTAACACATCAATAAACAGTGAAGTTTTATCACAGGTGAGTCAAATTTCCTTTGGTCAAGACTCTTGATTTTACCCTATAAGATATAAATTTAGATTGTAGAAAATGCAGCAAATACAGTCGACTCCGGTTGTAGATAACTCGGACATAGTATACCCTCGCTTATAGTGAACTCGTCACTGGTCAAGTTTCACTTATATTACAAATTACCAGAAGAAGATTCGGTTATAGTGAACCCGAACCTCGGTTATGGTGTTCTTCGGTAATAGGAAATACAACGAACTGGAAATTAATTCCCTCCTGGAAAAGATGATCTCGCCTCCGTGCCACAAACTTCAATATTATGCAACTTGAAAAAAATATCGGCCAAAGGTCATAATTGTAGAAGTTTCCCCTGAGGTAAAGGTATCGGTCCCGGAATGGGGACCTACTCGTGACCTCAGGCCACTCAGTTTCACTGCGCAAGTAATGGCCGCGTCCTGCGTGGGCTACAGCTGGCGGCAGCGACACACAGTTCTTTGTTTCAGTTTTAAGCTTGATTTTACTCGATATTCCGCGGGACAATGTGCGTTTTGCTCTACGTAGACGACAGGAAACGCTTGACTGCCACAGCCACACAGCCTGGGAATACCTGCCGTGCCGCGCGGAAAATCTATCAGTTTTATAAGCTTGTGCCATCACGCTACTGAAAAGATCTCGTATGCTATTAGGTGAGTAAAAGGGCCTTCGAAGAGTGAGACTTTCAACAGGTATTGGAGGGTGTAAAAACTGCAATACGATTCTTAGAACAGTGGATTCTGTCGACCCAAGTATGGAGAGAGCACGAACTCTGGAGAAGGTCCTACAGAAATTGCTAATGAAAAATGTACGAAGCAAACAATTGAAAATAATTGATTTTTAAGAACAAATAAAACAATGAAATTATCACTTCGTGCTGTTAATACATTTAGCTTTATCTCTATATTAATAAAAAAAATATTGTGGGGAAATTCTATTTAATTTTGAAAAAAACGAAAAAGTGAACCACTGTTACAGTGAACCAGCAATTTTATTCCCCAAAAGTTCACTAAAACTGGAGTGGACTATATATAATAAATAGTGCTGATAACTTTCTTAAATCCACATTTAATAAGAAGACCAAAGACTGTCTGAGAATAATGTTTCTCCATAAGCGAAAAATAATTACTAATTATTAATTAGTATGATTTAAAAAGAAACAAATTGCGAGATATAAATCAATTTTAGGACAATATAACTGAAGAAAAACGTTTTAAAAGCATCCTTGTATAAAAAGAAATATACCGGTTCCTTCCTTTCGGAAAAGATTGAGATAATGATAAGATGTGATCCTTCCATTGTTCTTTATCCAAAGAAGTACGTAAAGGCCTAAAGTTATTAATAATATAATGTATTTGCAAAGTTTCTGATGAGCGCTAGTGCTGTTTAACATCGACTAACTCTCTTGGACGGACTATCTCAAAGGGGAAAAATAGCAACCTTTCAAGTTGGCAATGGAAGGAGAGACAAAATATTCCAACGGGGTATAAAACGGTCGCAAATATAATTAGAAGACGAAATAAATAATCTAATAGCAGGTATTAGTCATGGCCAGGATTTAATGTGCCTGAAAGTAGTGATTTTCTTATAAATCATTCGCACCCTTGCCGATGCCAAATATTTCATCGACGGGCTGTCTTGTTAGTCGACGAACTAAATAGATGCAGGACTAGCGTAAATGCTCGTGGTTTGGGCCAAAGCAAAAATCGTTTGTCACTGTAATACTTTAGCATGACACGGTTTAGCGAAGCATTGCGTATCTTGTATACTCGAAAATACTATATTGCAACGAAGTTTATAATGCTTATTTTACTGTCTAAAATAAAATTTTCCATACATGTCTCAAACTTTGTTAACAATAATTTACGGGACAGATTTTTATTCATCGTATCACCCGCTACATAGAGAAGGAAGAAACATTCAAAATTTATTCAGATTTTAAAATAATAATCTCAAAACTGAGAAATTCTCAATGCTTTTGTGTATTGTGTATAGGAGTCCCAAAAATTTTCTAAGCAGAATTTACAGCAAGACCTGACCCCAGTACTACCAGCGTGGATTTATCACTCATAGATAACTTCAATAATGACTGACGTTACTAAATTATCACAATATAACGCACCCCTAGTGGAAGACTGCTATAAGCCCGAAAAATGAATTTTTAGTTATTTGGTGGTTAGTGGGGTCCGTGTTCTGGAAAAATGCCACAGCTCCACTCGTAAAGATGATTCTTGAGCAAGTAATGCAGTTTTCCTCTCGCACCATTCTGAACAATTCAAATAATAGAAGACTGCCATATCTTAATTTTGGATGATTTCTTGTAATACACATCGCGTGCATACAATCATACGAACTGTTCATCGCAACAGATGATTTTTTTGACTTGAAACATTTAGCTAGTGGAATGGGTAGCAACTTCAACAAGAATGAACAAATGAGAAAAAATTGTATAAACTGATAAAGGAGATGCAAGCAAGGAAATATGCATTATTCATTCTTGAATATAAAACTGCTTATTGTGAAGAGATCAACACTAGGCAACAATACAGAGGTCTACCTCAAACAGAGTACTTGAATTTGAAAAATGTTTATAAAAAATACTGGAGTAAATGAGACCAAGAAGAAGGACTTATGTGATGCTAATAGTTTCCTTTCCAGTTTCATAAGTATTATAGAAATATCATTACAGAAAACTCAAACATTGTGAAACATTGTAACATGGTTCCCACCTTGTAACCAGGTCACCTTGTTCCCACATTGTAACCAGGTCGTATAAGTGATAGTTCCTATTCTAAATCAAAATTGTTAGATGGAAATAATTTTCTACTAATTTTGTTCCTCTTACTAAGTCAGGTTATTTGTTGAAACTTAAATAAACATTTGCAATTGCAGCTACTAAAATGATTGAAAAATTGAAAATTTGTTTTCACCATATATTGTATTCAATAACTTCTTACAATTTCAACAAATACTGAGTAGAAAACTGTCATAACTCAAAACAATTATTTTTAAATTTAACAAAACGTACGCATAGTCAACCCAAGGTATTTGTAATTTATGATATATTATTAAAGAATGTTAAAAGTTTAATTTACATTATTTTCACTTTCCTCAAATAATGCTTTTTTTTCTTTATTCTCAAAATCATTATATACTTCTCCAGAAAAACTAGTCATTTTGACTTGTGGCAGTCTTCCACTGGAGTGCGATATGCTTAAAACGAGTTAGTGTTTTATAATTTACTCTTGCAATATATCAATTGCTACTCTAATAGAAAAGTTTGAAGTAGTGTTTTAAAATAAAAAAGCTTAGCCGATACTTGCTCACGAGAAAATTCCTGTTTCACTGCCTATTATACGTATGCAGATAGTGGGCTTGAGATCCACGTGATCACGTATCCTCGTGGTGAATGGATCGTCAGCAGCTGATCATAAACGACGTACGGGAGAGTAAAGATGGCAATGAACAACAGAACTTGGTTACGAAATATTTCCGTGATTGTCGGGCGGAAACGATATCCCCAAACTAGGCAACTTCCAGTTATTTTCACCAGTGGACTTCTACTTTACGAACAATTCAGCGCAGTCAACATTGCAAAAGGTTTGATTATTACATTAGTTCAATATTACACATTTCATAGGAAACGAAGCGTCATTTCAGCACATAATTTCTCGCTTAGTTATTTTTAACTTTTGCAATTTTCAGAAAATCAGAAAGTTCAACGTAGATGAGCCCGGAGCCATTTCTAAGCGTCCTTTGCTCTATCCGTGGAAAGGAGTTAGAGGAAAAATTTGAAGGATTTGAAGCCTTCTTTCTCGAATAAAAGGAATATATTGGACAAACTGTGCCTTCTTTTCAAATAGTATTTTATCATTTTTACTTTCCCGTATACGTACGTATATACGGAGTATAATACGTAGTATAAGGAAAGTAATGTAATGTTGCGGAAAAAACAATTTTGAGATTTCAATGGAAATACACGTTTTGGGGTCCCCTGCTACCGAAAAAGTGTTTACTTTCAAAACGTCTGTCTGTCTCTAAACACCACTAGCGCACAAAACACCCGCAAGATTTTTTCCAAATTGAAGAAACCCCTGTCCACCTGACTCGAGCGGAATCTTTAAGATTTTGAAAAAAATCTTTAAAATTTGGGGGTACTTTACATGAAGCTCCCCAGACATTTTCAAAATTTCCTCAAAAACGGCTCCAATTTTTTTAAAATTTCTTGTAAATTAGAGAGCATACACTTATAAAAGTGGCATAGGTTCAATTTTCACGGTTAACTCAGAATTTTTGAAAATTTCAAAAGTAAGAATTTTTTTTCGGAGTCTTCCCACAATTACAAAATTGAAGATAGAGATTTTGCCTTCAAATAATATTTGTTCTCTATAGTGTGTTCTTTCATTAAAATCTTGGACTCTTTTTTCAAATTTTAGTAGTTTTCCGCAATATTGCATGCAATATGTGCAATTTTAAAAAATTACAAGATGATTTTCTCAAAAAACTCTGCCAATATTTTTCTTTAAACTTTTGGTAGAGATAATGCTAAATGTACTCTATAAGATGGCATAAACGCCATATTGCTCTATTCTTTTATTTTTTAAATTATAAAACGGCAATTTTTTTGACTTGTCTCTCATGTTTTTAATATTTACATAAACGGCAATTTGTTCACAATATTGTATTTATGTGCTTTAAATAATGTCATAAAAAGTTTCTCCAAAAATCTGTGAAAACTATCTCAAAATTCCGCTTAGTTAGAAACGCTCAAACGCCATTTTCTCAAAAACTACTCCGTATTTTATCTTCACACGTTTAGAATGGTGGTAATTGCACTCTTTAATATGGCTTAAGATCATTTCGGGATTAGTTTTTTGTTTTTCAAAAATTACACAAATGTAAGGTTTTTGAAAGATCTCTCATGTCAGCAATTTGTAAACACTATTGTATTTGTGAGTTAAAGTGCTTAAAATGACTTCCAAAGAAATTTCTCGAAAACCCAAAAACTTTTTATAAAAAAGAGCTTCAAATTTTGAGTTTACGGTAGCGCTTCAACGCCATTTCCTTAAAAACGCTTCTAATTTTTTAAAGAAATTTGCCATTTAGGACAAGGTTTTACTGGTCTTTAATATTTTTAAGATAATATTTGCGTTCTACAATGAGAAATCCAAAAAGTTAAGGAAAATTAAAAACAAAATGTACTTTGGACGGCAATAGATGGCAGCTGGCAAGAGTACGTTGCAAGTTCGTGTAGATAGCGGAGAACAAAGGCAGTAGAAAACTAATATGGGAAAGTTTGTGCCAATATGTAGCACCACTAATTAATATTTGCATTTAGTTGAGTGTGTTAAATCGCGCCGTCATCAGTGCCCAGGGCAAAATACCCCACGCCATATGTCCGAGCCCTAAATTTTCTAGTGAACTGTCACCAGTTGGTTTGAGCTGAGACACCGAATGACCGCAGGCTCTGCAGGGCCTTTAATGGATACGTCCTATGATTCCAGTCTCCGACGGTGGCGGAGTTTCGACACTAGCTACTTAGCTATGTTAAATTCAGCCGCTGTTTGGAAGAAAATCCTATCGGATGCCCTTATCGGTAGTTTTCCATGGGTTCTCCGAACAACACTAGGCGAATGACGGAGAACTATCTTAACGAATGGTCCACGGACCGCGCGCGATCTTTCCGTCCTCGTCCTGATCATAAACCTCTCCTCTCTCTTTCTTTCTTTCTTTCTTTCTTTCTTTCTTTCTTTCTCACACACACACACTTGCCTGCACTACACTTCCACACAAGTCTGGGGACCAGTGGGGATCATAGAGCTTGCACCAGCAGAGGCGGTGTCCCGAAGGAGGGAAATCCGGAGGGGAGAATCCTCTTCATGCCGATGTGCGGGTGTCACACTCCAGTGGGGAAGAACATCGCCAACTTCTGGGGTAAATATTCACTACACTAAAGGGACTAATGACAATAGCATTAGCTGACGTGCCTGCAAACATCAATGAATCAATCCAACATGCTGTCCCTGAGCTACCTTCCCTTCACCATTGGGGAAAGCTTCCTTGTACAAATACCTAAATTCCGGCATTATGAAGATGATGGCAGATTTCTTATTTCCCGTTGAAGGGAAAAAATCGACGTAGTCCATTCCGGAATTAATCATTTCAAATAATAAATCAGGCGCACTGAGAATTTCTTCGAAATGAAATATTTACCTTGCCTAGTGATAGGATTTTTTAAAGTTGGTTAATTTCATAATTGAGCAACTTTTTTTTCATGTTTGTTATGATATGGTTGTTTACAACCTACCTTGTTGTTCTAATAACATAATGCATAGGGTACGTAACTCCAAGTCGGTGCTGTTGGCAATCGAAAAAACAATTGGAAGGCCTCGCAAGGGTTGTGTCGTAACACACGTTGTTGGGGCGTGCGAAATCCGACCGGGGCGAGGCTGCCCCCGCGCCGCGTGGAAGGCGGCGGCCGTTGCCAGGGCGACAGCGGCTCCGTTCTCCGAAGCGATGAGGCGGCGCTAAGCGCTCCGTTGTGCACTCGCTCTGCGCCCCGTTCTGCCACCGGCCGAGAGGAGCGGCCCTGCCATATGGAGCCGCCTCCTTCTACACGTAGAGACCGTGTCACCGGCAATGAGAGGGAGTTGTTCTTTTTGAGGTTATTCTACCTCGGCAAGGAGTATAATTTTCTAATAACAGTTTATTCCTTATCATTCCAGTACGTTTGTATGAAATTAATGACGTGTCACCGCAATCTTTCCTTCAAGATTTCTAATTTTGCAATATTTGAAAATTCAACGCGTTCAACAAAATTAGACCTATGCTATTCTTTTAAGCGTAAGCGTTTGTTCGGTTTGTGGACAAAATTTTAAGAAAAACATTGGATCAGTTTCCAGAAAATGTTTTTTTTATTTATAATTAGCAATAACTTCAATTCGAAATTGCGCGAAAATAACTCGTTTTTCCTTCCTCGAACTTACTATTTCGACATAAAATCTTATTCCCGGGCCCTAGTAACGAAAGTGTGCATGAATGTTGTTCCTATGTACAGTAAAATACTTCCTCTAATACGTGCAGTCAGAATGCATGTTTTTTGGCTTCTTCATACCGGCAAATCAATTGATGGCAAAAGTCCGTCAATCCATTCAACTGTCCGTCCGTCCGTCCGTCCGTCCGTCCGTCTGCCCGTCCGTCTGTCCGTCCGTCCTTTCGTCTACTCCTCTATGGTCAATGCTAGCGCCTCAACCGTTCAGCCGGTTATCTCCAAAATACATATTCTCCGATTGATTTAAAGGAACTCGAAGCCGTCTGAGTTTGAAACAAATATTTGAAACAGACAGACCGAGAGACGTTTTGCTGTCAATCGTCATTTTGGTATCAAGGACCCACAAAACATGGATTCTGATCACACATCGTGTTAGAGGAAGTCATTGCTTTATAAAATAACAGGATTTATACACTCTTTTGTCACCAGGACTTGGTAATACAAAATTGCTATTTTCAAAAAATCATTGTGTTCAAACGTGCGTCGTTCTTTTAAATGTCCTATGTTCTACTGGGGAGAAGAAATGGTTGAAAAAAATTGGAGCGGGTTTACGTTTTTTTAAAATTTGAATTAGTTTTAAACAGATATTACGTGATAACAACTAGTTTTAAAGATCTGTTTTTTGGAGAAGGTATTGGTACAGAGAAAAATATCTTTAAATTTGTAGTTTTGCAATGTTAACTGCAATTTATGAATATCAAATGTTCGCGAAAAATAGGACTGGCACCACTCTTAATATCGTCCTTTGATGAATACGAAAAGAAAAATAAGAACCATTTAGAGAAAAGAATTGCAGCGGTTTTTGAGAAAAAAAACATTTTTTTAATGCCTAAATGTCACGCAAACTTACGCGAAAAGTTTGAAAATGTAAACGCTTAATGTAAAGTACTCCATAAATAAATTTATCTGTTTATTCTCGTCAACGTATCTTTCTTTTTCTCAACATACGCGGAAGTCAATTCTTCTCACTAGTTACAATATAATAATAAATGTGTATCATTTTGCGCTTGAACTATTTGCATGCAAACAATACACCCGTTGATGAAATTTACAGAGCATGGTAGTGAATATAAGCGATCAGTAGCTACATTACTGTCTCGCACAGTAAAAATTGTACGAATACCATTCACCTTCACAGTAGTTTTGTTAATAATATTGTGCTTTAGAGACATGTAAACGCACATGCTAAATGACGCTGGGGACATGCACTTTCTTACACTAGTTGGAGTACAAGAAATTTACCAATCGTCACTAAAACGACTGAATCTGATTTTAATTTTCATTTCCTCGGTTGCTCTCTGTTACAAGTGGTGCTCTCTTCTTACCATGTCGCTGGCCTGTATTCTCTAAAGTGCACCTAGTTGCACTTTGGCATACACTATATTTAGCACTAAAACGTGGTTTGAATTATAATACATGTTATTCAAGGTGAGCAATGACTGCATTTGGTACCAATTTTTATTTTATCGGCTTATTGTCATTTCATTGCGGATTGATTAACTTTATAAAACATACAAATTTATAAAAAGGTTTATAACTTTTTGTAATTTCAGGAACCTGAAAACAATGAGAAGTGTCTCTAATCGTTTTCTACATCTTAACATATTTTTCAACAAGAGGGTTTGTGTATCTTAAACGTTAGATGAATAAACTCATTTAAATTGTGATTTTTTCTATTATTATTCCATGACTGTCACTACGTGCTCAGGAAAAATTAAACAAATAATTTAAAATAAGACGACAAATATTTAATAATGAACTATCACAAAATGGAGAGAAGGTGTTTACTACGAATTCAATGTAGAATAGCCGGTATTCAGCGTGAATAAATAAGTATTATACGATCATACACGCTCTGTTGTTAGGCAGTCTAACATATTTGTTGAATTCGATGGAATACTAGAACAAGAACGAGGCAATAATTTAAAACAGAATGAAATCTCGATTCCATTATCTTAAACAAGACCCTTTTACAACTTAAACAAGACCCTTTTACAACTTAAACAAGACCCTTTTACAACTTAAATAAGACCCTTTTACAACTTAAACAAGACCCTTTTACAACTTAAATAAGACCCTTTTACAACTTAAACAAGACCCTTTTACAACTTAAGCAAAAACGTTTAGACCAACTAAATTGACAAGAGCTTCAATTTTTTAAAGTTGTTTGTAATTTCGATTCTTTTCTCGCACACTACTATAGAGAAAATATTGAAATGCTGCAGGTCAAACAGTCAATTTTGTGGCAGACAAACACATTTTGTGATTTCCTGACAAAAAAATTGGCCATAAATAAGTGGACATACAAAAGTGCCAGTACATAGTATATCGTATATATTCGAATATACGCCGCTGCGCGTATGTCTACATCATTTTTTTTAAATGAATATTTCGGAAAATATTTCGCTTCTTTTCGAGGTACTCTCGTATTAGCTAGTCCCCTCTGTTTTGTTGCCAGTTCTGACAAAAGGGGGATTATATTGAAAAGAATTGTATTACTTTATCTTATATGTAGCATAATAAAAACATGTTTCCGAAAAAGTAGTGTGTTTTTTCTCCAAACGTCTCTCTGTCTGTCGGTCAGAAATGTAGCGTACTGGCGGCGCACATGCCATGGCCCCTGCATTCATTCACTGCCCTTTCCTCCCCCTGCCCTTCTGCTGGCCACCACTCCTGGATTCACCCTGCCAAGTTTCTTACGAGAGGCGGGGAAAGGAAGCGAAGGAAAGATCATATCTTTTAAGTGATACATAGCGGCTTGGAAAAGACCCATCCATGCCACGCCACAGTTATCCATAGTCCGAGGTGGGATTCGAAACCGCGACCCTAGGAGACTGCCAAGGCGCATCCCCCTAAGGGATCTCAACTACTCAGATCGAGTGTAGTCCTCTATCGACATGGGTGATGCCGTGGTCCATTGAATTTGAAGCGGATCTTTTCATTTTTAGGGATATTTTACTTGAAGTACCTAACTTTCAAAAATTTCTCAAAGATGATTCCAATTTTGTTTTTAAAATATTTGCTCAAAGAAACCAAAGTATGCCAATGAAATAGAGCAAATTCGATTTTTAAGTAAATTCTCTCAAATTTTCAAAAAACTGCAAAACTATATTTTTTTAAATAAATCTGTTCTTCAATATTAGACCTTTATATTATGGTTTGTACAATTCTTCCAAAATAAGCGATACGAGTATTCTTTTTAGTAATTTTAAGCGAATTCTTGATTATTTAAAAATATATTAACAAGATTTTCTCAAAAACTGATCCAAATATTCTTTTCATATAGAGCTAAGTTTTAGCTTAATAATAAGGCGTAGGTTCGATTTTCATTAAAACTTTTGTATTTCGAAAAATGAAAAATTTCAATGTCTTCTATACCCTGCTACAAATACTTCATGGAAGATAATGATTCTTTAATGCAATAAATTCATCATATTAAATCTTTAAATTATTTTAAGTACATGTTTTAAAATAGCGGATATTTTCGCCTAATTGTGACATTGTGCTAGAATCACCGCAACAATCATTGCATAGCATAACACAGCTTGGACAGTTTCTCTTTAAACTGTTTTTGTAAGTTTAAAGCACAATACACTGCATTCCATTGTAGTAATCAATTTTCCTTTAAACTTTTGGATTAAAATATAAAGAACATTTGAATTTACAAGAAATTAAAGAACTTTTGCGTTTACAAGAAATTATAATCTTGATCGAACCTCTCCCTCTTTGTTTTGTTTATTAAATTTATTTATAATGGTCGCATAAACATCTAGGTCTTGAGCGACCACAAGCTTGTAATGCAGAATCACAGTATTTACAAATAATTTCTGTTGTAGGTTATTACAATTACAGGCGGTTATTACACATTGTATACATTTTTATGGACAGGTCAGACACTTGACCTGGAGAAAGGCATAAAATGGATATTCTTTATTGACACATAACCTGGGTTTGAAATAGTTATAGTAGTATAAATCATAGTTACATAAGAAAATTAAATGTAAACAATAAACATATCAAGAACAGTAATTCATATAGTAACAAGGATTTATTCTGCTGCAGTATTCTGCAGTAATTGGGTGATATTCATGATTGTGTATGTCTGATTATATCTTTCCTCTTCAATCCTCTTTGTGTGATCCTCACAAGAAACTGTGACTGTTGAAGTCACCTAGAGTATCATGGCGCCGGCAGTTGATTTATTAAGTGGGTCAGTTCACTAGCAGTAAAGGCATGACTGCGGGGGAGATAAACATTACATATAGTTATGGGCTTATTTATATGATTAATCATGACTGCACAACATTCAAGGGTGGAATTAAGGTGAAGTTCATCTACTTTATAAGATGACATTGTGTAGATGGCTACCCCACCACTAGCTATGTTTGGATCTGTTCTGTTATTTAAACACAAATTGTAATTTTAAATGGTGGTTTTTGTTTGATTTTGTTATTTGTTTCTTGTAGGCAGATCATATTAGAGTTGTACTTGTTGATTAGTAGTAGCAATTTCTCTTTTTGTTCCACTTTGTTTGATTAGGAGGTTTTCAAGTGATGACTTAAGAGTTAGTATGATAAGAATTGTAATATAATAATATTACGTATCCATTATCAGAAATATGAAAAAAGGCTGTAGAAGCACTAGTTAGAGCATGTTCCTGAATAGTACGCACAAGATCTTCATAGCAAACTACCGATAAGAACAAATCATTTGGATATCATTCAAGTTTATTTGTGATATTTGTGGGACTGGGATGCCATTTATTCAAATTACTATTATTATTTCTAATCTTGTTGTTGATGTAATATCTTCTCATAGATCTCACACACATTGAGTAACGAACAAGACCACGAACGAGAGGTAAATTATTATCTTTCGTGCACTTTATATGTTTTTTAGTCTTATCAAATGAATGGTTGTTTATGTGTCGCGACTGTGCGGACATTCATTCCGCTCTCTTTCTTACGGCCGGCGTAACGGTTCCCCACCCACATCATAGATTCAAAGGACGTCACTTTTATTTTCGATGCTCAGACCTCGAACGTGGGCGTCTTATGTACAACATTTCACAAAAGAAATGTAAATTGGGTGCACTCGGGGTAAAAAACACCCGTAAATCGTCTATAGGACTACCAACTCCTAGCTATACTGATTGTGTTCTTTCGGACTCATCTTTCCCGGAGAACTACAGATCGAATTCATAGACGATTCCTTGTTTTGTTCTTGTCCCTTTGAATGTTGCATTTCCCTCCTTACATTTTTTTTGTTTTTTTACACTAGTAAGTAAATTAACATATAAGTAAATAATATCTAAAAGAAGGAAGCCAACCAATCTAATGAACCATGTTCATTGACACCAACGCAAATTCACCGACAGTGATATCAGCACTTCTTTTAGGAGTCGCGTGATGATGTCGGGTAAGGCGGTCGAGTTTTACAACCGGTCGCCGAAGAGTTAATTAAAAAAGCGTGAATCACGGTTTTAGATACTTCGCTTGAAAGGCTGTAATATTTTAATATAAAACAAAATTATGGGGTTACGCTAACACTCTACTGGATATATTATATCTCTTTTCGTTATCATTAAAAAATCAGGAAACACGATCAAGATCGTTCTTGAGAGAGAAAAATTATTTCGTCAGAGAGAAGATCAGAGAAAAAGGATAAAAACAGATAAGGGAAGACTAGAAAAACACGGAGAAGGCTGACAAAGGGTTATGACAAAAGAGGAGAAAAACACAAAGAGACTGGAACAGTTGCAGGATCGATATAATCATGTTAAAGAAAAGGCCTTGAAGATGAGGGAGAAATTTGGACAAAGCAGAGGGAAAAACAAGTAAAAAGATGAAGTGAAAACTTCACTTAGTAGAGAAGGAAGATAAGAAGAAAGGGGAAGAAATAGATTAGTTGCAAGGGTAAAAAACGACGGGGAACATAGAGGAGCAGAACGTGCTGCAAGAAGACAAGGAAGAAAGAGAAAAATACAAGAAGAGGAAGAGGAGGAGGAGAAGGAAGAGGAGGAGGAGAAGGAAGAGGAGGAGGAGAAGGAAGAGGAGGAGGAGAAGGAAGAGGAGGAGGAGAAGGAAGAGGAGGAGGAGAAGGAAGAGGAGGAGGAGGAGAAGGAAGAGGAGGAGGAGGAGAAGGAAGAGGAGGAGGAGGAGAAGGAAGAGGAGGAGGAGGAGAAGGAAGAGGAGGAGGAGGAGAAGGAAGAGGAGGAGGAGGAGAAGGAGGAGGAGAAGGAGGAGGAGAAGGAGGAGGAGAAGGAGGAGGAGAAGGAGGAGGAGAAGGAGGAGGAGAAGGAGGAGGAGAAGGAGGAGGAGAAGGAGGAGGAGAAGGAGGAGGAGAAGGAGGAGGAGAAGGAGGAGGAGAAGGAGGAGGAGAAGGAGGAGGAGAAGGAGGAGGAGAAGGAGGAGGAGAAGGAGGAGGAGAAGGAGGAGGAGAAGGAGGAGGAGAAGGAGGAGGAGAAGGAGGAGGAGAAGGAGGAGGAGAAGGAGGAGGAGAAGGAGGAGGAGAAGGAGGAGGAGAAGGAGGAGGAGAAGGAGGAGGAGAAGGAGGAGGAGAAGGAGGAGGAGAAGGAGGAGGAGAAGGAGGAGGAGAAGGAGGAGGAGAAGGAGGAGGAGAAGGAGGAGGAGAAGGAGGAGGAGAAGGAGGAGGAGAAGGAGGAGGAGAAGGAGGAGGAGAAGGAGGAGGAGGAGGAGGAGGAGGAGAAGGAAGAGGAGGAGGAAGAGGAAGAGGAGGAGGAGGAGGAGGAGGAGAAGGAAGAGGAGGAGGAGGAGGAGAAGGAAGAGGAGGAGGAAGAGGGCGTGAGCGGAGCGGGCGCATTGGCCGCGTGCCCAGGAGCTGAAAATCGGCGCCCGAAGTCCTTAGCGCAGTGGGCGGCGCGGCGGGGCGCGGCGCGGCGTCCGTGAACATCTGCGGCAAGGGCGGGGTCCGTGCTGCGGCTCGCCGGCCTGCGCGCCTCCGCCGCCGCCGCCGCCGCCGCCCGGGAAGCGGCTGGGGCTGGAGCTGCGGCAGGCTGCGCCGCCTTAATTTGCGAACCGGTCGGGCGGGCGATTGCGTATCGGAGCGGCGCGGAGCGGAGCGGCGCGCTGCCTGGCTGATGAAACCCGCAGGAAATCCGTTAGGCCGTCTGCCAGCCGCGCTCGAACCCCAGGCCGTGGACAGACGACGCGCAGCGAGTCCCTTGGGCGGCGGCACCACTTCTCTTCTCGCCCTGAGTCACATTCCACTTCTCACTCGCCAATTAGTCGGCGGAATTTCGTGTCTTTGTGATCAAGAGAGGTGATGCCATAGCAGCGCCTCTGACTTGGAGGTCCTAGGTTCGAGTCCCGACGGTGGCAGGGTTTTAAACACTAGCTAGAGAGCGAGGTCAATTTCTGTCGCTGTCTGGAGAAGAATTCTTGTGGCCGGCTACTATGATTGGTAGTTTTACGTGGTTTCTCCGATCAATACCGGGCGAATGTCGGATCACTATCCTAACAACCGGTCCACGCGTGATCTTTCCTTCTTTGTCATATCCTGATCCTCTCGGGGGCGTCTCGCTGGTGGGAGATACCTGGTTGAAGAAAACCCCGCAAGCAAGCGCCCCCGTACACACGTACGAGAACATGCACTATACTACCACACGTTCCGGGAGACCTATCGAAAGCTTCCAGATTATCCCGGGAGACATGTCGATGGAGAAAACCCCATTAGCTGACAGTAGGTCGGCGCCGGATCTCACGATCCAACTAGAGAAGATCACCATCACCTCCCGAGATAAGGACAAACGCTACACTTACGGTACTAGTGACCTTAGCAGTTGACGCGGAATCATTAATCAATCAATGAATCAATTCCCTACCAATGGACAACAACCCCAGCCGGGACATGTTCTACGCTCCGGACATGTGTTGAAGTTTGTGCATGGAAGTGAGTGTAAAGGAAAAGCAGGGGACAAGAATAAGGGAGGAAATATCGTGCGCTGTTCGTTGCCCGTTAGTTAAAGTAGTGCTCCGGCATTCACCTGGTACTGATCGGAGAAACTTCAGAAAACTATCGATCAGAGCAGTTGTCCGCTAGAAATCTTTCTCAGGACGTTGCTGAATTCGACCTAGTTGAATAGATTGTGGCGAAAATCCATCACCGTCGGGATTCGAACTCTAGGACCTCCCGAATAGACACACGTAAGAACATCACCAAACGGGCCGCGGACCGCGTGCGATCATACTTTCCTCTTCCTTGAACTATCCTCGGCCTTTACACACACTAACATGTAATACACTACCATGTACTACACTACCACGCATGCTGTGAGATCGGTCGGGAGCTTCAAGCTTTTCCCGGCTGGGACGGTGCCGCTCTGCTGCGAGATATCTGGTTAAGGGAAACACCGTTATTAGACGGTAGGTTGGTACCTTATCTCACCATCCATCGGGGGTGTATTACACTACATGCACTACACTTACGGGTCTAAAGACATTAACAGTTTTACCCGGAATCGCTTATAAATCAATCAAGCGTGCCTTTGTTATCTATTTTCGCACTTTTGAAGCACAGTATTGTAGAATCAGGGAAAACAAGGTGGACACCGTATACCCAAGGCAAAGGTTCATTCGTAGAATGGAGAATAACTATTTGAATAGAAATTATTCTTCAATTATAAAACTCCCATTAGAAGGTAGAAGTGCGCTAATTGCGCCAGCGCCCTCTGCCTGAGGCGAGAGGGCCACCTTCTGGGACCGTTCTCGGTGTCTTCATAGACTCAATTTTCTGTGAGGGGAAAACAGTGAGCGCGTCGGAGCCGTCGGACGAGAAACCTAAGTGTGGAGCCTGCTTATGGGTACTGCACGTCGTTGCAGCCGCTGGTTTAGACACGCCTATTCTTGCTCGGGGGCATGTCATTACGTAGTGGGGTCTGAGCTTCAATAGGTATGTCTTTTGTTTTGCTCACCGTTTAAGCTTGATTCAAGGGCGAAAGGCAGGTAATAAAAATTGCAACTCTGTTAAATTAGTAAATAAACAAAGTACGAAATACACTTTACAATTCCCAAAATAGTAACATTTTTAAAACTCAATTAATTCACATTACGTCATTACATTAATTCACAAAACGGTTATCAGATCTGAAGAATTAATCGTGGAGAGAACGTTTTACTGCAAACAGTTCTAACAATTATACTTTAAATCCAAGATATTTATCCATACTGATGTATCCTCTACCAGGGCTCCTTACAAAAGTTAATAAAATTCATTCAATTCGATACATTTTAACTGAAATAATTCAAGATTAGAAATGTATATTTTTCATCGCGAATTAACCTTTCTAAAGACCACACGAACGTGCATTTTTTTCTGGGAATATGCACGTGAATTTTTATTCGGGAGGACCAGCATTTCTGCTGGGTTCATTTTTACACCTCAGGGTTGTTAGCTCTGGGGGTTTGGAAGATGAAATGATAATGATAATAGTGAGGTGTGAAAAGACGACACACATACAGACACACATGTGAAGACACAGTGACGTTACAAGATTCATGATGGTTTCGATAAGTCTTTACATTTTTGTCGTGTAATTCCCACTTCAGATAGTTTTTTATCCCGATTTGAAGGCTAATTAGTATGTTAGCTTACAACAAACGATCTGAAAACATACTTTCTCCCTCGTTTCCCAGTTTCACAACTTCCCTCAGTATGTTTATCGATTTACTTAGATTGAATTTGCATCATGGTTCTTAGCAGTAGGCAGTATAAATCACGTACACGATTTAAATCCAAATGAAATTTTAACTAACATAACTTCTTGAAATAAATGGAATATGAGTTAAACTGCATGTACAAAACTGTGATATTCTTTTGAGTAGATACAGATAATTACAGATAATTCAAATATTTGTATCAATACATCAACATGATCGTATATACAATAAACAAAACTTGATATTAAGATTCCCTTCCATGTTAATCTGTAGAGTGCACTGATTTGTACTATTACAAATTGCTAAACACATAATTTATTTTAATATCCAGTGTGAAAAAATGGTAGCGATCGGCTGAGATAGTTCAGGGCAACAACTGTTATTGCTGCAGGGGGTCAGAACGATAGGTCCTAGGGTTCGAATTAACGATGATGCCGGATTTCCGACACTAGCTGTGTCGAATTCACTCACATTCTGGAGGAGAATTCTAGCAACCCACTTCTGTGATTGGCAGTTTTCCGTACAGGCGAACAGTATCCAACGAACTTTTCTCGCGCGATTTTTGCTTTCTCCCCCTTTCACCTTCGTCTCCCCTTACACTCACACCATACACACACGCACACACACACATACATGAACAACATTACACATATATAGGGATACCAGTCGGAAGTAAACAGCTTGCCCCGGTTTCAGTAGTGCCTCGCGGGGGGAGATACCCAGAGAAGGAAACCCATCTTATCTTTATAAGCCGACACGTAGGTCGGCGTCAGATCTCGCGTTCTAATGGGGAACGAACCCCGCCATCTGCCAAGACAACATGCTCTGAAATTGAGACTCATGACCATAGCAATTGGCACACTTGGAAACAAAATAATCAAACAAGATGGTGCGCCACTTAAATGCCACAGATCGTTTCGTTGTTGTAACATAATCGTAACCGATCTGTAATAAATGTATTATAGTTTTTGTACCTTACACTGACTAAACGTACAAATAGAGATGCCACATACCGGTAACGCGTCAAAGGAATCGATGGTCTTTATTATGAAACCAGTCCTAAGCAGTACAATCATACTAGGAAACGCCGGCGCCCTTCACAGAATTGCTTGACTACGCTCCGTGAAGTCACGGAAATTACGCAATTCGAGCCATCGCGGGTTCCTGCTTAGGTCTGGGAATCCTTCGATCTAACGGCGCCGAGCCCCTGACCGAAGGTATTGACTGACTACGATTGACGATGACTGACTATATTAAAGGATTATTCCAAAACGTTCAATGCCAGTACATGGATATCTGAAAACGTTGTTACGAATTGTAACAGAACTTTTAACAAATGGTTTAATAATTCTTATGAGGAGGTGATTATGAAGATATGGTGTGAATGATGATGGAGGAGTTGTGGAATGAAAGGCAGACAATGCGGGAAAGACTCGCTAAAGTCTGTCCCGAACCCACTGTCCACAACAAATTCCACCAGCATTTGAGCCTCAATCCTAACGATGGATGTGGAGCAGAGTGACCACAACAACACGCTCGCCCCCTAAGGAATTAATAGAAGAAAAAATATAATCGTGATCAACATAATTTCTTATGATTAGTTTGCTTTCGACAGAGCTAGGATGACAGGCCCGACCATCAGCACCTCCCTCCGCGATTGATGACGAAAAAGCCATCAACGAAGCAGACTATCAATAAATATTTGTTCAACACGATATCTTGTATTTCATCTACATATTCTGTCAACGACACCGATTAATATTTCCACATTTCAAAGGAATCTATACCACGTAGTTTCTTCAATAGTTGAGCTCATCTACACTCGCGTCCTTCTTCACCCTTATTCCCCCTCGCACTTTCCGAAAGGTGCTGAGCAAACACGACATCCTGTATGTTTATCAAAACACAAGTTGGAAGTCACGTTTTTTCATAACTCAATGTTCTACAGAGACATAATAACTTTGACCTAGAATGGAATTAAAAAACACACGGTTAATATTGAAAGTATTGCGAAATGGACAGAAAAAATATATAATCTGAACTAAATTTGCAAGATAAAAATTTACAAAACAAAATTCTTAAATTATGCAAAACGATAAGCTCTAATTACTGCCATGCCATTTAAAAGTGACAGATAGTCCCTCAATAGATATGATATGTGTCGATATGATAAGTTACTTCTTGTCGGAGTCCTTCACATTCCTAGAAATCTAAAAATGGTTGAGACATTACACAATATTATGATAAATAATCTATTATATTAGACGTGAAATCTATCTGATCCAAAAGTCAAATCAGATTTTTAATCTAAAAGTAGTGACTTGTTGCACGTAAGAATAACGCCTCTCACGAACTGGTATTTTTTAATGAAATATGTACTATCCTCATTTTTTTGCATATTGTCGTCTATATTCAACCTGGTCAACAAAAATGTAAAGAGTATGTTACATTATTATAAGGATGCAAAAATATATTCTATCCAAACTGCAGATCATTACACTTCTGAGAAATGTATCATGCAATAAATAATGAGGTAAATTATTATATTTCCTTATGTGTTATTAATTTAAGCATTGTAATAAAGAAATGTCGAGAAAGTTCCTATATGAAAGAAATGATCAAATAAAAAATATGAGCTGAAAATATTAGCGAATCATTTTAAGCTAACCTTGAATTGAAAAATTACTTCTAATGTGAACGTAGAACGTATCATATTGAGAGATACTGCGACAACACGGTAAAGTGAGGAAAACAGACCACAAATTAACGAAAATACACTACGGCAATTATTGTTCACATATCTAATCAAGAAGGACATTAAGTATACATTGCCTGCTATTTCGTTAGGGGGTTAAACATGTACACATAATGTTCGAAATGTCCTACATTACAACCCTCAATTAGAGAATGCCCGTCTTAACGAGCGATTTTCCTAAGACACACGCCGCGCCGTTGCGCTTTTGGGAACAAGCCAAGTAAAAATGAATGCGCATGGTAAAGTAGAAACAGTTAACATTAATTTACTGATGTTCACCAAAATAGAAGTTGGCCGACGTGTAACTGCCCAGACTTAAATCTACAAAAGATTATTGAAAAATCGATCAATTATGTGAGAACGCTTATACATTCTTTCGGTTAAACGCAGTGACATTCTCAGAAACACATTGAATACGTGCAGCAGATCGCGCGGAAAACGTACAATTTTCTCTTCCTTTACACTCAAATAATTAATGATTGTATGAATACATGTATTCAAAATTATATCACCCAGTATTTTTCTCATAAAATTTTATAGTCAAGATTGTATGACATCCTTATATCAAACGAAAAAGCGTTTCGAAAGTCAAATATTAACCGCTAAAAGAGATATCATTCGTTTCTTCTTGTGAAATTCTGTTCTTACATATTTGCTAGTTATTAGAAATAATACTTTCAAACATTAATTTTATGTAGCAAACTTAAAAAGGCGCAAAACTTCTAAGAAATGGTATAAAATGTGTATTATGTACGGTATACGTATTTAGATAAGATACATTTCTTTACAAGCTCTTATCCGTAGAGTGTGACGCTTTTACATCACCATCAGTGTAAAAGATTTTCACATATGTAATCACTAATAACGTAAAATTTATATTGCATGTTATTTCATTAGGGGATAAAACATGTATGAACACATATGTTCGAAATGTTCATCACAACTCTGAATTAGATAATTCCCACATGAACGTTTTTTCTTCGTATGATGACCTAATACATTTTCTTATTAATGATTTTTTTGTAAAACTTAGAAATACAATTAAACCCATAAAGAAACTGCTGTATTGATTACAATGTTCACGTGATTCTAGCTGCTGTCTGTGAGGTCACGTATCAGATTCCTACATTGCAAATAGATCACAATGGTAAAATACTATAAGTTCAATGTATCCGGCAAGAGAATTTAATCATAGTTCAAATGCTGTCCATTTTATTGCAGATAACTGCATTTAACCTTACCCAGCTTGACAGCATCCAATCAAATCCTGGGCAATAAGAGGCCGGGTCCTGGTGGCGTCGAGGACCTGCCACAGACGCCCCGCATAGCACGAGCGCCACGCGTGCCTTCGGACAATCCCCCCCTCCGCGGCTCCATTCAGCCGCCCAAATCCATACCCCCCACCATCACCACCCGCGCCTTCGCCCGGGCATCTGCTCGCCTCGCCTCGCCCGCTCCGCCCTCGCCCCCGCCACGCCCCGTGACTGCCTCCGCCCTCGCCTCCACCCTCACCTCCGCCCAGCCCCTGCCCCTGCCCCGCCCCGTCCCTGCCTCCGCCCTCACCTCGCCCCAAGTACGCCTCCCGAACGCCACCCCACGCGACCTCCCAGCGTGACGGCTACCTTGACTGAGATTTGCGTCGCGCTCCCGGCCGGGTCACGCGGCGCCCCCAATCTTCCGGAGGGCGGTCTGGCCGCGAATGTCACCGGGCGAGCAGGGAGGGGCTGGGCTGGGCCGGGCGAGGCACGGGAGAGCGCGGAGCTGGGACTCGGAGCACGCCGGCCGCGCGAGCACGCGCTGCTTCAAATTCCGATCCATTGTCCCCGACGCGGAACAAACGGAGGGCGACCACCGCCGCCGCCGCCGCCGCCGCCGCCGCCGCCGCGGGCACCGCCCCTCGCACCTCGCGCTTTGGCGCGCCGGGAGGCGTCCACGCCCAAGCGGCTGCTGCCACCGTCACCACCGCCGCTCCCTCCGACGCAATCGCAAGCTCCGTCGCCTCCACCGCTACCGTTTTCGGCGTTGCCCAAAGCTTCATTATTGTCGCTTCCGCAATTGTTCTTTCTGACACCATCGCGCCCACTGCCCACGCCATGGCCTCTACGATGACCTCACGCAGCGCCTCCGACGCGCCCAATACAGCCGTCGCCCACAACGCAGCGTCTTCTGCCGGCGTCACACCTCCGCCGACCGGGACATCCTTTCCGCTGTATCGCCACCTTTCCGCATATCTTGGATTTCGCCGCTACCGCCTTCGCCGCATGCCGCCACCGCCACCGCCTCCGCTCCGCCGCCGCCGCGTCGCGTCCCGTCCCGAGGTCTGGCGCGGCCCGCGGGCAGGGCGGTCCCAGCGCCGAGGACGCCCGGTCGCCGCGCAGCGCCGAGCCGCGCGCCACCGCCAGCGGCCGACGCCTCTTCGCCGCCACCGCCACCGCCACCGCCACCGCCACCGCCACCGCCACCGCCACCGCCGCCGCTGCCGCCGCCGTCACCACCGCCGCCGCCGTCACCGCCGTCACCGCCATCGCCGCCGCCACCGCCGCCACTACCGCCGCCACCGCCGCCACTGCCACCGCCGCCGCCACCGCCACCGCCGTTGTCGCCGCCGCCGCCGCCGCCGCCGCCGCCCCGCACGTGAGCTAGGCGCGGCCGCGGCTCCTCCGCGCGGGAAGCGGCATTCCGCGGGCGCCTCCTCGCGCGTCGCAGCGGCGCTCGCATTCTCGCGGGCAGCGTTAACGTTCGCCGAATCGCTGGGCGGCGCGTCGGACGTCGGTCGGCGATTGGCCGTTGAAAGTTACTAGTGGTTGTTTCCAAAAGCAGTTTTGTAGCGGGGCTGGCGGTATCAAAACGATCTCGGAAACTATTCCTGGAATCTCTACTTAACTCATATACAAATTAAGTTGAATTATGGATACAGCTAGCAACAAACACGTGTGTCAAGATCTGATAACAACAAATATTCGCTTCCGAGCAATAGAAACGATTTGCCAAATGAGCTACACATTTTGGCTGTTAGGTTCTATCATGCCCCACGAAAATGAATCGACTTACTACCGCGAGAAGCCATTATTTGGTAACTATTCCTGTTTCCCGATAATGTGCCACAGAGTTCAAGAAAACGTGCGCAGGTAGTGAAGCTATTTTTATATCAAGAAGGAAAACAAGGGTCCATATCAGCATTTGGTTCAAGGTAAATAGGAAAAACTTCGAGATCCATCCTCGTCTCCTTTTTTACACGCCGCGCTGGTTGGCCTGCTAAAACGAGTTCCGCAGCATTGTATGCATCTTCAGCAGCGTCTCGCGTCATCAAGTAAAGCAGTTAAAAAATCATCAAACCACAGCGCAATGCTTCACTTCCGCATTCCTCTCCGAAAATCAACCGGCAACTCACGTTGTGACATGCGCCTCGATTACGCTACATTGCTCAATGGAAAAACTTCACAATGGGTTTTCATTGGTGACTTCTAAAATGTTGCTTCAAACATGATAACAATTGGTATGTCAGATATATGGAAACAGCTATCATAAAATCGTGAAATTTACAAATATATACTACAATGAAATTTCAAAGTAAATTTCATGCCATATGGGAAGCTCCCTCAACAATAAAACACATCCAAAACCTACAAAATAAAGTCCTCCCCACTGCCTCAAATACCGCATGGTACATTTCAAACACAAAAATTCCCAATGACCTAAAATTCCCTCCAGTAGCCCAGAACATCACCCACCTCTCCGAAAGATTCTTCAGCAACTTCGTAACTTCCCTTTCCAACCGACATTCTCACTAGGAAAAAACACCCATCCTTATCTAAACCACATCCCGTCCAGATTCCCCGATGATAAATTCCGTCCTCCGTAACACCTATTCTATCCCCACATCATAAGCGCCTTTGTCTCACTTATTTCACAAACCACCAGCAATAACTGCTAAACACCCACCCTGATTTCCCATTGACGAGCCCAGTGGGATCATCACTCCTTATTTTTACTGTGTACTGTGTACCGCAACCACACAGTTCTGTCAAGTAGCTACGTACACCGTGTCAGAAAATAATTTAATAAAAACGATTGGAAGATAAGTATGTTTCTCTTTATGCATTGTATCAGTACGTACGCCATTTCATTTCCTCTTTTTCTTCATTCAATGAACATAAAAGAAATTTCAAAATATCGTACTACGATCTTAACGTAAATTTTCACCGTACTTGACCTACATTATACCATGTCAAATGGAGTGGGCGGGAATGGGAGGTATATCTTCAAGAGTTCTTACTCACCTCGACAATTTTTAGATACGATGGAATGAAAATGAGCTTTTCTGTTTTCTCATTGCTTGTTCCTTTCCAGTCCTAATTTTGTATTTGCGCTCTTCATTTCCTGTTCTTTCGTGAATGCTTTTCCCCAGCATCATTCTAGATTCCACAATTTTCACACAATATGCACATACTTATATTTGCATAGTATATTCACAAAATTTAAAATAATTCTAATTGTGGATTTCCAACTTGTGCCTTTAAGTCTCTTTCATTTACGACGTACAAATTACACGGTTATCTAACCGAGTGCGAACCTAGTAGTGCAGGTGACAGTGGAGAAAACCAATCTATTAGGGTTGTGGGTTCAAATCCTTTACTGCATCTAGTTGTTGAGTAAAGGTAAACCACCTCGCATACCATGTAATCATATAATATCATGCCTCACACAACTGCACAGTAAACTCACGTATGAACGTGAAAATGCGTTTTCTGTAATTGGTCAACATTGTTCCGTTAGGGATATGGCACAAGATCTTACCGTTCGGCACACAACCTTGTTGAGGAATCTGCTCTGGATCGAGTGAGTCAGGGCAGGTAACGCATTGCGAACGAACGAAGAAGGATAGGGAAGAAGCAATCAGGTGTAGGACGTGACTAGATTCGTTGATCCATTCTTGAATTCGCTTTCAGGTACAGGCCCATAAAAAACCGTCGCTCGGCGATGTCTGTCGAATCCAATCAGCAAGATCCATGAAAAGGACTTAGAGTGTTTAAAGTAACTTAAATTAGATTCTTAATTGCAGAAAATACTTCCAGGTATTATTTTAATGTGGGAAGTTTCCAGAATAACACAAGTGAATAGCTGATCTGGTCTGATTCTACCCCTCATAATGTGAAAGCAATCGTCGTCGAGTGAAATTTGAACAACTCAACTCTTATTTGAAAGGTAAAAATTTTCTTTAGTAAAGACTTCAATAGAAAAGGTGTATCTTTTAATTTGTAGCCTTTTTCTAACCACCTTTGCTCCATCTCTGATTAATTCTGGTGCTTGGACTCCAAAATGGATATTTGTTACTGCTTATTAGGGGCGCGTGACTGCAACTACAATATTGAAGATATTTTCCTTAATGAAATCTGGTCTTTAAAGACAGATAACGAAAAAAGATAATATTCATCTTTTCGAAACGTGCAGTTTTCATGAAATTTGCACTTAATAGAGGCATTTTTTTTTCAATTTTTCTCAAAAACCTCTCCAATTTTTTCTTTAAAGTTTCTACTCATATTGGTCAAGGGACGGTAAAAATATGATGCTAGTCCCTTTTTCGGAGAACTCTCCTTTTTTTCGAAAATTGAAAATCGCTCACATTTCAAAACTTCAAAATTGAAGATCGCGATTTTTGCCTGAGACAAAGTCAGTTGTAAAGCATCAGCTCTTTAAAAAAGGTCATGTAAAATGTTTTGAAAAATCAAGTAGATTTTGCGTAATTTGGGTATAAAATTGATGCAATTTCCAAAAAATATTTTCTGAAAAAGCGCACTGCAAATTTTTCATTAATTTTTCTACTCGTATGTAACAACGGATGTTAAAAAATATGGTGCTAGTTCCATTTTCGAGGACCTCTCCGTAATTCCGAAATATTGCAAAAATTGTGTGCTGGAAACATTGCGTTAATTAAATTTTTAAACGCAGAGCTCATTCCACACACAGCTTCTGTGGCGTAGTGGTGGGGCTGACGTCGAGTTAACTCGAGTTGACAGGACCCGAGTTCGAGTCTCGGTGCGGAAAACAATCTCTGCCTGTTCAAAACATTTTTGCATGGATATGTAGAAGGATTATATAGCGGAGAAGTTAGAAATAATGCGAGAAAATATGTGCTGTTATAGCACCACTAGTTTATGTATTGTCAGGAAAAAATCAAAATATAATGAAGGTTTTTGTCTTGTTCTTGTCTCGTCACAGTTTATATAAAATTATCGTTGTCCATTTGAATTCACATGAATGTGCTTTCCCCTTGCTACGCGCTAAATTTTGAAAAGAATTAAACTTACAATAAGAGTGCATATGCTCCAACTTGTAAATTATATTGTCCTTAATAACACATTAAATACCTTCATCAGCGAGCAACGCAAAGGAGATTTATTTCCAAAATAGTAATTTCTATGCCATTTCCAAAAAGTAATTTGTTTGGCATTGTTACATCTGTATTATAAAACGCACTAGTAATGTTTAGGATTTTTCACGTCCTGTTTTATAATCTCCAAACAAAATTTCAGCCTCTTTCGACATTCGGAACTTTTTCTTCAAATTTGACTGGACAATTTTTCGGACCCCATAGAAAATATCGAATTGCTGCTCTCATCTATTGAATAGGTATTCCTAGAAAAATTCAAAAGTTCAGGACCATTTGCCGTCTCCAACTAAAAGCCAGAAAATAAGCGTTATACTTTTCGTTAACGGTTCTACGAATAAGTCGACTTCCCCTTAATTTTATAACGAACATTGTACATGACTGTATTAAACTAGCATTCATTGGTTTTCGAGTAGATACAAAATTTCTGGTTTTTTTGAAGCCTGAAGTTCACTGCTGCTAACAAGGCCATTGTCTAGGGTCTTTGAAATATCTCGACCCGCTATCCTTGAATCATAATTTGGCATCCGTTCCTCAATATATGCAAATATATACCACTTTATGGTTTCTCTAAGATGTTAAGCGTCTGTTATAAATGTTATAAGATAATTGCATTACATGTTAATTGGGCATAACTTCGAGTTTGTTGTGAGCTTCCATTTCCTGCTATTTTACATTGATGTTTCAAGAAGTGAATTTTTTTATGGTATGCCTGACAAGTTACTTTGTGAGCTTCCTACATGTACGCTGTATTTGAAATGTATCACACCATAGCTCGTATATATTTGCATGTATAGTTGATTCATAGTTGGCCACTGATACTACAGCATTATTGTTTTCTCAAAAACAGCTTCAATTTTTTTCTATAAATTTCTCGCAAGAATAGAAAAAACACACTTATAAAGGTGGTATAGGTCCGATTTTAAGAGTTAACTGGTTTCTTTTCGAAAATTTTGATAAATTTCGAAAATTTGGAAGTTTTTTCTTCAAAATTTTCGAACGGATAGTGCTAAACGCTCTTTAATATGACGTAAAGTTCATGTCGGAGTGCTTTTTTTATTTTTCAAAAATTACACAAACGTAATTGTTTTGAAAGATCTCTCACGTCGTTAATATGTACATTTTCAGCAAATTGTAAACACTAGTGTGTTTGTGAGTTAAAGAATTTCAAATGACATCAAATGAAATTTTTTGAAAACTCAACAATTTCTTGAGAAAATGAGTTTCAAATTTCGAATTTATAGTAGTGCTTAAGCACCATTTTCTTAAAAACGGTTGCAGATTTTTCAAAGAAAATCGCAATTTCGGGTCAGATTTTACAGTTATTTACTATGCGAAAAATACATTTCCGTTCTATTATTAGGAAAATGAAAAATTATAAAAATTTCGTAAAATGTACTTTAAGCGGCTTTAGATGGCAGCTGGCAAGGGTATGCGGTAAGTTCGTATAGCTAGCCGAGACCAAAAGAAATAGAAAATGTGTACGGGAAAGTCAGTGCAATTGTAGCACCACTAGTTAATTTTTAAACAGTAATTTTTAAAAAAACTCTTCTAGTTTTTTCTTTAAATTTTCTCTCTTTAAAGGACGGCAAAAGTGATTCTCTTTGCTACTGGCGGGTTATAATAGGAACCAATCCGCTCTTAGCGATAGGCGGAAAATAATTATCGTAGTAAATCTACCAACATACAGTATTAGTTAAATAATGTATAATAACATACTGCATTATTTATTATTTATTTTCCGCATTTGTGTTGTATTCGTCTTTACCAAATTTTGCAAGGATAATCCTGCCACAATCCTGATGAAGAGCCGGTAAAAATTTCATATCTATTCACACACTAGTTTTTGTGGTTCGATATTAGTTACATGGCGTTGAATTCATTTTCATTAGTATAGATATTCTAACCGAAACAGCCGAGAGGGCGCAGCTGAGTCGTGCGACCGAGGGGTTTGCTGCGGTGCATCCGTGTTCCCGCAACTGACTCAGCCATCAGAGTCAACGCTTGGTTCTGGCACATTAGTGCAACCACATTGTCTACGCCAACTGCCATTGGTCGTAGATAACTATCTTTGGCTATATAACAAGCTGGTGAAGTATCTATTACTTACTGGCATGCCCTAAATGACTGAAGGTATGAAAGAGACGGTAGTTGGCACTGTCATTGCAATATCAAACATTTGCCAACCAGTAAATACACGCTCATGAAATATGAGAATGACCGTTTATACCTGAACATCCTCATACCATCTCCGATGAAGAGCTGGCCAAATCTCCGAAATCTCTGGAGCCGGAGCAACAAGTTCCAATCCAGCACGTCACTCCACGTCCAACATCTGTTCGTGCGTAGTTTTAAATTCAATCACACGACTGACAGGCAATTCACAAATGATCACCCATGTCACATCTACGTATCCAAGGTGAGGTCACTAAAATATGACCCGAATAAAAATCCTTTTTGTATTAAACGTATCTTTTCATATTGTGGGTACTATCAGGCCCCTGTCCTCGCGGTTGAGCTTATTGGTCCGCACGCTCGATTTCCATGAAGCGACCCTGGGTTCGATTCCCGGTCGAGCAAGATTACAGTATGCGTTTACCTTGCAATGTCCCAGTATATGTTGCTGTACGACGATGAGAAAACTCACTTCTCAGGTTGAGAAGACGAAGTCACGGCGGAGGGATGTCTTCGTGGTAACCACACGTACCCCTTAAACTCATAGCAGCGAGGCGGGGACGCTGACCGCTCGCGAGCTGTCGCGCGAGAACGGATAGACTGATCAAGCCCCTAGGACGCGCAAAATTTACAACAACACATGTTTTTCCTTTAATTAGTCGCTAGATTTGTTTGTTCACGGGCCGAAGAAGCGGTTGAGTTAGCTCACAGACAATCTCATCGGCAGGTCCTAGGGCTTGAATCCCGACGATGCGTATTTTCGACTAGCTCTACGACTCGTATAGTTAATTCGAGTACATTCGTTGTGAGTAGGAGAATTCAAGTGGTCGGTTGATTTTATTGGTAGTTCTCTCTGGAATGTCCTATTAATATTAGGTGAATGCCTCTTTTTCTTCATTGAAACGCATTTACACTGACATTCACTCTGATTATATACAAAACGCATTCACACACACACACACACACACATACCACCACTGCTCTAAATACACTATATATACCACACTTCTCTAATTTTGGTGCTCGCCACAGCGCCGACTTCGCCGAAGCGTCCGTGGCGCCGCGTCGTCTTCGAACCCAGGGGCCCGGGCCCCGTGAAACGCGTTTCCGCGCCTCCCGCACGGTTCCCGGCACTCTGCCGCGGGGCCCTCTTACACCCCCGGCGGGCTGAGGGCTCGTTGGCCGGCGCAGGCATGCGGATGTTGCCGCTGCTGCGTGCATTTCCTGAGACGTGACGGGCGAATTCTCCCGGGTTCGGCCGAAGCCACCCCTGGCTCTGCCGTGTCGCTCCCGCGGTCCCGCGCCGAGTCTTTTAAGCGGTCAAGAGCGACCACTACATATGCCACGAGTTTCATACGTATTCTTTTGTATAACAGGATTATAAATTTATGAGAGAAATCCAAGTTAAATTTTGGAAACGACTTTATTGTGACGTCATGAGCATTTGACATTTGTGCGAAAAAAACGATGGTCGGCTGTTCTGTTTGCCACTACCTCCCCACTATTCCCTGCGATTGGCTAAATGTGTGTTGATGCAATTATCCGCGTCATAAACAGCAAATTCGTCACAATCTGTGCCGTAAAACGTCAATTTATGAACGATTTCCAGTAACGATAAAGGTAATTTATAATGCTAGAATACAAAATGCAGTTTTATGGTACCCCATCCCAGTGTGTGCTGAAGGCAGAGGCGGCGTTGGGTCAATCGAGAGGGGCGGCCGGGACAAATTCTGGTGGACAGGGTTCGCGCGGTCGCCGCACGCGGGGCGATGGATGCCCGGAATGCCACCCATAGCAATATTGATGGGGAATATTCATTAGGGGAAAGTCTTGTGAGCGATTTGTCTCTAGTGTTGTTCAGAGGTAGACGGAGGGACATGAATTTCGAAAATTGCATTTTTTTGCTACTGGGTACCCCAAAATGTGAATTTACGTCAAAACCTCAATATACAAATTTTACGTTACATATGTGTTTCTGTATTGCGTGTACAGATATTGTATTATACGAGAAAATAAAATTGAAATCTACAATATTTAATAAAAACTGCTAACTCTACTCTTCGGTTTATGCGGCAATATACTCATACGTTTATTATCCTGTAGTGTTATGTATAAGTAAAATCAATTCTCGTTCTTCCTTTGCCTTTGAATACTCATTCACCAATTTAAGAGGTGATTTGTTTTCGTGAAGAGTATTACAAATCATATCTAAAAGCAATATCTGTCATCATAAACATTAACCTCTCATCATGGACAATGTATTCCTGGACCCGACCTCTTTTTCACAAGTAACCCTCCCTATTCGTCTTTGCGCTGCTCTCATCACCGAGACAGTCGATGCCAACCTGTCGATTTTGATATTAAAGATACTCAGAGCCTTGTATGTTGCAGAGTACTGAATTATGTATTATCTTTCACGACCCAACTTGTTTTATAGAATCATATATTACTGTTAGTCACCCACTTTTATACACACGCGTTCTATTTTAGTGCTGTCTTAGAAGATGGAAGGTTGTTTTAAATAATTGTAAGTTATAAAATGATAAAACGAAGGGCAGAAAATATGAAGCATGCGCTTGAAAATGTAATCTTTACAGAAGCTCTACGATACATACCATACCTGAGTCATGATAAATTTATATTACATGATTGAATAGTACAATGAGATTAAATATGAAACCTGCTACAACACGCAATCAGAACATTTTATTATGTTATGTTGAACATCGTTTAGGTATGTATGATTGTAATTATGTTGCTATGTAGGTTAAATTGTATTGTGTTGAATTAATACGTTGCACAATATTGATACTGATTCTAGTAACTCAAAAGGTGTGGCGTGAAGCACACGCGAAACTTTGTAATAAGATATGAATCTTAACATCGTGGTACTCTAATTTACTTGCCTGAATTTAATGGTCTTGAATCCAATATACTACAATATTAGTCTATAACTTTCAGGAAATATATGATCTTTCATAATAATGATAATGATAATGATAATGATAATGATAATGATAATGATAATGATAATGATAATGATAATGATAATGATAATGATAATGATAATGATAATGATAATGATAATGATAATGATAATGATAATGATAATGATAATGATAATGATAATGATAATGATAATGATAATGATAATGATAATGATAATGATAATGATAATGATAATGATAATGATAATGATAATGATAATGATAATGATAATGATAATGATAATGATAATGATAATGATAATGATAATGATAATGATAATGATAATGATAATGATAATGATAATGATAATGATAATGATAATGATAATGATAATGATAATGATAATGATAATGATAATGATAATGATAATGATAATGATAATGATAATGATAATGATAATGATAATGATAATGATAATGATAATGATAATGATAATGATAATGATAATGATAATGATAATGATAATGATAATGATAATGATAATGATAATGATAATGATAATGATAATGATAATGATAATGATAATGATAATGATAATGATAATGATAATGATAATGATAATGATAATGATAATGATAATGATAATGATAATGATAATGATAATGATAATGATAATGATAATGATAATGATAATGATAATGATAATGATAATGATAATGATAATGATAATGATAATGATAATGATAATGATAATGATAATGATAATGATAATGATAATGATAATGATAATGATAATGATAATGATAATGATAATGATAATGATAATGATAATGATAATGATAATGATAATGATAATGATAATGATAATGATAATGATAATGATAATGATAATGATAATGATAATGATAATGATAATGATAATGATAATGATAATGATAATGATAATGATAATGATAATGATAATGATAATGATAATGATAATGATAATGATAATGATAATGATAATGATAATGATAATGATAATGATAATGATAATGATAATGATAATGATAATGATAATGATAATGATAATGATAATGATAATGATAATGATAATGATAATGATAATGATAATGATAATGATAATGATAATGATAATGATAATGATAATGATAATGATAATGATAATGATAATGATAATGATAATGATAATGATAATGATAATGATAATGATAATGATAATGATAATGATAATGATAATGATAATGATAATGATAATGATAATGATAATGATAATGATAATGATAATGATAATGATAATGATAATGATAATGATAATGATAATGATAATGATAATGATAATGATAATGATAATGATAATGATAATGATAATGATAATGATAATGATAATGATAATGATAATGATAATGATAATGATAATGATAATGATAATGATAATGATAATGATAATGATAATGATAATGATAATGATAATGATAATGATAATGATAATGATAATGATAATGATAATGATAATGATAATGATAATGATAATGATAATGATAATGATAATGATAATGATAATGATAATGATAATGATAATGATAATGATAATGATAATGATAATGATAATGATAATGATAATGATAATGATAATGATAATGATAATGATAATGATAATGATAATGATAATGATAATGATAATGATAATGATAATGATAATGATAATGATAATGATAATGATAATGATAATGATAATGATAATGATAATGATAATGATAATGATAATGATAATGATAATGATAATGATAATGATAATGATAATGATAATGATAATGATAATGATAATGATAATGATAATGATAATGATAATGATAATGATAATGATAATGATAATGATAATGATAATGATAATGATAATGATAATGATAATGATAATGATAATGATAATGATAATGATAATGATAATGATAATGATAATGATAATGATAATGACGGTGAATGGTGATTATGATAATGATAATGATAATGACGGTGAATGGTGATTATGATAATGATAATGATAATGACGGTGAATGGTGATTATGATAATGATAATGATAATGATAATGATAATGATAATGATAATGATAATGATAATGATAATGATAATGATAATGATAATGATAATGATAATGATAATGATAATGATAATGATAATGATAATGATAATGATAATGATAATGATAATGATAATGATAATGATAATGATAATGATAATGATAATGATAATGATAATGATAATGATAATGATAATGATAATGATAATGATAATGATAATGATAATGATAATGATAATGATAATGATAATGATAATGATAATGATAATGATAATGATAATGATAATGATAATGATAATGATAATGATAATGATAATGATAATGATAATGATAATGATAATGATAATGATAATGATAATGATAATGATAATGATAATGATAATGATAATGATAATGATAATGATAATGATAATGATAATGATAATGATAATGATAATGATAATGATAATGATAATGATAATGATAATGATAATGATAATGATAATGATAATGATAATGATAATGATAATGATAATGATAATGATAATGATAATGATAATGATAATGATAATGATAATGATAATGATAATGATAATGATAATGATAATGATAATGATAATGATAATGATAATGATAATGATAATGATAATGATAATGATAATGATAATGATAATGATAATGATAATGATAATGATAATGATAATGATAATGATAATGATAATGATAATGATAATGATAATGATAATGATAATGATAATGATAATGATAATGATAATGATAATGATAATGATAATGATAATGATAATGATAATGATAATGATAATGATAATGATAATGATAATGATAATGATAATGATAATGATAATGATAATGATAATGATAATGATAATGATAATGATAATGATAATGATAATGATAATGATAATGATAATGATAATGATAATGATAATGATAATGATAATGATAATGATAATGATAATGATAATGATAATGATAATGATAATGATAATGATAATGATAATGATAATGATAATGATAATGATAATGATAATGATAATGATAATGATAATGATAATGATAATGATAATGATAATGATAATGATAATGATAATGATAATGATAATGATAATGATAATGATAATGATAATGATAATGATAATGATAATGATAATGATAATGATAATGATAATGATAATGATAATGATAATGATAATGATAATGATAATGATAATGATAATGATAATGATAATGATAATGATAATGATAATGATAATGATAATGATAATGATAATGATAATGATAATGATAATGATAATGATAATGATAATGATAATGATAATGATAATGATAATGATAATGATAATGATAATGATAATGATAATGACGGTGAATGGTGATTATGATAATGATAATGATAATGATAATGATAATGATAATGATAATGATAATGATAATGATAATGATAATGATAATGATAATGATAATGATAATGATAATGATAATGATAATGATAATGATAATGATAATGATAATGATAATGACGGTGAATGGTGATAATGATAATGATAATGATAATGATAATGACGGTGAATGGTGATAATGATAATGATAATGACGGTGAATGGTGATTATGATAATGATAATGACGGTGAATGGTGATTATGATAATGATAATGACGGTGAATGGTGATTATGATGATGACAATAACAACCGTAAGAGCTTAGTTTTAGAACAGTAGCTTTCAGGCATAAATTTTAAAACAAATCATTGCTGTCAATATATTGACAAACAAATTTGACGTGTTTTATCCATCGGCGGGAATTTGTGGAACTAATATTGATTGCATGTTTTATAACACACTTTCTTACAAATAACATTATTTTTCAAACGATTAAAATAAAATGAAAGAAAGTGACAGAATACCACAGAATGAGTTTAATTTTGTCTTTAGAATCACGCAGCGTGTGGATAAATTTACAATTAAAACATATTTGAAACTGGATTAATTCTTTTAAATTGATATTAAATGCACATGTGACTAAAGAGATTGAAGAAGTATTGTATATACTCCATCACTACCAGGTTGTAATGTTCGCCAAGAGCATAGAGGTGGCTTAAAAGTTTCACACATACGATAAACTTCTAATAATTAAGCATCAGCTATTTCTCAAGTGTTTACCAAGCTATCGTGAATATTTGCTTATTTATGTAACAAACCTATTCTTGAAAATGTCTCATTCCATTAAGATGCTTGAAAACATAGCACCTCGTAAATTGAGATTTTATAAGAAAAGATTGGATAGCGTGTGTAACGTTATACCTATTACGTCCGCCGAGGGATAATTACTTCCATTTAAACCTTGAATGAAGCTATTAAATGGCCATAACGTAATCGTAAACTCACGAAGTTGAACTAACCGTCAGCCGTTGGAAGATGTTATCTTACGTGTAGCCAGATCAATGTGAAAAAAATGTGTAGCCAGATCAATGTGAAAAAAACACAGAATTTATTCTTCAGCAATTCCAAATGCGATAAAGCCATCTCATCGAGAAGATATCAATGAAAATATTTGTCGCAAAAGTAATACCTTGAGTAAACCATTCATGTAATTAACTCACCCAATATAAGATATTACGGTATTAAAGAGAACGGTATATGTGTGTGCTTCGGTGTATGTGTTTGCTATTAATTTCGGATATTGATATACTTGTGAGGCGTGGAAATCATTTCTAGACTTGTACCTAGATGGTATTGAAAACACAATTGGAATCTGCCTATCACTTGAAAAAAGTTATGATAAAAATCATATCAACCACAATTATTTTGGAGAGTTTCAAGAGTTTTCTATCGCAAGAGGTGCTTTTAGAGGAATTTTATAACATTATTAGGAGAGGTGAATCTTGAGAAATTATAAAATTAATTGTATTTTAGAAATATAATTTTAAATATTTTTTTGTTTTCACATCTGTCCCAATTACGTCTTTGAAACCAATTTATATAAAAATCTAAATTTCTTAAAATTGTTTTGGAATTATTATTATTAATCCTGAATGCATCATTGTATTGTAATAATAATAATTGACCATTGTATAATCACGACCATCACGAAGAATAAACAATTAATATCGGTTCACGGTATTGGTCAATGTGGTAAGAGAAACAATTAGTTACGCCAACGTTTCGAAATATATAATTTCTTCCTCAGGGCTACAGTGTAAACAATGAACAGTGAATGAGGACATTACAATAAATTTGTTGAATTTTTTTGTAATTTTGTCGTTTATGACGAGTCAAATATGATGTTTGCTTAGGTAGTACCAATAATCACATCTTCTTGGGCCCAAAAAGTGAAGTTACCTTCACTGCCCGGAAGCAAAATAAGGAGCCATCTCAGTATTGGCTCAAAAGACTGGAAAAATATAATCAAGGGGAAACTGGACAAAAAATGTTCGATGTGATGTCATTAGCCTAAGAATTATATTACAATACTTAGTAATAATAATAATAATAATAGTAGCAGGAGTAATAATAATAATAATAATAATAATAATAATAATAATAATAATAATAATAATAATAACAATAATAGCTACATGAAATTTCATCTTGTAAAATGTGCAAAAGTCAATTTAAAGAGGGGCAAAGTAACGTCGGAGAGCATTGAAGTTGATATGCACAATGTGAGCCAGGCAGAACTTAAAAATATCTGGGCATTGAAGAATGGAAGAACATTTCAAAAGAATAGGAGGACATATCGAGCGTCACAATGAAAGAGAGAATTCGAAGGGAGTATTACAGAAGAGTGAGACTTGCCCTGCAGTCCGCTCTGAACTTCAGGAATAAAAGATCTGCAATAGGTAGTTGGCGGTGCGTGTGGCCGAATAGAATTTTTGAATAGTGGACTGGGCTGAGCAAGAAATACGAATCATGGATCGAAACACCAGAAAAATTCTTATCGTCCGCCCTCGAACTGGCGTACATAGACTTTACGTGTCAAGTAAAGAAAGAGGAAGAGGCTTCAGGCAAATTGGACCCACCTGGCACAATGTAATAGTCGAAATTGGAAAGTATATTGTTATTGATATCCGGATATTGATATCCGAGATTCGGAGAAAAAAGTGTCTACGTACTTGTAGATGTAGCTGTGCCGTGCGATCAAAACTTTGCAACCAAGGATGCAGGTGGTAGCTGATGGCACCCCGCACCATCACTCCCAAGATGGGCCCTATATGACGTGAAACGCACTGCGGACGCACGCGCTCGCCTGAGCGACGCCCAAACGCACACAACCATCACTGGCGTGCAGGCAGAAGCGGTTCTTATCACTGAACACCACTGCACGCGATCGGGCTAGCGGTGGTGGTATCCTGCAGCAAGTAACCGGTTCCCAACGGTGCGTGGGGACAAGTTGGGGGCCGCATGTGCCTGTGGGGTCTGTCATGTGGGGTCTGTACGGTCTGCCAATGCCTCCCTCACGATATTGACTTTTGTCAGTGCTTAGCGGTCGCCTCTAAGTGGGGGCTATGGGGATGTTCGTCTTCGCATTGTCACCAGCACCGCGGCCCCAACATCACATCTAGGATCACGTGGTCAGAATTGCACCGAAAGGGCACCCGGCTTCGTGAAGGACGATAATCTGACCCCGCGCAAACTGGGCCAATTGCTTAAAAGACGAAAGAGTGCGACGCCGTGGCATACCTAAGTCCCGTCAAGATATTATCGCAGTAGACAACGCCTTTTTAAAGCCGCGGAGTAGATGGCGCATCCGGGCCATTTCGTCACTGCCATTACGTAACCGGGCGTCAGTCATCAGTGAATTGTTAATCACGGCTTCTAAAGACTCCCGCCCCTTATCGCCTACTTGATTGCTCCTGCCCTTCCCGGCGATGAAATACTTTTGAGATTTTCAATAGATGATCAATAGACCAATTACAGCCACAAGAGAGTTACATGTATATAGGTTTCAACCAAAATATTATGATTAACCACGGAGACCGCAAGCAGCAACTAAAAGGTATGTTTAGGCTCTGCATTCGGAAAATTCTTGAAACAGAGCTAATTTCCAAGAATAAAGTGAAAGCATTAAACTCCTGAAACATCCCTGTGCTGACTTATTCCTTTGGAATAGTCAGTTGTTTACAAACAGATCGAGATAACCTAAATAGAATAGTACGCATTATTCTCACTAAGTACCGAATGCATCATCCTAAATTAGGAAAACAGGTGGTCTACTAGATATGAAAGCATTATGCAACCGCCTGGTAACAAGTCTGAAAAAGTTCTTTATAATGCAATCTGAATTGTCACCTCTACATAAGCCGTTGTGTTATGTGACAAAGGCTAAGCCTGGTATCACGTCAATCATGGAAAGATTACAGGTATGGAAGACCAAACACATCCATGGTAGATTTTCCCATGCTCTTCAAAGTGCCGACTACTGCGCTTAATGCAGTAGCTCAGAGATGGGGATCTATATGGAGACTGAAGGTTTCAATCAAGCAATTCAGGACCAAGCTATTTCAACTAATAACTACAAAAGACTTATTGAAAAACTAGACGTTAATGACAAATGTAGAGTATGTCATTGATAATTAGAGACAATAGATCACCTCATCAGTGGGTGCACAAATCTTGCCAACACAGAGTATCTACACCGGCACGACCTGACTGGAAATATTGTATTCCAAGCACTGGCAACCAAACATGGGCTACTGGAAAAAGCGAAAATCATCCCTTATTATGAATACAAAGCCAAATCTGTCATAGAAATCAGTTCAAAATGTGTTATGACCTTTCAATACATACTGATAAAACGATTCCGGCAAATAAACCAGATATTCTACAAGATAGAGAACAGAAAAAGAAAGCATTCATCATTGATGTTACACACCCTGCAGATCACATCAATAAAGCAGAAACAGCAAAATCTCAAAATACATTCCCCTATCAGTAGAATATAAAAAAACAGATATGTGATTATGTTGAGATTATACCAATTGCAATAACAGGAAGAGGTCTTGTTAACAAAAATCTAAAGAATTATTTGGAAAAATTAGTCTGCCTCCCCAAAAAATTATTCTCAAAAGCTCAAAGAGACATTCGTGAAACCTGCCGGATTGTTCGCACGGTTCTAAATATGTAAAGCTAAGAATGTGGTATGCCTAGAGGGCCCTCAAACCTGGAACCCCGGGTGAAAAAACAAACATAAAAAATGATGATAATTAAAATAAATATTAATTATAATTTTTGATCGTGCCTTGTTCTACCAATTCCTGCTCTATAATGTATTGTTCGTCATTCACTTAGTTTAAGGATATAATTATCTCTAAAACAATTCGTCACATGATCATTGTCACCTCCTTAAATCATATATAAATCGAATATGTGTTTTGTGCCCACTGAAATATCGAAAAGAGCGAAATTTTTAGATCACTATAAAATATTACAATAGAGATACTCAAGAAATACTTACTAAAGATACAATAGTCTACTCGCTTTTTAAACATTTCAGACATTAATATAATGTAACATTAATAATGTAATATAATGTGTTAATAATAAGTATAATGCTGATTAAGAAACAAAACTTTGGATTCACCTCTCTTTGCCAATCCACTACTTGTTCTCGCCTGACCCTTACCCCTAGAATTCATGCCATCACAAATCTCACATCCCTAACCTTCTAACTTGGGACTCAAAGTTTGAAGGGCCAAGGAAGCATCATTTCCGGGTAATGGGAGATTGAAATGTGTGCTTCAGAAATCCGTTCTTTCTGTTTTATTGTCCAACTTCTATTTTTCATCTTAAATTCGTTGGAGACGGCAAGGGTGTTTCCAAGCCATTTAATAATTCTTATCTTCGATAATGGAAATCAAGCTACCAGAAAAACAGTATGCGGAGGTAAAAATTTGAAACCAACTAAAACCTAGTACCAGTTTATCATGTTCACTCTTACACAATTGTCTCTCTGTCAGAAATAGATTCAGCATTCCCAAGCAGAGCTTGGAATTTCAAGCATTCAAGCTGGGTTTCAGAATCGCAAGCATTCTGAGACATCATCCAACAAATCAATACTGCATTTTTAAGCAAACTATCATCGTTATTTGACACAAGAATACAAGTATTCCAATAAAATATATTTGATGCGAAGAATACGTTAAAAATTCTGTGGTCAAGGGGTAAAAGTTTTTAAGTCAAAAATTTTAGTTTGGAAAAAACAAGGTATAGATTATTGAGCCTTGATTGTTGAGTATTTATTTCTCAACGCTGAGCTACATTTCCCCATGCTTTTTTGTCGTTAAGAAGGCAACATTTGTATTCGGTCGTTCTACTAAAATAAAATATAGATATTTAACTTGAAGTTTTAGTAATTAAGTCAATTTTTGGCGAAATTGTGTTAATAAATTTTACCCCGTGAGCACAGAAATTGTTACGTGTTGTGACTACATATAGAATAAATTATCTAAATTCTCAGTACGTTATGTCGTTAGGAAAATATGAATGGATTTTTCTGTGAACGTTGAAATAGAAACAATGTCATTAAAAAATACAGATATTTCATACGTTTGATTTTGTTAAAATCACGTTTTTGATTTTCCAAAGAATTTTACTGTCACTTCTACGTGCATAACTTTATCTATATATCAGAACATATTTTCTATTCAAATGTTTTCTTTAAAATGCCAAATTATGGTTAGCCACATTGACCACTGTTATTTGCTAGAGAGCATATATTTTAAGATTAACATATCAATTAAGATTACGAAGGTACATAAAAAGCACATAGTTTTGAGAAACACGACGACGAAAATCTAGATTACTTCTCACCGGAATTCAACGTCGCACTGGACAGGGATTTTAAGAATGCTGCAAAAACGTCCTTTGGAATGATGACTCCTGTTTTCAAATTCTGTTTGACATCTCTATTCGGTAATTCTAAATGTTATCGGAATATATTCTCTCCTTATTATTTTCTTAATTGAAGCATGTACAAAAATATAACAAATACATTTTCATTATTAATTTTTGTATAACATTTGTATTTAGTGAAATGTTAAACGGACACTAACGTCTACGTAACAAAATGTCAAATTCGGATTTTTCTTTTCACAGGTGGCTCTTCATTCACTTGAAGTTACTAAGTCAAAAATATAGGAATTCCAATTTTCTTAACGTTTTGGAGTTTATTTTATAATCCTCAATTTAGTATACGTGATTTTTGTATCTGATCGCTCCGTTAAATAAATTATCGGAATTTTTTTATTTCTTCAAAGTGTTCGTATATCTCTCACATACTTACCATTTAAGAAACTACAGCACCTCCACGAGCTAATCAATATTTAGCGCGCTATTCTAACTCAAATTGTGTTTGAGGACACATTTCTTAAGATGTTTAATGATACTTATTACGATATAGTTAGTACATATTACTTAATTTTCATCCTTTAAAACGCGCAATTATCTTATAAGAGTGTATAGACGGTAATGACATGAATATAGGTGGTACAAAACGTTTCACCAAAGGACCACGCCCACTTCCGCCGCGTGAGGGGATATATCATGTTTCGTTTAAACAACCATTACTATGACTGACAGGCTTCCAGCTCATTCCAAACAACGCAGTAAATAAACCACATTACGACCCATACTTCGATACACTTACGTTCAAGTGGGTGTGACTGGCAGTGCTCCAGGAAGAGGGGATGAGAGTCACGTGGCCTTCGCAGGAGCCGATCAAAGGCCGGGAGGCTGCTGCAAAGCAACTTCCAAGCAGCAATTTAAGCCCCGACCAAGGCCGGAATAACACACCGCTGATCGAAAACCTCTTTGGAAATTCGTTCGGTAAATTCGCTAGAAATGCATACTTTTCCCGCAAGCAATTAACGATGTGAAGGACGCCTTCGCGACCGCGATTGTATTATATATTTTAAAACTGCTGATTGCATGGGTTGCCCGAGGCAGTGGCTTTATGCATTAAGAAGCCAAGAACTTCAATTTTCAGAAGCAGATTTTCAACACCTGTCGATAGGTTAATAAGGACTGTTTGCTTGTGGTTCCCCGTTTTTTACCCTCTCCATCTTGCTCTTCATAACTCAGGTCATTTGTGTCTTCAATTGGCAGGACATATACTACAATTTCGGTCTCTTTTCTGTCGTTCTTTAGTTGTGATTTTGTTTTTCTCTTCTGTCGTCCTATTATCGAATTTTTGGTCTTTCATAAATTGAGAATATCTGTAAGATACATTTTCTTGAACACAAAATTGCTGCGAACTTTCAATCTTGAATATTTTTTTGAGAAGGTTACAATGTTTAATACTCACTTCATTTCATCTCTCGAGACAAATAGTTGCAACAGAAGAGTATATTACTTGTCACAAAACTTGAGAGCATCAGCTAAACTAATTACATCTCGCTTGCTAATCTATCTATCTATCTATCAATCAATCTATCTATCTATTCAGCAGTTTTTTTACAGCCTTGGCCGTTTTCCGCATCCCAATTTCCATGCCCCTTTATCCCATAGATCGTTTTCCTCCATTTCTCTTTTTTCCATGGCTTCAGTTATTGCCATGTTCCATATTCTTCTCGGTCTTCCCCTGTATCTTCTTCGATTTGGTATCCACTCCCAAACTTTTTGAGGAAGTCTATCCGATTTCAACCTTCTCATATGTCCCTACCATTTTAGTTGTTTCGTTTCGATCGTCTCGTTCAAGGTTCTTTGCACTTTCATTTTATTTCTTATTTCATCATTTCTTATTTTATCTAACAGAGAAAGTTTACATCTTCGCCAGAACATCATTTCTGTTGGCTGAAATTTGTCTTTCAAATGTTTTGATAGTGTCCAGACTTCTGCCCCAAAGAGTGTGGTACTCTCTATGAAGGAGCTATATATGCGTTTCTTTGTCTTCATTGAAATAATCGAGTTCCATAGCATTGGATTCAACTGTCTTGTGGCTATTTTTCCTCTTGTATTTTTATTTTTCACATCCTGTTCGTCTCTACCATCTGCTGTTAGTGTGACTCCCAAATACTTATATTGTGTTTTACCTTTAATTATTGCTATACTAGTCTCTAAATCATGGGACATGCCACCCACCACCATATATTCAGTTTTTTGTAAATTTATTTCTATACCCCATTTTCCATACTCTTCTACTAATTTTCTGAACCTATTTTGAGAAAAAATCTTAAAAATAATGTTAATAAATGATTATCAACATTTGAACAACTCAAGGATTTATTACCATATTTTTTGTGGTTTTCTGCAAAGTATGTTAGTCCCATTTCCAAGAGGTTCTCAATTTCGACACCATGATGTATAATTAATCCCAATCTACCACGAAGCTTCATTAATTGTAGGAGGTAGTTCCTCCATCATAACACAGGCACACAAAAATAATTGTCAGATCCAAGGACTTGACACATGTTTCTCTATGTATTTCGACGCACTGAACCCGATCTGAAGCCAAAATTGCGCCACCACCATCCAGTTCTTCTAATCGCGAAAAATCACTGTGAAATTATAGATTATAAATTCCACGGTAATTTTTGGCGATTTTTTAAAAAAAAACTGGAGACGGTGGTGGTGCAATTCTGGCTCCAGTTTCGGCATACATTGAGAAACATGTGTCAAGTCTTTGGGTCTCACAACTTTTTTGTGTGCCTGTGTAATTATGATTACATCTCTCTCTTTCTTTCTCTCTTTCTTTCTTTCTCTCTCTCTTTCTCTTTCTTTCTTTGTCTCTCTCTCACTCTCTCTCTCATTTACACGTTAAGAATGCTTCCTAAATATCTCTCCGATTTCGCATTCTGGTTATGTACTACGACTACGGGATGAAAAATTAATCTTTCGTGTTGGAGGTCCGTGCATCAAGGGCTAGCACGAAGACCGTCTAATACCAGGAGAGTCGCCGTCCATCCTTCTTATACCTCCCACTTTCATGGTTTATTATTTTCTATGCGAGGCTTATTATAGGCAAAAAAGTAAGAATGAGGAAATCAATGGTGAAGATGACTCAATGGTCACGTGTGATATTGAACTTAACTTTAGTAATCTAGTTTATTAGATGTTATTGTTAATATTAATTATTAATATTTTAGTGAGTATACACTGTTACTAACACACCATCACTAACCGTAATCTAATTATATCCCCCTTGCTCTACATTCTCTTCCCTCCTTTTCCCATTCGAAGAAGACATATGATACTTTCGACGTCCATTTAGCGATCATTTTAATCAGATGTATATGAAATAGTATGTGCATGACGAAGTCTGGAAACTTATCGTTCTTGGTGGCTGAGACGCAGAGCACTAGATCTATGGCACGAGGACCCCGTTTTCACTTCGACTGTTCACGGGTTCAAATATAACCGAAGCTCTCTCTTTAAGAGCTAAAAAAACCTTTCGTTCGCCATTCTTAAGAGGGAAGGTAAATCCGGCCATTCCATGTAGTAGATTTACTGCATCCCCACCTCTAAAAATCCTCCTCAAGCCTAAAAGAACTTTCTTGGCTAAATTCTAAAGACCAAGATAGGAGCGCATGCGTGATCAGACAAGAGCAGTCATGATAGCTTAAGCCTTGCCACATAAAAATCGGCATCATCAAATTGTATAGAATTTAAGTGGAATTCTTTCAGTCTCGGACAGAAATTAATGAGTCAGATTTTTAAAATTTCTGAAATGACCGTTTATTTTAAATAATGGAAAACGTGCTTCTCATAATTTCCATACATCTCTTGTAAAAGAAAGAATTTTATTACAGCACCGACAAACGTAATTTGACGATTTTAAATCATTTTGATCAATCATCCATCTGTTCATTCATATTAGCAGTCAAAGCAGAAGGATCGTAGAAAAGAATGTTAACCAGAATTTTGAAAGTAAATCGATGGGTGTACAGACGAGGAACGAATATATTAAAATTCCAGCACTTATATCCAAGATCGTTTCATTTGATGTTTCTGTGAAATAGCGTACGTGTTAAGTAAAGACATAAGAAACTCATATTAAAAGTAAAAGAACAGTTACTGGAGTGATGCCAAGGATAATAACGTAGTTGTGAATCAGATTTTATCACTTCAGTTGTTCAGTTATCATTAGAGAAAACACAGTAGCAGCATATTCCAGAACCAGTCAGACACCGTGAAATTTGGTAGATTCTTAATGTAGTGTAAGTTGTCGGGATGTTTGTGATTTAGTACGGACGACACGCTTAGCAACGGGCTTTTGCCCAGTGCCAACTTCGTGCAATCGCGAAGACCTCGCGCACTGTTGCATCATTAAAGCCATCGCAATCGCCGTCACATTCCTGCCATATGATTTATGCGCAATGCAGTGCTCTCTATCCGGGTTGCGCGGATAATAGGTATATTCTCATCAAAATGCTTCTGAGAAAGAAAAGAATCAGATACTATATTGTGAACAAGAAAAAAGGATATGTGACTATCATTTGATTTGAAGAAATAATATTTTCTTTTTCTTTGTGGACATTATGAAAGTATCCGCCCACGGAAATGATGACAAAAAGGTGTCGCTGGTGGATCTGTCGTGTCACTGCAATAAATAACGATAATGTATAAGGGAATGAGGATTCAGTGTCTTGTCTCTTGAAAATCCGCCAGAAAGGGTTTCTCAACATCTTATCTTACATAAATTGATAAAGACTCACAACGCGAATATTGTTTTTTAGAAAGTGGTAAATTACAAAATGTGGATTTTTGCGTACTTAAAGATACGCTTAAGTTTCGTTACCAAATGGCATTTTTGTTGTTGATTAAAAATATTTAATATTTTTTCTAATTTTAACTAATTTTGACTTTTGATTCACTTTTCAGCATTTCTGCGCAATCTTTTTTATGTAGTATTCTTTATTACTTGCAGTGCCAAAAAGGAAGGTGTTGCTTGCGCGCACTATGACATTTAAATGAGAATCAAGTCTTCAAAGAATAAAAAATATATATTTGTAATGACCAAAATTTAAACTACGAATTTATTTAGAAAAAAAACAAAAATGATTATTTGAGTAGTTTTATGATGTAATCTCACCTTAACACTAGATTTCTAGTTCTGACAAAAATTAACCAACTGGCATATATATGTTTACAAATGGTACCCTATGGTGTGTTGAGATATCACCTTGCAGTACCGACTTAGTGGCTCAGGGCATCAACGGATGTCACTGCAGTGCGCATGATCAGGAGATTCTTCGGTAGATAGATAGGTCGAATTCAGTTGCAGTCTGGAGGAGAATTTTCACGGCAGACTGCTCTGATCTGTAGATTGCTGAGGTTTCTCCGATCAACACCAGGTGAATGCTGGAGCAGCACCCTAACAATCGAAAACTGACTGCGCACGATATTTCCTTTCCCTTCCTTGTCCTATCCTTACCCCTTACCTACACCTACATACACTACAACATATGTCGCGAGATCAGTTGCGAGCTTAGAGCTGTCCCGGTTGGCGTGGTGCCCCTCTGGTGGGAGATATCAGGTTAGGGAAAACCCAACTAGCCGACGGTAGAACGGCGCCGGATCTCACCATCCAGCGGGAGATCACAGCCACCTCCCAAGGAAAGCACATGCAATACACTTACGGGACTAATGACCTTAGCCGTAGACCCGCCCGTTCACTAATCAATCAATTAACCACTGATATATTTACATTTTGGATGTTAATCCCATTGTCTTGAGATCAGTGGGTAAAATTTATTCAGTAATCATTTTAATGAATCCCGGTACAGCGGGTTCCAGTACATACAGTTTTTACACGATCTTGTAAAAGTTGATTCAGTGTTTAAAATTGTTTTTTTTTCTGGAGCTTTATAATTCAGATGTTTAGCGATATTGTAGTTACTAATCCTCTTAATTTACAACATTTTCCTTGTATGAGTTGTTCACTTGTGAAGCCAGTAAATTCTACTTACCTCAGTAAAATCAGTGTGTGAATTTTACATATCACTAATAACAACCAATAATTTTCAACATTAATATTCTAGGATTAACTAAACTTTCCAAAACTACTGACAAATCCTTTCCTAGCAACCGACGCCATAACTCCGCGTGCTCGCACACAAGTGGCTGACCTCTAGTGGCGGAACAGGGGGCTCTTCCTGCTCCAGATGCGGACAGCAATGCGGCTCTCTTCGAGCAGCGGTCGCGCTTTCTTGCTTCAGCGGTGCTTTACAGTGGCTTTCTCGGCATGTTCGTCCTTCTGGTAGATTTGCCATTATTTTTGCTACAGTAGCCGCGTCCCGTAGCGTAATGAAGACAAATGGGGACAAATGGGTGCTTAGCAGGTGAGCGCTCTCGCATCTGTAGTAGTATGCTAACAACTAACGGGTTTAGTGTAGTAGACCGAACCATTTCCATCAGAGATGTCTCTTTTATTGTCTTATCATCGATTATTGATGCCCAGCAGTCTTCAAAATATCCAAGATCCCTTTACTACTGTATAATATTCATGGAAGTATGTATATTTTCTTCGAAAATGCACTATTTTCGAAGTCTTGGATATCTATCAATAAATGAGATACTAACTTTTTTAAATAATGTCTAACGAAATATAAAAACACGGATATTAATTTGCTCTAAAACAATGAATCTGGAAGACTTTATTTATTGTAGTTCTGAAGTCAGAAATTTCAACATGTCAAAATGGGGTCTTCTGGGTAAGAAGTTTGTGTTGAGATGTGATGTCGATCATAGTTTAAGCATTGAGTATAAACATGGAGAAGATTGTAGTATGAGAGGCAGAGAAAAGGGATGATTGTTTCCCCAATTGAACGATTGTTTCCATAGCGTGAACAGCTACGGTCATTAGTTCAATAAGTGTAGAACGTTATATCCAGGGAGATTGAGATGCTCCTTTCCCACTTAAATGTAAGATTCGGCACCGACCTACATGGCGGCTTGCGGGAAATACGTCTCCAGGTATCTCCGCCAGTGCGTCCAGCTCTAAGCATCTCTCCTGTCTTCTGTCATGTGTGGTACTGTACTCCATATAAGTGAACGTTTGTGCATGTAAGGGGAGAAGGACATAGTAACAAGAAATAGAATAAATTAGCGGTTCGTGATCAGTTTTTTAAGGTACTTCTCCGGCATTTGCCACGTATTTAGCGGCATATTCGGAATTCTACCGATCAGAGCAGCCGGCCACTAAAATTTTTCTCAAGACAATGGTTGAATTCAATCTAGCTATTTAGTTGGTGTCAAAAATCAGTCACCGTCGGGACTCCAACCTTAGCACCTCTCGGTACGAGTCGCTGCAATTGTAATGCGATCCAACTCAGCCGCTAGAGATCCCCAACAGAACCTGCCGCGACAACGTAGCCCACCAAAAATTCCACTTGATCTTGTGAGTGCCGAACCGCTTACCCAACAGTGGACGATGAGTAGCTACACCACGGGTCTCCCCATTTTGGACGAAATTTGAATGTACAATTCCGGTGAAATATGATGAAAATTAGCGCTTGCTTCCAGAACGCAACCCGCCAGACAGCTAAGGTTGCAATAAGACGCCATCTCACTGATGGTCGTAATTGAAACAGCAATGTCATTTGTACTCTAAAACGCTTGAGAACATATTCGAAAAAAGCACTGGTGAAGTTCCACAGTAGAAGAATGAGATACAATGGTTTGGCTCCGTTAATGGACGCTAAGATAGTATAATTCTTTTTCCAAATCTTCAGTTTTTTCATGAGTATACATGTGATCTTAATTATCTTTACGCTATGAACTTATACAGTACTTATATACAGTAGGTTACCAGTGGGAATAACCATTTATGACAGTGGTGTCGTGCATTAAAACGGTGGTGTCGTGCGCGAAAATTTTCGGGATTGGAAAACCTTTTCGGGATTCAGTTAGTATCCAAATACAACACAACTATTAAAAATAATGTAAGAAAATATGTGTTGTTGTAGTACTAGTTTCCATGCGCGGTAGCAATAAAATAAGCCACGCGAGAATTTTGACGCTAAACTTTTTATTATCCACCATCTTAGTTTATTCATTTTTCATTATATCGAATATTATAAGAGTTGTTTGTTATTTATGATCAGGGTTCGGATTCTGAAGACATTTCATCTTTTCATTGGTGCATTCTAGACGTACCTAACTTGGATGGATGTTTGGATGTTTATCACTACATATGGGTGTTAGAAATGTATAGTTATTGGGTCATTTTTTGTCATTTGTTACAATTTTTCAATTTTAGGTTACTTTTCTGGACTTTGCGTCATTTTTGTCAATTTGTCGCATTTTGTTTCTTTTTCGTGTTTTTTGTTAGTAAATGATTCATGAATTTACAATGACACACTAAGAAAGTTTTTATTGTATCATCAGTTCATGACGAAATTCACTACTGCAGTGGACGCCGTTTTTCTAACTCCCAAAAATTACATGGATCTTCGGGAACTTCTTCTATCTTTCAAAAAAGACGGTTGGAAGATCAAACTAACGATTGCATTTCCTCCGAAAATGAAGATTTTATATTAAATACAATTTTATATAAATAAATTGTATTTAAAATTATTAAATTCATTGAATAAATATATACATTCAGTTTCTTAGTATTTTTTAAAAAGTTAGGTGATTTGCTCATTATTTGTAAGACTTTTATAGGTCATTTTCAAATAATTTTACGTTATCAGAATCAGAGCTCTATTAATGTTAGTTAATAAATTTATGGGCGATTTCTCTATGGGCGAGAATGAACAACTGACTTCTACACCCAGAATAATAGTATAAGCAACAAGATGCGTCCGCGAGCTACCTCTGGCATAATTGTAAAGGCTAAGCCCGAAATAGGCTTAGGAGCTACATCGGCGTGATGTTCGAGAAGCACGAAGGATATCGTCTAATCCACATTTAACATAATTTAATTCGATTTGTTGTTCCCGGAGTATATTTGATGTAATCACTAATGTAATGTCAAAAAATTATATATATTGTTATTTCGCAAATATTTATTACGTCAAACATGAGTTTTATTACATTTGCAGGCAACAATAGAAGGAATTTTTCTTCAACAGTAGAAGGATCCACATTTCCAGCTTGTTTGGATTTGATATCACGTTGTAATGTTTGTAAAAAGAAATTCTAAGTAAATTGCTATAATTATTTTTAAAAAATATGGTTTACAAACAAATTTTATAACAATTTGATGTGAAATGCAAAGACATAAAATGATCGACTATACTAGAAATCTATTTTAAAATAAAACAAAATATAATAATGGCTGGTAAATTTTACCATCACTCCCCCTAAACGTTTTATATTTGGGTATCAGATATAATGTTTGACAATTTAATACAAGAAGATGCGGAGAAATTGGCTCTCCAGGTCCAATAAACAGAAGATTCTAGTCTCCATTGTAAGATAAGCTGGATAACCTCGGACCCCGCTAGAAGTGAGGAAATCTCTTAATGCCCTTGCGACGTCTCGAATTCCGGCCGTCAAGCTGGTAGCAAATTAACTTCAGAAATTTCCCTACGGTAGGAAGCGGCAAAGCTCGCAACGGCCGTCAATTCTCGTTAGAGTACGAATACGTAAACTATCTCGGAAAGGCAAAACGACAGTGCGTGAAACGGGATTCAGCCACATCGGGCGAACGAGCAACGAGGCAGCGAGAGATGCCGATCACATCGATTCCCCCGGTACCCGAGCCCCGAAGCGCTCCAGATAACTACATGGCTGCTACTTCCGTCGCCATCGCTCTCGTCGCTTCTACACCACCGCCAACATCGCCTCAGCCAACACCACCATCACAGTCAACACCACCACCACACCCAACACCACCACCACAATTAACACCATCACCATCATCGCCAACCGCCAACACCACCACCATTGCCAACACCACCAACACCATCGCCAACACCACCACCACCGCCGCAATCAGCACCGCAATCAGCACCGCCCCCACCACCACCTCCACCACCACCCCGACCACCATCACCACCTCCGTTACCCCCGCCGCCACCGATGGACGAAGCTACTGCTACTGCCGCATCCACTACTACCGCCGCCACCGAAGCCTCTACCACTCGACGCCCCCACCCCCACCCCACCCCCACCACCAACGCCACCGCCTCTGTCCCCGCTTCCGCCATCGTCGCCACCGCCTCTGTCCCCGCCTTCGCCACCGTCGCCACCGCACCGCAGCGGCCCCCGACGGATAAGGCGTGGCCGAGGGGATGGCTGCTTTTTCTGAGCAGGAATCCCGGCTACCTTACGTAAGGCCGCGCGAGTGCGAAGCGGCCCCGCCCCTGACGCCCCGATGCCCCTGGCTGCTGCGGCCGCGTCGGCAGTCGGATGATTGCTCCGCGATTTGCATAGCTGCGGTCGGCGCGGCGGCCACGCCGGTGCGATGTGCCCAAGGCCCGCGGCTGCAAGTGGCGGGGCGGCGCTGCGTCATCCTGAAATGGTCGCACCGACACACCCCGCTTCGGAACAACCGTTAAAAGGAAGTCCATGCGATGAGCTGGAGTCGGCAGCAGAGGCTCGGGGGGGTTGAGGGACACCCAGACACGTGAGGATTAGGAAGTGGGCTCGTCCAAGGAGTTTTTGATCTAGTTGGTGATCTCATGTTATTGTGACAATTAATGGGCATCCATTTTATCATTATCTTTACTCGATTAATACGCTTCCTTTTGCCGAACGATTGCTGGAGTTATACTGAAATCGCGCACACGCAGAACGGCTTCTGGAGGGGCAGAGCCACTATGCACATGCGCGCGCACGTTAGCTAATACTCCTGACACCGTTCGTCAGATGGAAGTGTGGAAAATCCGTAATGGCAGACAATAGAGCCACCGGAGACTGATGATTTTCTGGGTCGGCGCGCTCTCGGCGTACGCTGACGTATACCGATTGCATCCCGCGATCAACTTTATCTAAACCTTTCACCTGCTTCTCCAAAAAGGCACAGCCCGATTGCATTCCCGTTGATTTTCCTAGTGGAATATCAGGTATCAATGCTTGGAAGATCGCCATTTCCCTTTCTTATGATTCAAATTGAAGACGTTTGTAAGAGATCTCTGCTTTCAACAGGAATGTGCATGTCCTTTAGGAGCATCGACAACGTTCAAAACACTACTTAAAAGTTTGTGGAAACAAAACTTCAAATCTTACATCGCTGGCATCATCTAACCACCTCATTTCACATACACAGTTTCCACGATTTTGCCATGTTCATCTGTGTTCGAGGTTTTATCCTGGCAAGAGCGAAAGCATGAATGGTAACTTGATCACGTTGTATCCTCCTCCTCCGTCCCGAAAGTCCGTCCAGGATGGAGTCGGTCTATGCCTTCTGAGGTAGTCGAAAGAGAGGGAAGCGGGTATGAGAGAAAACTGACCGCGGGATGCAATATTGCAATTCTGGCTACACCATCTTGGCAGCAGGTCGGAACCCGTGGACCGGAAATGCAAATACGGGGAGATACGTGGATATGCCTGATAAGAACTAAAATAAATATTATAAACACTCGTTACATGAAGAATTCGTTAACTCGATAACTCTAATGCCATCGTAACACGAACAAAATTTGGATCCGACGAAAAACGTAGTAATAATACGATAATAGGAATTCTATAAAACGAACATCGTTTATTTATGTCCCTTGGAATTCGGGTTTACTTTATGTATTTGGAATGGTCCGCGATCCATACCTGTAATATTATCGAAATATGTAACATTGAGAAACGGTTCTTAGTGGTCCTGGATGCTTCTCTTTTAATTATTAAACGCCTTCCGCATGTGAAACTTTGCACATCGCTTCCTGAATCAGATTTAAACTTTTCTCACATTTTTTCTAACTTTAGCAATTTTCCAAAATTCGGAAAGTTCAGCAAAAATAAAACATGCGAGACTTTTTTTAGCGCCTTTTTCTTCTTTTAAGGAAAAAAATAAAGAAAACATTGGAGCGGCATTTGAGAATTTTTTCTTTAAAAATCGCATTAATTTTAAACATAATTTACGGGAAAACTACTAGTTTTTTCAAATAATGTGCATGATCCTTTTTACAGATATTTTTTATAACAAATTTCATTAAAAACAAAAATCTTTATCTTGAAATCTGTAGTTTTGCAATGTTACCTCTTTGAAAGTTTCGAAAATAGAGTTCGCAGAAAATGGTTCCTGCGCCATATTTTAGCTTTTTTTGCTATATCTAAGGAAAACATTTTTTTAAAAAATTGGAGCCATTTCCAGAACATAACTGTTTAAAGATTGCATATATTTCACACACATTTACGTGAAAACTGTTCGTATTTTCCAACAATGATCTTACAAAGTAACTATTAATTAATACAGATAAACGGGCTATTATTGACGCGTTATACAACATTTTGTGAGAAAATGTTGAGAAAGAAAGGGAACTAGCTCATCAAAAAAGTAAACAACGTGCTTAAGAAAGTAAGGATTTTATATATTTAAGGAACGGGACCGTTGCAAAATGACATTTATCAGGACTGGGGACAAAATTATTGCTATTTGTGTAGCTTAATGTTTATTATTGGTTCATTAAAAATGGACAAGAGAGATATCACCAATCATTATTACTATTTTCAGGTCCAAACAACAAACCAATGACCAAAGCAGTCTTGTAAACAACGTGGCAGCTGGTGAGAATTTATGCTGAATAGATGCTGGACTTAAAACGTGTTATGTAACGTCACTGTGTCAACAGGAGGACATCTTAACGACTATGCCACCGGTCCATGCAACTGTTATCAACCTGCGAGAATTCCATCGCGAAAGAACTTGTCCGCCCACGGGCTTTGCCATATACTGGAGTACCAAGTGACACCACTTTGACTTTTGGATTCGAGCAGGTTTTAAAAAAACCTTCAAGACATTCGGAGGTTCTCATAATTAGAGTATATGCTCACATTTACACGTGCTGAAATGGTTTCCCGTCGGATGACTTATCTTATATGGTTGCATTGCGTTACAGTACTGAAGTATGAGGTGTGGTAGCCACGATGCGTGTACTAAAATAAAGGTGCGGGCTTCCCCTTTTTGCAGTATGCTGTAGTAAATACCACTTTAGGAAACTATATATTATGTATTAAATATTTATTTTACTTCCGTTTATTCCTGTTTTGTGTAGCCCATTCATCATAAACAAACTGATTATCTTTATAATATTATTTCCCTTCCATGGAATGCGTCTACAGAACATTAGGAATTGAACTCTTTTCTATATTTTTTCAAGGGGCGGTGACTTTCAGTAGATGGGGTGATAGTAAAGGAACAAAGATAATTAATTATTAATTAAAATTAAAATCAATGAGACAGTAAGGCCCTTTTGAGAAGATACGGAGAGAAAAAATGTGGGGTGGTGGAGTCTGTTGATGTTCTGCAAATTGCCTACCGATCACATGCATAGCTTTCTTCTTCTGCTGTTGCCCAAAAGTCAGTGCCTCTCTAAAAGTTTCCTAACAATTATTTCCCCCACAGACATTGCATCCTTAAGAACTCTAGATTCTAATAACTCGAATTTGAGCCCCTGCAAATGTTTCGCCGTTTATTTTTGTTGCAGTTAACAGTTGCGAATGACTGATGAAATTTCGAGCCATAAATTTACAAAGCATATGATGGGTGTAAAGCAACGGTATTAAAAATCTGTTGTAGTCGTTGTAAGATTTATTTTTATTTATTAGAAGAACATATATACATCCATGGTTAGATAAGAAAAAAGGATTTTAAATCTTAGCTTAGGCACCGTTGTTGTCAACCAGCTTCCTTAACTTTTCACTGACACTGTTGATACTTTTATGATGGAAATTAATTGGATGTTGGCCATTATCTCTTGAATCCACGTCTCCCGTTTCTCTAACGAGCGAGGTTTGAACTTATACATCTCCTCCTTAGTGTAGCTCCACAATGAGATCTGGACGTTTTGCTATTCATTCGTGAGGTCCGAGGTCTACTCCTCCCAAGCCAACAACCAGGAAATTTCTGGTCAAACTATTTCCGAACAATTAGTGCAAATTGGGGTGGTCCACCATCTTCCATGAAAATGAGGTCTTCCATGTTTTCCCGTTTTGATACCAAAGATCACGAGTAATCTTGAAGCATCTGAAGATAGCGGTCACCAGTAAGGGTATCACGCCAAAGATAATGGGCCGCCATTCAGCACCCTACGTTCACTTTGGGGTGAGTTTGTACTCTCTCGATTGTAATTTCTGTAATATTATCATGTGATGCCCAATGAGGACAGTTGTGGAGAATGACAAAACTCCCAACATGGAATACGGCCTCCACACTCCAAAAGATGTTTTCAAACAATTAAGGACAATCTTCATGCCGAGCCAACATTAATTCACCGAATTCCATTCTTCGGTCACAGTCTTTCAATTTAAACTCCTGAACATAATGGAGTTTACATGGGCAAAAACTGAGTTCTTCACGCAAAACAAACTCGCATTGTATGCTTTGTTAATCCACTTGCACGAACTGCCGTGCGGGATAATTTTTTCGCACTTTGCTTAAACATTTCGTGAACTCTTGTCACATTTTCTTCCGAACGAGATGTGGATGGGCGAGGTCACTTCTTCTAATGTCTTTTTCAGATTTCGTAGACTTTGCATGACAGTTTGTATTTGTCTCAGGCCGAATTATAGCATTCACCCCCTTTCACTGTGTATCATCTCCGCACTAAAACGATCGATTTCGACACTTCATAACGTGCAGCAATCTGAGTTCGTTCATTAACAGACAAGCGCCCGGCCGTGTTTGCTTACAATGCGTCTGCTGCTTCCGGTGGTAAACGGTTGAACTGAAGGAAGCAGGCGATATGAAATTCTAATAAATGCTTCAATCTGATTATAACTTAAAACATTGATATGTTTTAATTTTATCGAGAATTAAAAATACGTATGCCATGCATTGGTAAACAGTTTAACAAATCTGCGTTTAATATGAAATGGGGGTATCAGAATTTTAACTTTTTGGATCATGTGAGTCAATCCTTTAATGTGAGTATTAGAAAATAATTATTTTCGTCTTCGTCATTATTCCCTCCAATAAGTCAAATTCACCTAATTTACACCAGTTTTGTACTTTTAATTTCCATGCCCTCAATAAAGATTCGAGTAAAACAAACTATTTCCAAAAAAAATCAACGGACTAAGCACTGTCATAAAATATAGTATTTTATTTAGTTTATTTCTGGTAAAGTGGGAATGAAAAAATTCAAAGTGTCAACCAATCCAAATTAGGTTTCCTGTACCCAAATTCAAGCTTACTGTTACCTAACTTGGCTCGCAAAAGAAATGGTCGAGTAGGAGAAAGTTGGAAAAACAAGTGTGTATACTGAAAATAACGATAAAAATACGTGTATTACTACGATTAAGAAAAAAATTATTTTGTTCAATTTAATGAAAGAAATCAGATTTTATGGTTAAACCTCTGACAAACCAATCATTTGTTTAAAGGCTAGGAAAACCCGTCAAAACTGACCGGACGGAAACTGTCATGTTAATGGTTCATTACAATCGATAGTAGAAAACATTTCAATTTCTTTATTACTAAATTTACGTTGTTTTTGTTCTCATTTCAAACTGCCCTTTATTGGAAGGTCTTGGCCAAATTCCTCTAGGGAACCGCGAATCGATTTTAGGAAGACCGTGAAGTGGTCATCGAGTGAAAGTTTCTGCTATCTGGAATTGTGACCACTAGTTGAAACGAATTGACTCGAAGGAATCGAATTTGGATCCTCTGGTATTTGATACAGTCTTTTAGACACACTGCGTTCTCGGAATACAATAGCCTGTGTATCGAAGCTCCACAGAATTTTCAGAAATAGCTCGCAGGTGCGTCCAGCGCGCACGTTCGGGTATATTCCAATCCTCTGCCTCTAAAGCTAGGAGTTCGCTCCTATCTCCTTAGATTCGCCCTTCCCTTTCTGTTGTAAATGTACTGCATTTTGTATCCTTTTCATTTATCGTCTATAACCTTGCGTCTCACAGCATTCATTTTTTCTTTCTCTGCTGAAAATAGACATGTTCTCAAAAAAATATATTCACCAAAATTCTATCCTTAACTAAGGTCATGTTGCGCGTAATTTTGAATGAAATCGTGACAATGAAAACCTAAAGACCATTAGAGTTCACGTGCCCGGAAACAATGGTGGCTCAATTAATTGATATGATGGGGGGGCCTCTGTCCGGGCGACCCTAGGATTCGAGACTTGCCGGTTGCAGGATTTTCGACACTTGCTGGATAGCTAAGTGGAGTTCAGTCGCTATGTGGAAGCGAAGTCTTGGGGCCGGCTGCTATGATCGAAACTTTTCAGTAGTTTCTCCTACCAACTCCAGGTGTCTGCCGGAGCAATGCCCTAACAAACGGGCCACGGACCGCGGGGTATCATTCCTTCCCCTTCGGACTGGTCCTATCTTCAACCCTTGCGTAAGCAACATAAGCACACGCACACTTATTACATACATACACAAGCACACACACTTACATGCACTACACACACGTCAGGAGAGTGGCCAGGAACTTAGTGCGTCTCCCGGGAAAGGCGGTGCCCCACTGGTGGGCGACTCCTTTAAGGGGAAAACCCCGCAAGCCGACGTGCAGTTCGGCGCCGGATCTTACCACCAGCAGCAAATGACTGCCTCCACCTCCGGCGATAAAACATGTACTACGCTTACGGGACTAACAATTTGCCCCGATGTTGATGCGCCTGGAAACACAAATCAATTCAAAGAGAAAGGATAATCGCCACCTCCTGGATATAATGTACACTCACGGAACTAATGAGCAAAGTAGATGAAGCGCTCGGAAATATGAAATTCTCATCTCTTGACACAAATTTTAAAATGTCAATTATTATTAAAAATTTTGAATTACAAAAAATTAAAAGTAAGCATTGTTTTAAATCTCCCGCGCGTCGTTTGGAAAAACATTTTTCAAGAGATGACCTAGGCATTAGTAAGAATTCGAGTTGCAATATTACAATGCTCTAAAACCGTTGCAAGTATCAGGAAAAAGTATAAGCATTTTCTCCTCGATTTAGAGTTAATAAGTTGAATGAGATATTTAGTAGTCTTGTGGAAGGTGAGTTACGATTACCAGTATTGTATAACTAGTGCTTCTGATAGTACATCAAATTCCGAAAGATGTTTACTGAAACTAGTCAACCTCTATTTTGCTCATTATGCAGTGTAACGGGATTATTTCCTCTCTGTCAACACATGGATAAAAAATGCCACATAGCCTATTGGCGAGGTTGAAAAATATATTTAAAAATACGTTTAAAATTCCAACCTGGCAACGTAGTAATAAAAACTATAATGTCATTCTTAAAGATCGCTCTCACGTCAAACCATAAACAACTTGCCACTTTATTGCTGTTCTCTCTTTTCTACGTGGGAGGATCTACTTTTTTTTGCACGCGTTTTTGTGATCTTGGTAAGGTGATGACGTGAACTTCTTATGCGACTTCTACTACTTTGCAATGGCTACTTCTTATGCGACCTTTCGTTTAAACATAATGTGTACCAAGGAATTTGGGAAAACAGGTTACTGTATAAGTCGTAGAATACGTATGTTCCCAAATGAACTCAACCGATGACTCAAGATCGCAACCGTAAGTGCTCTGGAATTGCAAATAACTGACGTAGAGTGCACAAACACATTTTCGAAAGGAGTCTTCCATCTCCAGTTCTGAGAAAATAATCAAGTAGTCAAAATGTCGATTACGCTTATGTAAACAAATTATCATCTGATCCATGCTATCAAGAGACTCGTAAGTGAGAAACGTTCATGGATTTTGGGGTTTCGTAATTTTCCGAAACATATTTCATAGATTCTTCGTAATTATTTCACAATAGTAAACGGTTAAGGTAAAGAAAACTAGAGGTTCTTCAGGAGCACATACTTTCTCACATTGTAAAATTCGCATATATAATATATTTTGGCCACGATTGGCGTCTTTGCCAGGTGGTAGCCAATTAATTACACTGATAATGAAACAACTGATACAAATGAAAATGAAGTGACATTAAATATTTCATAATAAATACAATGAAAACGAACAATGAAGTAATAGTAAATATAATGTATTACCTACAACCGTGTATACCCCAGCATAGCAAGAAAGCCTCCATTTCACGCGTACACATGTGAAACTCAGACTCTCTGTGCACACATCCAAACACGCACGCACCACGCACAAGTACGTACACAAACACACACAGACATACATATATACATATATGTATGTGTTTGTTCGTTGTAACGTTCAGATTGATTGATTGGATATTCCTGACGCCTGGTCTGCTAAGGACCTTAGTCCCGTGAGTGAAGTGCATATTATTTTCTCACGGGGTGGCGGTGATCTTCCCCCGCTGAATGGTGAGATCCGGCGCCGAGCCGGGACAAGCTCTAAGCTCCCACCCCTTCTCCCGGCATATGTGGTAGAGTAGTGCATGTAAGTGTGTAAGTAAATGTGAATTTAGGACAAGGAAGAGGACGGCAAGATCGCGTGCAGTCCGTGGCCCATTTGTTAGCGTACTACTCCGGTATTTGCCTGGTGTTGGTTTGAGAAACCATGGAAAACTACCGATCAGAGCAACCGGTCACAAGAATTTTCGTCCACACTACGACTAAATTTGCCATAGTTATCTACGTGTATCTTTCAAACTAGTTATCTTACTGTCCCCGTCTTAACTCGAACCAACAACCTTCCAGTTAGAGGCACTGCAGTAACATCAGTTGATGCACTCAGCCATCTCTCCCGGTTCGAAAATTAAGAGATTGCAACGAAAATTAGATCTGGCCCATTTCTATACGTCCTTTGTTCTGAGTAAATATTTGATTTTTTGTTGTAAATTGCCTTTTCTTCAAGCAAAATATACACAAACAAGATTCGTTTTGAAAAAATACCTAATTTTTTAACCGATTAGATTAAGTAGAAATGTCAAAACTGAAGAATATAAATATTACAACCACGATTAGTTTCAACAAATATAACTACAACTACTTACTACATCTACATCTACTGCTTACTACATCTACATCTACTACTTACTACATCTACATCTACTACTTACTACATCTACATCTACTACTTACCCCATTTACTACTTACCTCATTTACTACTTACCTCATTTACTACTTACCTCATTTACTTCTTACCACATTTACTACTTACTACTACCACTACCACTGCTCTTGCCCCTACTACCACCACCACCCCACTACCACCGCCGTCACTATCACCGCCGTCACTACCTCCAGCGTCACTACCACCGCCGCCACTACCACCGCCACCACATACAGACATTAATTCCAAAAATAAAAATATACTTTTTTCTGAATATAGCCAAAGTACCCGATTTTCGGATAGAGAATAATTAAAAGCATTTCAGATATTGTTTAGTACGCCTAACTCTGGTTTCATAGCTTCACTATCCTCAAATAGAAGTTATTCACGTCTCCCCTTATGCCTTCGTCATATTTCCCCTTATACCTTCGGCCATTTGCAAAATGTCCTGATGGAATCGCTCTGCATGTTAGTCACAGCACCGCAGTTGTCGGGGGCTTAGTCCAGGTGAGAATGTAGGAAATGAAGTTTATCCCGAGAAGGTGAATGATGAAGTGATTTCTCCCTTCCACAGTCTTCGTCTACATCTGACTGTTGAGCATCTTCCCGAGGGAATAGTACTGGTAGACCATCTCCAGGCAGTGGAATGGCTGATGTGATGCTGTTGTATTCTATAGCTTGCATTTTTTTCTGAACATGCCATGCAGCCTTGAAGCTACACAGAGTAATAAAAATTATCCATAACCCATCACTGCTGTGCTCAGATATGCCGACATGATCACCAGGCGTTATATTTGGTAAAAAACTCTCAAAATGTATATGGGCTATATCTAAAAAAACAAGAGCTAACTGTAAGTTTTAAATGTAATTTTAGTTTTTCCATTATCAAATGAATCAGAAATTGACATTTTCAAGCCGGAACGGTTTTCACTGTTGCCCGATGTAACCATTTAAAATTGCGTATATTTCACGCAAAAGAATGCGAAAACTTTCGTACAATTTTTTTCGAAAAAATATACATGATCTTATATAAAGAGGTAACTCTAAATAACAGACTTTATTAAGGAAAATATCTATATTCAGTACTGTAGTTTTGAGAAGTCGGCCAAAAATTTTGAACGCGTGCAATTTTCGAAAATTCAAGTAAATACACGGAAATGAGACCTGGGGATTTTGTAAGTGTTCTTCGAACAATCCGAAGAAGAAATTTAATGAATATTTGAGTTATATTTGAGAAAAATTTTGTAAACGTTGAAGATTCATGTAAATTGCCTTCAAAAATCAATATATCCATTTCAAACTCGCAAGACATTGTGTCCTCCCAGATCAATTGGGAATTATCAATTTTGGAGAAAATCCTACGAATGATTTAGGCGATAGAATTGACCACTGACAGACAACCGAACGGACGAGCGAGGGATCGGACGGACGGGAAGACTTCCTTTTTGCTGTAAACCAATTTTTCGACATCCAGGAAACACAAAGCGATGATTCTGATTACACAATATGATACAGTAAGTAATTTACTATATGTAGGTACAAGAACTACCCACGTTTTTCATACCAGGATCCCCCAAAGCGAGTTTTCTGTCAAAACATCGCCGGTTTCTGTTGCATTAATCCAATACTTTTACTTTACTACATATTAAAGAGAGAAAGTATATATAAAAGACAGAGGAAGTGATAAAGCACCATGATAAAACAATATTTATCTTTTGAAAAGCATTTTTCTTAAAAACTTTTTGTCAATTTTTATTTCTTTTTTAACTTTTAGAATCGTTATATTTGTGAAATACCATCCATTTGACAATTAAGAGGTTTAAACTCAAAATTGTTCTACTTAAATTTCCTAGATATCTAAGGCAGTAGGTAAATGGAAATAAAATAATTAATAATATTTATTTAATTACATTTTCCTTTTAATGAATGAAGGTAGTCGTTGACTCAGGGATTGTGTGAATAGGTATTCGTGGATAATTGTATTTTATCTCAACGTAAAAGTACCAGCTCTTAGAAAGATTTTAGAAATACAAAAACGCCAACGATTTTTTAGAGGAAAATTCTCACCTCTTACAGCATATTACATAGGCTATATCCATAATGTTGAATACTGGGTTAAAAGTCGCATACCAATCAACTTTATTGACAATTTTATCTCTCCATTGTTTTATATTTTGAAAACCACGTCCATTTGATTTTTGTCCCGTGAACGTGAAACCTACATGCGTTTTTTTTCATTTGTTGCGTCTTCACCACGTCTCCTAACCCTTCTTCGGCGTTGAGCGCTCTTGGAGTAATCCTCCGTTACTATTAAAATCTTCGTACTCGTTAGTACGTCGTTGACCAGAGGACCGCCAGGTAGCATTTCCGCGTACGCACCTCTCACACGCGCTCCTGCGTCACGGCCCAGCGGCCAGAATAAGTTTCAATTTTGAAGTGCAGCTAATAACTGAACATGTCCTAATCTTCCAAATTCAACTTTTACCAATCGATGAACTTTTAGACAAAATTTTCAAACCAACATATTACCTATTCCTGCCATAGCTTAACTTTTGGTCATTTCTTAAAAATACTAGTGTGGTTAAAAAAGTGTGAGATGTTTAATTTTTTTAATGGATTGCCCCCTGATTTTACGGGGAAATACATAAAATTGGAAACAAATGGAACTCCGTTGATATCTTATCTCAGTTATACATGTCATTAAAAAGAACATGTGTTTGGGAAACTATTACCATTAATATTACAAAAGTGTTAGCCACCCAGAACTGGACAATAAATTCGTTCAATAAACATGTCTTACGTGTAAAAATAACGATAAATGACATTTAAAGAGACATGACGGTCGAATTTATCCCATAAGTTCATCACGAAAGAGCTTTTTTTATAGTTTGTCCGAGATAAGTACGAATGTTTCGTTTCTATCTGCTTCATCTTTCGAAATTTACTGCCCACTGTAATTAAGGCTTTAAAACGAGAAGCCATGAATGTTTCCAAACCGGGTCCACTCCATCAGCCCCAGGCCAGAGTGACCTGCTATACATATTATTTCGTTACTGTGTATAATTACGCGTAGAGAGGTGATGCATATTGCTCTGTTATTTTCATACCTATTCTGATTCCAGTGTTACCACTAACTCTCTTAAAATAAGCACAAGAACACATTACCTATCAGATACAAGTTATCATTCAAAGTATTATTGCACAAGTTACATTATTGCACTAGTTAGGAGATATTCTGCAAGGTAGTGAAATACATTAAGTGTCTAAAGATATCTACAAGATTACTTCATCAAAACATTTGCATACTATTTTAAAAGCTTTAACAACTAAGAGGATACTAACCTTCTCTTGTAGATGCAACAAATAGATTTTTTTCTGAACTGAAACTAATTTCCGTAGGTTGATAACAAACTACTTTCGTAAAAACCCCGAGTGGAAAGGAAAATTCGTTATTTAAAGGGTTTGTATTTTGTAAAAAGGGTGGGAAATGGCAATATCGACAATGTTCATCTTACATACTCGTAAGGTATTACAAATTGTTCATAAATTATTTAAAATGCACAATTATCGCTTCAGATATTGCTTTAATATAAAATACACTTCTAGTAACTTCTTATACTAATACATAGATGAAATCAAACAAGAAATATGCAGAAATTAAAAAATATGTTTTTATCTCTAGTGTAATTTCCTTATTTTATTATTGATGTAAACTAAAGAGTAACTCTAGAAGAAATTAAAGAAAAAACTTTATATTTAATGAGTACTTATATAATTATTTGAAATTTATAATGAAATAGACACTTAAACACTTTCTTTTAAAATCATGAAACATTCATATTCTTTTAAAAATATCCAGACGTCATAACGGTGCTTGTCCCACATGTACGCACTTAGCTACTTCCGTAAACGTTAAAGCTTCGTCCTCGGAAAGCTCGTTGGCGTTTTATATTTCTTCTGAACATATGCTTTAAGGATCTTGTTCTCCTGCGCAATGTAAATGGGCAAATGTGTCGAATACTTGATCATATATTTAGATGTAGACATTCCTGCGGGTAGAAATAAAATACCTCACATAGAAAATGCTGTAATGTAAGCATTACGATAAAAGAACTTATATAATTTTTAATATCGTCAAAGATTCTTTTATAAGCGTGTTCAGAGATAACTCGTTTTCCAGAGATTGGGTGGTATTATTTTAGTCGCAGCACTACATTTTTAAAATACAATAATTTTGAATGTATTCATGAAGTGAATTTTTGGTTTAGAATATGACGTATCGATGTTATTAACCTTCGGCTACTTATGTTATAAATATTAACACGATTATTGACGCTGTTTTCGTTGTTTCATAAAATCGTGGACAAAAGTCCTCAGATTTTGAAAATATGTGAACGTATTTTGTTGAATGTCAGTATTACACACTATCTGTAGACTTTGAATATTACGTATCAGTTGCCCACCTCTGTAATTATTATCTATTTGATAAAAAAGGAATAATGTTCTACTTAATTTAATTAGTAACTAAATGTAACACTGGAGGTCGGTTACACAATTTTTCTTGATTTATCCTTTCCTTCTTCGGTACGAAAGTCCATTAAGAACTTAAACGTACACAGGAATGCACACCTTCTTAGGCCTCATTCGACTGCATTACAAATGCAGGAAAGTCCAGATACAATCATAGCTAATGAGAAACACATCAAGACCACATTAGTAGCCTGCTGATACGTTGTCTATTAAGTTTCATTACAACACTAGACATATTCGTTGAAAATAGAAGATATCGGATATGATTTTAAAGAGTACCCTAATGATAATACGAGAAAGATAAAAGGAAATTATATAGTTAGATCTGAACGTTGATTAGTTGGAAAGCATTGCAAAGGTATGTGTTGTAATTCTACCGTTTTATCTCTCGCAAATCCGAACTGAAACTAAATCCAATACACACTATTTTAAATAAAGATCACAAACACTAAAAGCTTACTTATTGAAATATATAAAAACGAAAGATAAATATTATCTAAATTCATGAATAACAATACATTTCGTCATATCGTATTGCCTAGGAGCACACATGAATGTTTCGGCGGAATTAATTTAGAATGAATGCAGCATCCTGGTCAGGAATTATTTTTTCGAAATTATACAAAAAATATTGATTACCTCTTTGATATCGCCTTTCCTTACATTTGATGAGAATGATTTAATATTGTCGAAAGCTTCTTATATACAATTAAATAAAACATAAACTCAACTAGAGTTGTTTATACATAAAGTTTCGTATTCTATCATTCTCTATCTGAAAACAACAAATAAAATATATGAAATGTTTTATAACTACTGCATAATAGTTATTCATAAATTATACACGAGAATTTCGTAAATAGTTTTTTTCGTCTTTTTTCACCCTCCTTCCAACAAAGATTTAGAGTAGACATACAGAGAGTTTTAGAAATGGAACTCGAATTCGCGATCCGCTGACAGACCGTCTTGTGTGGCTCAGGGTATCAATTAATGTCACTGCATTGCCTCCGAACGGGAGGCCCTAGGTTTCGAGTCCCGACAGGGGTAGGATTTTCTACACTTGCTATATAGACGGGTCGAGTTCAGCCGCTGTCTGTAGGAGACTTCTAGCGGCCGGTAACTGATCGGTAGAATTCCGTAGATACTCCGACTCCGGCGACTGCCGAAGGAATGCCCCAACAAACGGACGCAATATGCCCTTCCTCTTCCTTGTCCTATCCCTTTACATACATTTACGCATTCATGCACTACACTATCACAAATGTCGGGAGAGCTGTCTGAAGCTTAGAGCTTATCCCGGATGAGGCGGTGCCCCGCTGGTGAGAAATACCTGGTTGAGGAGGGAAAATCCCAAGCCGACGTGTAGGTCGGCGCCGGATTCCCTAGCCATCGGGGAAGATCACAGCCATTTCTCGCAATAAAGCACACACTACACTTACGGTACTAATGGCCATAGCCGTTAGCAATAATCTATCAATCAATCAATCAATTTAACGATCCGCTGAACATCCTGACTCATCACTGCGCTCGAATCTTAGCGACTGCGGCCACCGGGTCACTTTTACACTGAGATGGCAAAGGTTATGGGATACCTCCTAATATCTTGTCGGACTTCATTTTGCCTGGCAAAGTGCACTAACTCGACGTGGACTCAACAAGTTGGAAATCCCTGCAGAAATAATGAGGTATGCTGCTTCTAAAGCCGTCCATAATTGCGAAAGTGTTGGCGTTTCAGGACTTTGTACAAGAACCGACCTCTTAATTATGTACCACAAACTTTCGATGGAATTCATATCAGACGATCTGGGTGGCCAAATTATTTGCTCGAATGGCTCTCGCAACTGATTTGTCCGGGGTGAGAGCTTATCTTGAAAGCATGCGTGTGAGAGTTTTGCCTGAAAGTAGATATTCTCAGCACACTCTTGACACTGTTGATCTCGGAATATTGAATTTCCTAACGATTCCCGAAATGGAATGTCCCATGTGTCTAGCTCTAACTACCATTCCACGTTCAAAATCTTAATTCTCGTCGTGCGACTATAATCACGTCAGAAACCTTTTCTCATGAATCACTTGAGTACAAATAAAGATATTCCAATGTACTGTAGTATTTTTTACACGATACTACTGCCACCTGCATATTTGCATATTGCTATCTCATTACTTTTGGCACCTCAGTGTAATATTGCTAAAGAATATTGTAGATGTTTGTAGTTTAATTAATAATTTCTATTTCGCTTGCCCCCCTCCCACCCATCGAGATACTTTTGTGTCATTTGGCGATCTCAGGAGGTTGCTGCTCCTCGAATCTTCGGTGCATGACTTATCTTGCATGAAATGGTCGCGAGACGTGGCCATATGTGGCCGCATATGGGGTTAGCCGCGCCCGGTCCTAAGGATGAAAGTGAGGACAATGAATGGAATGGAGAAGAAAGGATCGCGCGCAGGCCCGCACAGAAAGACTGCGCCCGCTGACCGGCTCCCGCCTGGAATTAGTCCGAGGAAACCAAGAACAGGGCCGATTACGGATCCGGCCTCTAGATTTCTCAATGAGATTGTGGCAGGGTTTGCCCAAGATATTTAGAGTCTGTCGAAAAGTTTATCAAATGGGACTTGAACCTATGACCTCCCGGTCAACGACGCTTGAGTTGTCTACTTGCTACTTCATCGCAACCTATCGCTTTCAATTATTTTCTTTCTTAAGCTGCTTAATTCATGCACTATTATACACTGCGTGAAAGCATTATGAACATTAACAAGAATTGTACCTCAGCTTCTGGGTCCCCATCTCGATCAGAGTTTTCTGCCAGCTTTTATGGTTCTTTGAGCGAATGCTCGGATTCTCCGTGTTTAGCTTCTGGACATAAAATGTAGCCTCATTAACTGTGCAGTTTTTGTAGAGTTCAGTGATGAACATCAAAGTATTGAACATACAAAGTAGAGTGTACAAAAAGTAGAGTAGATAGACTAGAGTGTAGAGTTCAGTGAATATAGTACTTCAAGTAATCGTTTTCCATGTTCTTGCGGCAGAATATTCCTTCACGAAGGGCACAGTGAGTAATAAGGTAAAAATCTGTTGCTGATTTGACTTGCAACTAGTTATTACACGAGAATTTTTTTTTTTTTTTTTTTCTTCTTCAGCTTTTTCCCTTTAAGGGGTCGCTGTTTTTCTGGTTTTGGCGAAAGTTTTACGGCCGGATGCCCTTCCTGACGCCAACCCACGTGGGGATGATATGATATATGATGATGATAGGAGGTGAAAGGACGAACACAATACAACCATGCCCGAGGCGGGACTCGAACCCGCGACCCTTCGGTCCGAGATCGCTACGGCACTACTGCCTTAGCGATCTCGGCCACCCGGACCGGCAGTTATTACACGAGAATGAATATATTTAATTCTTGCCGAAAACGCTCGTTTTCATTTGTATTTATAATTTAACTTAATGTTTATATGAGTTAGTGTTGGTATCCCAAATCTCAAAAAAACGTGCACAGATTACTCTTCTACCCGTAGTATGTGATAGTTTTTAATTGTAAATTTGACATTAAATGATTAAATAATTAATTATTTGAGCAACAATATAGACAATTGTAAATATAGTTTTGTCTTGTTAGATGCATTCATAATCCAAAGTTCTCCGTTTTTTTAAACGTTCAATAACGGCTATAAATTGTTATTCTCTCCTACTTTAATTCATTAATTTGTGCCTTTTATTAAGAAAAATGATTGTAGGCCATCAAAAAGACATTTTAAAAATATATTAATAAAAACAAAAAAACATTTTTGATTTACATCGGTGTCTTTGAAATCATTGAAATCACGATTTAAATCAATGATTTAAATAAATTGATATGAATCATCGCACTTTAGGTTGCAGTAACAAGTATGGTACTTTCATTTTCTTGTATCGATCAACGAGGTTTCATTGATGTATAATTTGAAACCTAATTTACTTTTTATAATAATGAGATACGTTTGTTTCAGATAAATGCCTAAGCAGAACCTTCAAGGAGGTTAATGAAGGATAATAGGTTTCCTACACGTCCTTCATCAGCAGCGAAATCGAAATCATTCGACAGGGTCGGCTCTTTCACGGAGTGGAAGGAGAAAACGACTTGAAATTTGTATGTATAAGTTCAATATTGTGACCATAATTAATTGAACCTTTAACATTATAGTGGCCGTATATCCAAAACAACTCTACTAAATTGGTTTGACCATCATGGTGATACCAAATCAAATATGATCTACCGCATGTCCACTTCCTTCATCTTCCAAAGTAATAGGATCACAGAGATGAAACTAGTGGTACTACAGAATGACACAGACTTTCCCGTATTAGATTTCTATTTCCTTTGATCTGAGCTAGCTATACGACCTTGCTACATCCTCTTGCCAGCTGCTATCTATCGCCGCCAAAGCACTTTTCTTTTGTTGAAATTTTCTTAATTTTTAGGTTTTCTAATAATAGAACAGAAATATTATTTTATGAATATTAAAGAACAGTAAAACCTAAATTGTCATTTTCTTTGATACATTTGCAGCCGTTTTTAAAAAAATAGCCTTTAAGGGCTATTTTTTCCGAAATCCGAAATTTGAAGCTGTTTTTCACAGACAATTTTTGAGTTTTCGAAAAACTTTATTTGAAACATCTTAACTCACAAATAGAACAGTGTTTACAAATTGCTGGAAATGTGCGTATTAATGGCGAGAGAGATCTTTAAAAAATTACACTTGTGTAATTTTTGATAAAATAAAATAATAAAGTCGTGAGAGAAAGTAGAAAAATAATTTTTTGCAACTTTTGAAAGAAAAACAGAATAGTTCAATAACGCTTTTGTCATCTTATAGAATGCATTTAGCACTATACGTACAAAAATTTTAAAGAATAATTTGAAGCCTTTTTGAGAAAATCTTGTATTTTTTAAATTGCACATATTGCTCTCAATATTGTGCGAAAACTACTACAATTTTCAGAAAAATGTACATGACTTTAATGAAAGAACTTACTACGGAGAACATATTTTATTTGAAGGAAAAAACTCTGTCTTCAATTTTGAAGTTGTAAGAAGGCGCCCGATAAATTTCAAAATTTTGAAGTTTTCGAAAATTTTGAGTTAAACTTCAAACTGCGACCTACGCCACCTTTTATAGGTGCATGTTACTCTATATAAATATTTGGAGCCGTTTTTGAGAAAAGTTTGAAAATATGCGGGGTCTTAATGTGAAGTAGCCTCACATTTTAAAGAATTATTTTCAAAATATCAAAGCTTCGACGCGGTCCAGATGGACAGGGGTTTCCTTAATTTGCAAAATATCGTACCTATGATTTAGGAGCTATAGTAGAGTTCAAAGTTGGACGGACGGACGGACGGACGTTTTGAATAAAAATTTCTTTACCAGAGGACCCAAAAAGGTGTATTCCCGTTGAAATTTCTAAATCGATTTTCCACAGCATTAAATAACTTTCCTTATACTACATATAACAATACGTATATACGTACGTATTTGGGAAAGTAATACACAAATTTATTAACTGTTCATAAATCGACTTCAATATGTAAGACAGCAATGCAATGCAGCATCATGCAATGCAGCATCTTGCAATGATGAGGAAATGGAAGAGAAGCAAGGGGTGAGCCAAACAGTACATACTTTCTCGCATTATTTACATTTATCAATTTTCCAAATTCAATGAGTTCAATAAAAATGTTTCCTGGCCACGTTCACTTTGCTCTATTCGTGTAAAAAGTTTTCAGAAAAACTTGAAACCTTTCTGAGAATTGTTTTTAAGCTGTCTAAATCTCAAACAAAAATACGCAAAAAATGTTTTTTTAAATGCGCATGATCTTATTTAAAGCTCTATTTTTTCAAAATATTTTGTTTAATTAATTTCTATAATCAATATTGTATTTCTGCAATGTTAATTTTTTGCAATTTTTTAAAATGTATAGTTCGCCGAAACTGGAACCAGCCAACCAATTTTTTATCTTTATTTGCTTCACACAAAGAAAAAATTTCAAGAAACAAATAGAAGCTGTGTTCGAGAAAATTGTATAAAAATTGCCTGTATTTCATGCAAAATTAGGCGAAAACTCTTTACATTTAAAAAAAGTTAATTGAACTTATTTTCAGATGTCATCAAGATGTCAAGATTTCATTCAAGAAACAATATTTATCTGCAATATTGTAGTCATGGGAAGACGACGAAGCAATTTTTAACTTTTGCAATTTTCACAAAAGCGGGAATTTCAACGAAAATGAGATCTATACCATTCCTTTAAGTATCCTGTATGCTATTCGAAGAGAAAGTTTAATAAAAAAATCTAGAGACTTTTTTGACAAAATGTTGAAAATGTAATTAAGCCTTCATGTAAAGCACTGCCAAAAACTTCAAATATCCATTTGAATCTCGTTGGCCTTGAGTTGGCTTAAATTGACCAGGAAATATCAGTTTTGGAGAAAATCATCTGAATTGTTTAAGCGCCAGCGTTGGCCACAGACACACCATACAGTGAAAATTGAAATAAATTTAAATATTCCTATTTTTGGTCAAAATCCATACCTTCATTATTTATTTTTTCGAGTTTCTGAGTGTCTAACAAAACCATAGGCACCTCTCATATGGCCGGAGGCTGCATAGTGTTCTTCCGATTTCTGTGCGCATTGGAATATAATAATATAGATATGACATTGGGCGTTTTGAAATGTGTGATTCCATTTTTCTAAACTACGTGGAAAATGACTTTTCGAAAGATGCTATCGGGAGTGGATCGAATGTGCTGGAGGCTTATCATCGTCGTTGTGAATTTTGAAAACTGATTGTTCAAATAGGAATTGTTCCATTTTTATTGGTTGCACCTTTGAGTTCTAGAGGCGACAAATTACTGGATGATGATCACTACTATCCACATAGTTTGACGCGGACCTTGGACGAAATGGCTGATAATATACACAGTGAGATGTACCGTATTACCAGCTTATTCGTCAGAAAATGACAAAGATAATGAATGGGAAAACTGATCGACAGACGTACACTGCGAGAGACAAAAATAGTCACGTCTGGAAGAAAGATAAACCTGTATGGGTATAGGAGACGTGAAGTAACAAAACATTGAACGTTAAAGAGATGTATGTGGCAGAGGAAATCATGATCATGATTTTATGAATATATTTAACCTTGGCCTCATGACTGACAATATACTTTATTTTTGTTCAGGCAGAAAAGGAATTTTCATAATGGGAAGGAGAGGGAAAGGTGCAGAGACACACACACGCTCAACAGAATCAGTAAGAAGCAGACAGAAAGGATGGATGATTATATAAACAAAAATAGGTTGAATGAGAGAACTAGAGATAGTAACAAAGACACAAACGAAAATACCCAGGAGAATAAAGAGCGATAGCCGTCCGGATGGCCGAGATCGTTAAGGCAGTAGTATCGTAGCGATATCGGGCTGAAGGACCGCGGGTTCCTGCCTCAGGCATGGTTGTGCTTGTGTTCGTCCTTTCATCCTCTATCATCACCATATCATGTCATCATCATAGTTACCATAACGTGAAATCCAATAGTGGTCACTAATTACCTAGATGTTGATGCGACCTTAAACAACAAAAAAGAGCGAGAGGAAGAGCGTGAGAGCGAGAGTCAGTGGGGGAGAGGGGGTATTTTAGAGGGTGATAGGGAAACAGAGGGAGGGACCGACCCAAGCAGCGTCACCCGAGAGAGGAGGAGCCGGTGAGTGCAAGTGCAAGTGGAGAGCAGCGAAAGTGAAGGCGGCCGCGCCCGAGACGATTGCCTGCCGCACTGGGGCAGTGGGCCGCGGGCGGCGCCAGGGAAAGTGGGAAGTGGTCCAAGGCGAGAACGGGCGGCGCAGGTGCTTCGCAGCGCTCGCCGCCTCTCAGCGCCTCCCAGCATCGCTCCCGTTCCGTTAGAGCAGCGGTTCCAACGTCCACGCGCTCCGCAGCCCACGCCACACCACACCACACCACACCACACCAGATCAGATCGCACCACACCACACCATGCCACACCACACTAGATCAGATCGCATCGCACCACACCACACCACACCACACCAGATCAGATCGCACCACACCAGATCAGATCGCACCGCACCGCACCACACCACACCACACCACACCACACCACACCACACCACACCATACCGCGCCGCGCCGCTCGCCCGCATGCAGTCGCAGTGGTGGCGTCGCACAATGTCCCAGGACGGACGAAATCAGTGCAGTAAATTTAGCGGCGCAATTTGAATCGCTGCTTCGGTCCGAAGGGTCCCGTGTTCGAGTCCCGCCTTGGGCATGGTCGTTTGCCCCTTGTCTCTCATGTATGTGTTGCCGTGAAAGGCCTCACCTTCTGCTGTCCCCAGGTCAGCCCCCAAGTGTGTTGATGTTTAGTATACGGGCGAATATGCATCCCATCGGGACGTACAGAGTAACCGGCTGTTGGTTGGGTAAAAGCCCAAGGGGAAAAATTAAATCGCTTGACGTTGCTCGCTCCATGTTGAATCTGTTGCTCGCTCCATGTTGGAGTCCCCTGTCATGCCATGTTACATGAATGTAGTGTGACATTAATATTAAGGGTCATAATATTAATATAATAACATTAATATTAACTGAGGGAAGGAGAAGGAGAAAACAAGAAACAAAAGAAGGAATAAAAGAAGAATTAGAAGAGGAAATAGAAGAAGAAAAAGAACGGATAAGAAGAGGAGAAAAGGACGATGGTAAGGAGAAAAAAGAAAAAAAAAAGAAATGAAAAAAATGAAGAGAAAAGTGAGGGAGAAAGGGAAAGAACTGTTGACAGCCCAATACTATGTGCTCTGTATTCACAAGACTATTGAATTCTGTACAATGCTATTTCTCGCTTAAGAAGCACCGATACAATGAGGTTCCGGCGGCTAGTGAATTTAACGACCTCATTTGAGTATTTTTCAAGAAATTAAAATTAGTTCAATGTTTTTTAAAATTTCCAGATTCTCAGGTTTTCAATCACTACTGTGATTAACACTCATATTTTTATTAAATTGCATGATATCATTATATTCATTAGTTAGCGTATATATTTCAAGAGCGGAAAGTTACCTTCAAATGCATAACAGGCTAATCTAGTTAGACTCATACTTTTGACGCTCACGTTTTATTTACTAAGTGGAAGACACGTTTACTAGATACAATGTATTTAATTTTCCAGTGGAAGAACTTTCCCTCTTCGGAGTACGGGCAAAATATTAAGGAAGTGGTGCTTTTGGATTGGTTATAAAATCTCTCAATTAGGACGAGCCGAACGGATTCGCCATGCAGATAACAGTGTATCCTCTTCGCGAAAGCGACAATTTACGTGGATTGATAAAAAGAATCCAAAGTGCCTCCTGAGAATGAAGTTGAGAATCTGAAAACAAAACTGATCCGGACACTACTCAGAGAAGAGAGGAAGCACAAATAGCCGTCGCAGTTCTGTTTGGAGCAATGATGAGCGTTAGAACGAAAATGGAGGAGTGGTAATGTGTGGAAGAGTACGGCGGCAAATGAATTCCCCGAGTCTATGAAGTCGGTGGCGATGATGAAAACGTGTTGGCATTGAAAACTTATCTATAGGAAAACTGGTTGGCTTCGGCGATGAATCAACCAGAGGAAAATAATCAGAAGGCCACGGAAGAAAAGGATAAAGCGTACAAGAGCAGAAGAAGAAGAAGAGGTAGTGAAGTAGTAGGTGGTGAAGGAACAGACGAAGGAAGTGGAGAAAGAAAAGGAGAAACAGAGTGGTAGTAGAAGTGCAGACGAAGAAGAAGAAGAAGAAGAAGAAGAGAAAGGAAAAGTAGGAGTAGAAAGGGACAGGAGGAACGAAGGGAAAAGAGGATCGAAGTAAAAGAGAATTCTGCGACGAACGTGTGTGGATGTGAAGAAAACGTGATTATAGTCATCATCATATATCTATCATTATCGTTTGCAATCCCGCGAGTTAACTTGGCGTTAATGGTTGCAAATTAACATAATGGACGCCCCGAGGTTATTACATCAGAGCTCTAGATGAGTGGGGCGTCAACTCATCAGCGGCGGCGGCGGCACTGACAATGGAGAGCACTGTTATGTCGTGGGCGCAACGGTGCGTGCGGCCGGAGATCGGCAAGGCCAAATGCACACGAGAGTCCCTGGTTCGGTTCCAGAGGCGACAGGACTGGTGACGTTCCCCGCTCCCTTGTTATGATTCATTCCTGATCCCAGGCAAATTCCATTCTCATTCGTCATCCGATCCTTGCGAGCCCCGTGGGTTAGCAATCGACCGGGAACCCTCCTCATCCACGGAAAATGGATTGTGGAGCAAATATGAATGGAAACAATGTAAGGAAAGCGGTGAAAAAATCATAAGAGAAATACCACATAAAAATCTCGTTTTTAGGGTCACGGGTTTGTCTCCGGTAATCAATGTATGCGTAGTATGTATGATTTTTGTTTTGAGGTTAGTGGTTGTAACCTCCTCAAATATTTAAAAGAATAATTGAGGAATAATCAAGGGCTATTTAACTTTTCATCAGGAGCATCTTCCCACCAGTGTACTTCACATCTCTGCAACGTTTTTGTACCAATTTATTATGGGTGCAAATAACATATTTCTATTAATGTAAGAATACATTTCTGCTAGGAATTTGTGTTATTTCAATACTACGTTCCAATACTACGGGCACTACGACCCTTGAAGCAGTGGCTCCACCCATGAGCCGGCGGAGTGCCGCAGCCTCCTAGCCACCGGACGCTCCTCAGCAGCTGGGCGGCCGCGGAGGCAGGGCGGGGCCGGGGGCGGGGCGGCGGCGGCGGAGGAGACGTGGGCGGCGGAGGCGACCTTGTCCAGCGCGCGAGCCCACGGCCCGGTCCGTGGGCACTGGCCACCTGCCGAGCCGCCCCCGCGCCCGCCGCTTCCGCCGCCTCCCAGCTGCCGCCGCTCCGCTGCACGCCAGCGCTGTGTACTACAAGGCCTACAAAGCCGGTCGCGGCCGCCGCCACCCACGCGGGCCCTCTCGCCGTCTACCCGCGGCAAGGGCCGGCAGGAGGACGCCAAAGACGGATTGTCCTTCTGAATACACCGAGAGGTGGCTCAGGGCATCAACTGAGGTTCTAGATTCTACTCCCGACGGTGGCACGATTTTCGACTCTACCTTGTCAGCTAGGTCGAGTTCAGTTGCAGCCTGCAGGAGAGTTCTAGCGGTCGGCTGCTCTGATCGGTAGATTTCCGTGGCTTCTCCGATCAACACCGAGCCGAATGCCGGAGCAGTACCTAAACCACTCAATTTGGCTTTAAGACTTAGGAACAATAAAAATATAGATGTACCGCATAGTAGAAAATCTGGAGGGTGTGATTAATTGATTTATTATTTTGTGTTTCCTGACGCGTCAAGTGCTAGGGTCATTAGTTCTGTAAGTGTAGTGTATGTTTTATGACGGGGGTGGCGATGTCTTTGCGATGGCTTTTCCCTCTGGATGGTGAGAATTGGTGTCGACTTACACGTCGTCTCTCGGAGTTTTCCTATCCAGGTATCTCCCACCAGCGGGGCACCTCCCCAGCCGGGAGAAGCTCTGAGCCCCCGACTGGTCTCCCGGCATGTAGTACTGTAGTGCAGGTAAGCGTGCAAATAGCAGGAAGGAAAGATCGCGCACGGCCTGTTAGGGTACTATTTCGACATTCGCCGGGTATTGATCGGAGAAAGTACTGAAAAAAAAACGTTCAGAACAACCGGCCGCAACAATGCTCCTCCAGACAGCGTCTGAATTCGACCTAGCTATCTAGCTATCTTACCACTGTCGATGCTCGAACCCTAGGGTTTCTCGGCCAGGGACAGTGCAGTGGAATCAATCGATGCCTTGAGCAACCTCAGTGAAGTGCGTGGTGTGTATCGCGTGCCACACGAGAAGCGTCTGCTTCCAAGCCCTGTTGACATACCTCCTTCCGACCGACCAATCGTCATGGGGCGAACTTCTGCGTGGCTTGTGCGATTGCGGCACTCGTACGGTCAACTGAAGCTCGCGATTGGCGCTCCCGCGTGGTGCGCAATTCTCCTCAAATAGAAGCAAAACCGAACCGATACCGAATAGCATTAATACTGTAACCGAAACCGGACTCATTGACACCGGTGACATTTCACGTAATGACAGTAAGGATGTTGCCGACGGCACCTGATGGTTTTGGAGGTGGGTATAACTGTCGGTAAAAAATTTAACACATATACTGTGGAAGTACTTGAATATGTAGTTCAGCTACAGTAGCACATCAATCTGATATACATTTGATCTCTGAATTCTTGTAAGTGGATCTCTGGTAATTTAGAGGTGACCAGTTAAATCTAAGCTCACCCCGAATCCTTCCCCAATTCAGTATAAATATGTAGAACATATGTAACAACTAGTAAGTGTTACAAACAGTTATTTATATTATCTTATAATACTACATAAAGCTGCAAAACTTTTTTATGAACTGGCTTTACTTCGAGCAGAAATTACGCAGTCTTCTCGTTTTTTCAAAATATTGTACATGACTTATTTAAATGAAAAACGATTGAATGATTTGATTGTTATTGAAATGTTAACTGAAGTGTTTTGTCAGGAAAAAAATGAGTGTTAACTGAGTGTTTTGTCAGGAAAAAATAAAATCTTAAACAGTTTAAACATTTGCAATTTTTGCGGAGAATTTTACACGGTTCAACGATGTGGATACCTCAACCACTTTTTAAGACTCCTTTGCACTATCCGAGGAAAACGTTAAATAAAAGAATGGGGTCATGTTTGAGAGAATTTTGAAACTGTTGTTGAGGCTTCATTTAAAGTACCCCCAAAAATAGAACTATCAATTTTAGACTCTCAAAACGTCGAGATCGTTCACATCGATCGGGGTATGTCGATAATAAAAAAAATCGTCTGAACGTATAAGACATAGCTTGGACCACAAAAATTAATGAATTGACATTATCCGTTATAATATGTTTATTATTATAGTCATAATTTATTTTAATCATAGTTACATTGTAGTAATATTACACTGACAGGGTATAATTTAATTCACAACCTAAGCAATAATCGGTATTGGAACGGTAAAACGGTACATAGGATTGTTACAAAATGTAACATGTATATAAGAAAATACCAAGAGATTAAGAATACCAAGAATTCAATGAAGTATCTCTATCACACCTTATGATTTGTGATTCGGCAAATTGGCGTTAAATGGAAAGACGTCCAATTTAGTCATTTTAAATAATAATAATAAATGGAAGAAATATTCAAGCGATGATAATTATTCTGCCAGAGCCAACTGTTAAGTGATAGGCCCTGTTATTCCCGTAAGTTTAGTGCATACTATATCTCGGGAGGTGGATTATATCCCTCAATGGAGTATGACCTCTGGCGCCGACTACATTTCGGGTTGTGAGGTATTCTTCCTCTAGATATCTCCCCCAGCTGGACACAAGCTCTTATCTCACTAACAACAAATGAAATAGAAAATCAGGTAACTGATATCACTCAGAAAATCTACGTTGCATTGCTACAATCAACAACTCCTTTCGCAAGACCTTTCACTAACAATAGAAATCCGATCCCAAGGAATATTCTAAACCTAATTAAAAGTAAACGTAACCTTCGACGGCTCTGGCAAATCAACCGCAGACATGACCTTAAAGCAAAAATCAACAAATTAGGGAGAACAATCAAAAACAAATTAAATCAAATTCGAATAAACAATTTTCAAAGATCCATAGCTCAAATACACCCTAATAGTAGACCACTCTGGTCAACCATAAAAAGACTATGTAAAGAAACTACTGACATTCCTATCCTGAAACACAACTCAAATGTAGCTTATACGGATCATATGAAAGCCAATATGTTAGGTAAATATCTGCAAAATAGTTTTACTCCAAACCCAAATACAAATTCTTCCTTTACTAGTTATATTACAAAAAACGTCCTGTTACCAGACTATAATGTCCCAGATAAAATAAAATTTATATCCCCATCCGAAACATCTAAAATTATTAAGCAATTGAAAACCCGAAAATCAGCAGGTCACGACCATATTAACAACAGAGCTCTTAAAGAATTACCCAAAAGAGCTATAACTATTTTAACCGCCTTATTTAATTCCTGTCTAAGACTGGGCTACTTTCCAAAAGATTGGAAATTATCTATAATCTTACCCTTCTGTAAACCAGGCAAAGATCCTCGCTTTCCTACAAGCTACAGACCAATAAGCCTCCTACCCTCAATCGCAAAGATATTTGAAAAATTAATTCACAGCAGATTATCTACTTACCTAACAAAAATTAGCGCTATCCCTGACTTTCAGTTCGGATTCAGATCTCAACATTGCACCACCCACCAATTGCTCCGTTTAACTGAATATATTGCAAATTCATTTCACAGCAAAAAATACACAATTGCAGTGTTCCTAGACATTGAGAAAGCCTTTGATAAACTCTGGCATGAAGGTCTTTTATACAAACTGCGCCAACTAGGAACTCCCAAATATCTACTCCATCTAATCAGAAGTTTTCTAAAAGATAGATATTTTTCCGTCCGTATTAACTCAAGTCTCTCAAACAAATTTGAAATTAATGCAGGAGTCCCTCAAGGTTCTTGCCTCTCTCCACTTCTCTTTACTGTTTACATGTCGGATTTACCACAGTCAGACTATACAGAAATTGCCCTTTACGCAGATGACACAGCACTTTTTACCTCTCATTCAGACATTAGCTGCGCCTTCGACAATATACAGATTGACCTAAATAACTACATTAAATGGGCTTCAAACTGGAAAATAAAGATTAACGCATCTAAAACTCAAGCAAAAATTTTCACACTCCGCAAACTTCCTCAACCACCCCTCCTCAGCCTCCAAAACACAAATATAGAATGGATGAGTGGAAATACACCAGCAAAATACTTAGGAGTACTACTTGACACCAAACTAAACTGGAAACAACATATCAAATCTATAGCAGATAAAACTTATGCAAAAATATCCAAACTATACCCAATAATAAATAGAAATTCCGGACTTAGCACTGACTGCGGCTTAACCATCTATAAAACAATAATAAGACCAACGCTCACATATGCCTGCCCGATCTGGAATAACGCAGCAAAAACAAACCTAAACAAAATAGAAATAATACAAAATAAATTTCTCAGAAAGATCATTAAAGCTCCTTGGTTCATAAGCAACATACAAATCCAAAATGAACTAAATATATCATCCATTAACGAATATATAAATCTTATGACTCATAAATTCTTCTCATCCATTCCCCAATTGCGCAGTACAACAATATTCAAGCTAGGTAAAACGTATGGTTCATCAAAAAGAATAAGATCACGATTCCCTAAAGACTCCCTTCGTCCACCTTAAATCACCTACCCATCTTCCACTTTCCAAAATTCCACCCACTGACACCCTCTCCTCAAAATAAACCCATATAACTCCAAAAACTGTTATCCACAGTTTCTTCTCAAAGAACAACGTTTTATCAGACCCCTGAGAGAGGAGGTAACGCATGCGGATGTCCATCCCTAAAAGTTAATGTGTATAATATTGTACAATGAACACCCCTGAAAGGCAGAAATGCCGAGCAGGTAGAAATAAATTTTAAAAAAAAAGCTCTTATCTCCCGTCTGGTCTCCTGATAGATGTAGTAATGAGGTCAATGTAAATGTACGTGTAAAGGGGCGACGGGTCAAGGATGACGAAGGGAAGATTAAGTGCGATCTGTGGCCCGTTTGTTGGGTACTGTTGCGGAATTCACCTTGCATTGATTAAAAAACCACGGAGAACTACTGATCAGAGCAGCCGGTCTCTAGAATTCTCCTCAAGAAGACTGAGCGATATATTGAGTGTCGGACGTCCTCCACCGTCATTGCTCAAACACTAGGAACCGCCTGTCAACGATGCTACTCAGGCAGTGGTATTGTCTCTAAGCTATCGCAGCCAGTGAAATATCCGAGTGAATTTATACGATTCTTTACGTATTATTACGGATTTAAGTATTACGTATTTGACAAACCTCCCTCCCTTCATCTTATACCGAGAGAGGTGGCTAAGGGCTGATGTCAACTGAAGTCACTGCAGAGCCTCTGACCGGGAGGACGTCGAGTCATGACGGTGGCAGGATTTTCGATCCCACATAGCTAGGTCGAGTTCTGTCGCTGTCTGGTGTAGAATTCTGGCGGCTGGCTGGTCTGATCGGTAGTTTTCAGCAGTGGTTTCTCCGATCAATACCAGGCGAATGCAGAGTCGCGCGCCACCACCAAATAGGCCTCGGACCGCGCGCAATCTTTCCTTCCCATTCCTTATCCTGTCTTACTCCTTACACTCACTTAACTTACATGCACTATACTACTACACCTGCTGGGAGACCGCCCTGCAGGTTAGATCATGTCCCGACTGGTGTGGTGCCCCGCTGGTGGGCGATTCCCGCTAGGCGCTAGCCGGAAAATTCCGCTCGCCGACTGTAGGTGGGCGCCGAATCGCGCCATCCAGCGGGGCAAGATGACCGCCAACTCCAGAGCAAAACATTCACTACACTTACAGGCCTTATCCGTTGATGCCTCCGGACACACTAGTAATCAATCATTCGTCGCCTTATGGAAATCATGCTCATCCACCGAGTTCAGAGTACTAATAGATTCGTATTAATCCAATAAAGCGAACCCATTGGACCGTTTGAACCGTGAACTCTCCTTGGCCAAGCCGGGAGTGGCTGCGCGCGGCGCGACATGCTGCGCGGCGCAGATGAATGGCAGCGGCGCCGGCGCGTGGGCGGAGCTGCCACCGCGTTACGTAAACAGCGCCGCGGCCGCCGCGCGAGTTTGTTCAGACGCCGCCGAATGAGGCATTCATCCTTCACTCTGGGCCATTTGCATACGCGCTTTCGCCTCTTCGGCCGACACGATACATATCCACCCTGAATGCTTGGTCCCCAGGGAAGATGACATAGTGCAGAAGACTAATTCACGTGATGGTGAGGAACAACAAGAGAAATAACTTTTTATTTGTTATTGTTTTACAATAATAATAATAACAATAATAAATTTTAATAAAGTGAACTTCAGGAGTTCGAATCTTAAAGGTTGAAAAATTCCTCCTTTTTGCAATTTTTCATTTACTTTTATCGTTACTCTTCGGTAACTCCAACTTGGACTAATGAAAATATTAGATTCCTGGAAATTGTTCTCTTCAAATTCAACATAACGAGGGATTGTATACGTTTTCCAGCCATATAAACGGTCTCTTCCATTTAATGAATGTCTATAATTTTAAACAAGTGTGGAAAAAGAGCGAACAACACTTAAGAGATGGTATGATACCCTAACAGGTATCTTGAAATAATAAAATTCATTTGTCCAGGACGTGTTAGAGTTAAAAGACATTGAAATAAAGTGGAGAACACTCCACTAGTAGGCCTTCTCCACAAATCAAATTTCCTCTTCTTTCCCAAACACAACTCATTTTTCCCTAAAAAATCTTTATACGATTTCAAATCAACGTCGAATTTTAAAGAATTATTAAAACGAACAAGATAAATCGATCTGCATAATTATATTGCTCTATATTTCATGAATATATCTCTTGCATGTGTGCAAATGTGTGCAAATCAGCACTCATTTGTATCTGTCGTCGCGTAAGTTATGGTGAAAGCCAGATAATGTACATTTCCATATTAAACAAGTGAGTCAATTAATGCGTTGTCTTTCGCTAACAGATGTATTTTGAAGAAGTTACCGTTCCGGTAAAAGTTGAAGTCTCTTCAACCAATACTTTTCGAGAATGGCGATTGATCATAGAGTCAAGGGACTAAAGCAACAAAATACATCACACACTTCCCAAACTTGTTTTGATGATTGTTTCCGAATCTCCTTGCAGAAAAATCTCTAGAAACTTACTGAGCTAAAAAATAAATATTTAGCTGGTTAAAATGAATTTGCAGATTATTTAATAAAAATTTTGTGCGTCTGCTTTTATATAACCATTAGCTCACATTTTCAATGCTTCTTTGCGCTCAGTAATATTTCCAGATGTTTTAAAAACAGAAAAATTAATCCACTTTCTAAAATGCGGTAAGAAAAATTAAATTGAGAATCATTGGCCTATTTATATTTTATTAGTTTTTTCAAAAGTATTAAGAGTGCCTTTCCTATGGAGAAATGGAATTTTTCTCAGGGAAAACGAAGCGTTTACAGTCAAGGATTAAGAAAATCAAAGTCTATCGAAACGCCATTGGTTCTTTTCCTGAAGATAACGCATCATTAGTGGATCAATATGAAACATTTATTGTAATACATTAAAGTCTAAATAGGAACCTGTACAATCCATAAACCTGCCTTAACAGGAAAATTTCTACCGGCGCGTGAAGTTAAATTACATTTTACACAGGATAAAACGGAACCTGTCTAACGCGAAAACGGTAAGTTTTTAATGTCATACAGGAAAAAAATTATGAAACTGAATTCCTGTGAATTTCATGCAACTGGCAGAGACACGCAAAATATTCTCAATGAAATGAGTTCATCTGCAAGTCTGTTTTAAATTATCTCTCCATGTGACAAGCAATTTAGTTGTGGCAGCCGCACTGTCAAGGAGAGGGGCTTCAGCTGACAGCGTATATTTCTACCGTGGGATCACTTGTCTCTCAATGTGTAGTTTTAAGCAAAAAGTAGTTTTAAGTTTCACAACCAGTTTAACAATGGTTGAAAAACAACAACAAAAAACTCCAACCTTAGGTAAAAAAGTCAAACTTAAAGGATCAAGAGAAATTAAAAAGTTGCCAATGCAGAATGTTTAATACTTCAATCACGTCTTTACTTACTTTAATTTAATAGTTTCAGGACGCAAGTATCAATATCCCATATGTTATAAAATGAATAATTCTGCATAAAACGGAAACCTCCCTCAACCGGAAGCTCTTTTGTCCCGATCAATTCCGGCTTAGATTTAATTGTATATTTGTATTAAAGTAAATGCATGACGTTAAATTACGCGATTCAATGAAAAGTAATACACAAATGCTTTTCAAGACAGTTAAATCGCACTTGCTTAAAATTAGTTTACAGAGTTATGTAAACTTTTTAGGCAGCGACATCTTTTTCCTGAGCCGTTGCGCTCCCGTAATACGAACCAAAGGACTGCTGAAATTCGTATACCAGTCATATTTTTGTATTTAATTGTTTAATTTTTAATCAGTTTCACACGTAAGCTTCCAGCGTAAATAGCAAAATGTACCAGATAATGCTTGTTGCTACAGAGAAATTGTTCACTGCAATAATGCATCAATTTATGCTAAACGTGTTTCACTAGAGCAAAGATCAATAAGCACTGGAAATAGTTAAACATCACTCGATCGTAACATTCACGACACGACTGTCAAGCTGGTTCAGTAGGATAAAAGAAAAATGCAACGAAAACTATTATGATTTGCACAATTAAAAGTATATACATTACAATATTCATATTGATTGATTGGTCGACTATTTTATTTTCCGTACGTATCAAATGCTATAGGAAGTAGTCCTGTAGGTGAAATACATGCTATATACCGGAAGATGGCAGTGTTCCTTCCGCACAAAAACATGAAATACGGTACCGAACTACACGTTGACTTGCGGGGTTTTCCCTTGATACCTGGAAGGTATCGACCAGGACATGCTCTAAGCTTCCGACAAGAGTGGCAATGTACTGCATGTAAGTGTGTCTGTGTGTGGAGGGAGAGGGGCAAGGAAGAAGGAAAAGTCGCGCGCGATCGGTGACCGGAAAGTTAAAGAACTATTCCGCCATTTGCCATGGTATTGATCGGAGAAACAACGGAAATATAGAGAAAAATAGATCGACTCCGCGGTTCAGGGATCAGAAAAGAGAGAAAATCAGAAGTTCCGGTTTTCATTCCCGGTCAAGTTGAATATTACTTTATTTTAATAATTTATTTATGAGTATACTTAAAATATTAATTTATGAGCCATAGAGACCGAACGCTATTGAATTTCAAAGTTCGCATCTTGGTCACAATTATCGCCCTCTACAAGTTGTCATGTTATTTTTATCACTAACTAGGCAAATGGCATCCATGATCGTGACATGCTAATAAAAATCACGGAAAAAATTGCACGTTCGTTCTCCAAAGTCTATCCGATTATACACCTTAACCAGGTCATTAACAAGCAGATAGAAGAGTTAATCAGATCTAGTATTCATTGACGATTCTCGGTATTCTCGTTCAGTCCCGTTCTTGGCTGCTCCAGACCACAACTGTAGTGTATTACTTCAAGAACTGTGAAACGTTTTTCCTTCAAAGAAACCGGTTCCATAAGAGAAACTGGTCAGCCCTAGCCTTATTATCTGATTCTTTGACAATAATAAAGAGGTACAAATAAGGTTACAATTACTTGCTTATGCAGCAAATGTTCCGTATATGATATTAAAACTGCCCAATATTCATAATCAGTTTTCACTGACGCGCTGTGTTTCATTTTGAAATGTATTATCAGTTCTGACATTTCTTACGTGGCCGCAAATTACATTTCAATATATATCGTGAATTAAACTTTAATTTTTAGCACTTAGTTTTAGTTATATCAATATTTAATAGGATACGTCAAAATTTTATTCAACAGTGTCGGACAAGACTGGTTATTTCGTGTTTCCTGGAGCGCCAACTGATATGATCGTTAGTCCCACAAGTATAGTGCACGTTATATCTCGGAAGGTGGTTTCGATATGTATGTGTAAGCGGAATGAAAGCACAAGAATGAGGAAGGGAAGGTCGCACCTGGTCCTTGAACCCTTTGTTGAGGTGCTAAACCGGCATGTGCCTGCTGTTGATCTAATACACAACGGAAAACTAATGATCAGATCAGCCGGTCGCTAGAATTCTCCTTCAGGCAGCGGATGAATGTGACATGAATATAGCTGGGATCAAAACTACACCACCGTCAAGACTCGATCTCTAGGTCCTCCCAGTCACATACACTAGAGTGGCAACAGTTGTTACCCTGCTATTTCAGACGGGATCAAGATTGGTTTAACATCAATCGTTGACAAAATATTAACTCGAGCACTCCTCATGAATCTACAGGAAGAAAGGATTTACTACTAAGGCGAATGCACAGAAGTTGGGCTGGCACATGAAATCTCCTTGTCTGTAGAATGTAACCTGCGCGTAAGGAATTACAGGGACGTGTGGCATATGTATAACTCTCAATCTACATACTTCTGAAACTATTGAAAAATTGAAGCCATTTTTGAAAAAATAATTGTTCAAAAGTTGACTACAAGTTATGCAATTAGTTCAAAATTTTGTGAAAACTAGATATATTTTCGAAAAATTATACATGAGATACATATGAAAATACACTGAGATGAGAAAATGCATGGAATAGTCCTTGTGGGACATGATCGAGATGTCTGTTTGTGCACGAAATCCTGCATCGGCAATACTTGTGCAATTATAGACGGCTGTAGAGGCACCATGTCTCAATATTTCTGCAAACTGTGATTTAGCTATCTAGCTCGTTTAAAAAAAAATCTTTGGGACTCGAAACATATCGGGAAACGGATCTCCCGTCAGGTCGGTCTGGTATAGCCCGGTAACTTTCATACTTCCAAATTAAATGCATTGAAATTATTTCATTTTCGGTACGTTCTTAGTATTGGAATTTAAAAATGAACTTTTTCTTCAAATTCTCATTTTCCCCCTGATTCTATCGTCTTTACACTATGTGGAAAATCTATATTTGACGAGTCCACAATTTGTCTGTCCACAATTTGAAAATTTAGGGGTGAGTACAAATGGAATGTGTTTTATTTCCTTTGTTTAATAATTGACATTAATTACTCTACAACGAATTAATAGTGGCGGCATCGGCAGGATAATCACTAAGATTGTTATGCATTCTTTTACAAACGAGTGCTTTCGTGCGATTCCAGTTCCTTGCATATTCGAAATATGTAACACCGCGTTTATGTTGTTAATGATCGTAAGGTGGAGCCTTTCAACAAGCCTATTAATTGAACCCGCGCCCAGATTCCGTTTCAGAGAAACCTAATTCATCAAATAAAATCATTGCTACATGTCTAAATTTTTGGTGGAGTTGTAAAGAACAAACGAGAGTAATTGTACTCCATTTCGTATGCAAGACCTTGAGTGGAGTTTTATCACAATTCATAATCTAGTCAATCAGTGTATCGATAGGTTACACACATGCGGTTGGGCAGACAAGAGCACACATGTTTTATTTATAACACTGAAAAATCAAACAATATATAAATCAACACCATGTCGGACAGGTTTAATTTACACGCATTCTGGACAAAATTTTCGCAATTCAATTTCACATAAAAGAAAAAAAATCGTACGTGGAACATATGCAGGTTACATAACAGAAGGGCGTGTCCCACTCTGTCTTGTAAGAGAGCTATCCTACCTTAGAAAGCAAATCTAGCTCCATTTACCAATGTCCAAATGACGTGGAGAAGTACTTTTTGCAAATCCTACTATACATGCACTGTCCTTAACACATAGTCAACTAACATGTCTATTAGATTTAATCTACAACTCTCCGACATCCGGCTCCATATTTCACTGTTTAGAGTAAATCAGACTATTTCGCATATATAATAACCATTAAAAATATTAATTCATCCAATTATCAATTGTTGACTCAATTTGTGCAGTCTATTGCAACATTACCTCTCCAGTGACGAGCCAAGAGTATCTGGTCCACGTCCAGTGAAGGGTAAGATAAAATAATGATTCATTCATGTCATGATGAAAAACGCAACCCGAGGCAGAACTGTAGCATCAGCAATCTGTACATCATGTCATTGAATTTCAGAGACGGAGAAATCAACATTCCACTTTAATGACGAAAAGAACATTTGCTTATTTAGCGCAATGTCAGCTCAGTGTAACCTTATAAACGTAGTTACAGGTAAACAGTACGACTTGTCATCAAATTCTTCAACATGACAAATGAGTAGAATTTTTGAGATTCCGGTTGCTCATAAGTATTTTCAGGGCAATGTTCTACGCAATTACTCTTCTTAAAGTTGAGTCAAATTGAATTTAAATTCAGATTCTGTCTATGTGAATTCGGTGATACTTTCGCTATCGTACAAGCCAAAAACGTCGATACGAACTGTGAAGTCTGTGGAGAGAGCTCAATTTAATTTAATTTTTCTATTTCTTACACAAAATGAAATAACTTTTCCTTCTCGAATAATACATAATTTGTACATAATTGTAAAGAAAACTACGAGTATTTTTTTTGGAGGCATGTGAGTATCAGTGTGTCCGTGTAATAAATTACTAGTCCCGTGTAATAAATTACTAGTCCGAGTAAATTTCTTCCGTCAACACGTTCTGTAGTCCAAATCCTATTTTTCTGGCTCCTTGATACTGAAAAATCTGTTTGTTCGTTCGTTTATCTGTGGTCAATGTTAACGCCAAAACTGTTCAAACAATTTTATCGAAAATTAATATTTTTCGATCGATTTATATAAACTTGAGGCCCTTTGAGTTTGAAACAGATTTGGGGGGGCGGTACTTTACATGAGATCTCAAGAGCATTTTCAAAATTTTCTCAAAATGGCTGTAAATGTTTTAATTAACCTTTGTCCCCAGACAGTGTAAAACACGCTTAAAAGAATGGTGTACGTCTTATTTTCTTTGAAATACCTAATTTTTTGAACATTGCAAAAGTTAGTTATAATGCGCAAACGTTGTTGAAGCGCCACTAGTATTTATCATAGATAAAATCAGGAGTGCTTTGGAAATTATCGATAAATCCCCGACTCGCGAAGCGAGGTGTTCTAAAATGCGCCAAATATTGGAAATAACTGAAAGCTATGGTAAATTCAAAAAGGTTATGTTATAGTACATGCACGGTTTATTGAACATCGACATAGCGATCGATGTATATCACCTCTTAAGATAGGTGAGTCACAGTTTATGATTGGCCAGTAGGGAGAAGCGGTAAGAAAAATCGGAAAGAAAAGACGATCATTTTGAGATACATCACCCTGATTGGGGCATTTTGTACGTATAGTTCAACATTATTGGTTTTAATTTCACGAGTGGAATTGTAACAATAAATTGCTTTCCCTACAAATGAGGAATCTATTGACGCTTTTCGGTCTTCTGATGGAAAAATTTGTCTTTGTTTTGCGAATACATCCAGAAAATTCTAGAGGATTTCTACAAAAAAATGTTTTGTTTCCTCACGGAACTAGAACGCATATTGAGTGACTTGTGGCTCCTACAAAGGTGATCAATAGCTCTTTAGATTCCTCTCGGCAAGAGAAATCGATTGACACAATTCTCTGTCAGTTCTCTCTTAAGATATTCTGAAATAATTGAAATTTGTTTTCACTTAAACATTTCCTTGATTATCAGTAATAAGTTCTCAAATTGGTATCCGTGGTCCTCGAGGAGCCATGAAACGATTTTAGAGGTCCCATATATCATAAAGTGTTGTTTTTAATGTTAATAATAATTTCTATCTCTCTCAGTCCCTCTGTCTGCTTAAGAGGAACATTAGTACCCAAAACTCTCACAGACTTTTCCCGTAACCGTATATTTCTTGATCAATTTGACTGAATTCAAGGCCCCGCGAATTTGAAATGGACTTTTTAATTTCTTTGGAAACATTTCATGAAATACTTAAAACTTTTTCAATTTTTTTAATGGTTCCAATTTTTTCTTTAAATTCTTTCTCAAGTAGAGGGGAGTGCGCTTATTAACACAGTATGGATATGATTTTCATTAAAACCACTGAAATCTTGAAAATTGCAAAGGTGCTACTTATTCGTCGAAGCTCATCTGCACATTTGTTATTGAAGATGTAGAATACTTTCTTAATTCAGTATATTCTACAACATGAAAACTTTGAGTACTTTCATACACCTGTTTAAAATTTTAGTAGTTTTCACGTAATTTTGAAATAGTGTGATAATTTTCATCAAATAAGAAACAAGATTTTCATAAAAAGTACTCCATCTTTTTCTTTATACGTATTGTAAGAAAAAAGCACAATATTACTCTGGTTTCATAACCTGCCCCCTTTACGAATCGACTCTCGAAGCAGTGAGATCGAAGTAAGAAAGCAAATACCTAGAAACGAGAATTCTTGGGAAAGAGGGCATTCTTGTATCTTGCCCGATATTTTGAATCTACATGGTTAAACTGGTTGTTTGATTTCGTAGCAAGACAACTTAAAATTATTTGAATAACATAATAATGACCGCAAATAAAATCTAAGAATAACCATGCAATGAATGTCATGGCACGCCAACTTCCATGGTCATTAGTCCATTAATTTAGTAATTTTTTTTCATTACGAGAGGTATTTTTATTTTTTATTTATTTTCATTCGGAAGTACATAGTTCAGTTACATCACTTTTTCATATGTATTGTATGACTTATAAATATTCTTATTACTTATCTAAAAACTAACTATAGCTACAGGAAGGGGTAGGAAACTACAATCAGCTCCTACTATTCACAACTGTTAGAAAATATGTTTAGGAAGGCATTTAAAGGGTAACGGTTTTTTATTCGTGTTGGAGTATAGTCTGTTGAGGCGAGGTTGTAGTGGCTGATGTGTGGTATAGAATTGATATTTGAATAAAAGTTATTGGAGAGATGAGTTATGTGTTTGATGATGGATTATATATTCAATTCTTTTTGTAGTTGTTTGTTGGATATAAACCATGGTGCGTGTGTTGCTAAACGGAGAAATCTATTTTGTGTTATTTGCAGTTTATTTATGGTTGTGGCTGATGCGTTTGTCCATACGGGGCGTATAACATTCATGGTCTGATTATTGATTTATATATTGTTGTAGCATTGTCTATTGATAGGTAGCTTTTGGAGTTTATAAGAGGTTTTAATCGGGCTATTTTGCATTTTGCTTGTTGAGTTTTGATTGTAATATGAGAGTTCCAGTTCAGTTTTGTATCTAAGTTTAGCCCAAGGTATTTGACTGTTAGACAGTGAGGAGTCCATGGAATTGTGTTGTGGTTGATTGTGAGGAGGAGGGAGTGTAGTGCTTTAGCGAGAATATTTTGGCAGTGGTTTTTGTTGGGTTTAGTTTAATTTTCCATATTGTTGACCAGTTATCTATTTTGTCTAGATGTTTTTGTATTTTTTACTAATGACTTTAATTGATTGGCTGGATTTGTAAATTACTGTATCGTCTGCAAATTGTGCTATGTGGTCTGGTTTGTGGTCGGAATATCTGACGAGTAGATATTAAAAAGAGTTGGAGAAATTACGAGAGGTGGAAGTGTTACTCCCCTATGGTGAATAAGGACCTATACGTCGGCTTGCGAGGGATTTCCGCATCCAGGAATCTCCGCCTTCGGGGCACCGCGTAGCTGGGACAAGCTCCCGAATGGTCTCGCGATATGTGTGGTTGTGTATTGCATGTAAGTGCAGGTATGTGTAAGGGGAAAAAATAGGAAAAAGCAGAGGAAGAAAAAATCGCGCGCGGTCCGTGACCCGTTTCTGTAGGGTACTGCTCCAGCATTCGCCTTGTACTGATCGGACAAAACACGGAAAACTACCGACCAGAGCAGCCGATCGAAGTCTCCTTCAGACAGTGGCTGAATTCGACCTAGCTGGGCAGCTACTGCCAAATATCCATCGTCGGGATTCGAACCCTGAAACCTCCCGGCCAGAGTCACTGTAGAGTCAGTAGCAATGCTATCCTTCAGCTGAACTCTGTCACAATAATTTGCTTAGATGCTCGGTTTTCAAGAGACAACAAGATTTCTTTTCAAACTATAGTAGAAGGCTTTTCTCAATTTATTCCTCCTTGGTAACATTGTAGGTTCATTAAATTTGGTGAATTTCTTTTCTGATATTTTCTTTTTTTCATGCAAAGTATTTGGCAACTATGTGTTTTGGCATAAAATACGTTGTAAATTATGCATTACGCACACTCAAGGCTGTAATATCTTAATTCACTGTGGCTGACACTCGCAGATTCGTCTCTAACTTGGGCACACGTAGTCCAACTTCAATTCTGCCTTAGATGTATTCAAGGTTATAAGACGTCCTTTTGTTTGCAGATTTGCGTTGTTGTCCTCCATTTTCTTGAAGTAGTGAATCTATTCCTGCACCTGGAATACGATAAGGGATAAAAGCTCATAATAGTGGTTTTTGAATAAAAAGGACCATTTTTATTAAAATGTTTTAATTTTCCAAAAATAAACATTCGCCTTTTTTATGGATGCGTCGCGGCTGCTGTAACGTCCAATCACCGCCGTAGCATAATGGTCAAATGATGTCACTGCAGTGCCTCTTACCGGGAAGTCCTAGGTTAAAGTCGTTAGGGTGGCAGCATTTTCGACACTAGCTAGATAGTTAGGTCAAATTCAATCGCTCTCTGGAGGAGAGCTCTAGCGGCCGTCTGCTCTGATCGGTAGTTTTCAGTGTTTTTTTCGATAAAATGCCGGAGGCAAATGCAAGAGGCAAATGCAGGAGCAGTACACTAACACACGGGCCACAGACTGAGCGCGATCTTTTCTTCCTGTTCCTTGTCCTATCCTCATCTCTTACTTACACTTTGTGCATGCACGCACTACACTTACATACACACTCATGCCGGGAGACCGAGCGGGAGCTGAGAGCTTGTTCCGGCTGAGGTGTGCCCCACTTGTTGGAGATACCTGGTGGGGAAAATTCCGTTAGCCAACAATAGGTCGGCGCTGGGTCTCACCATTCAGCGAGGGAAAAACACCGCCACCTCCCGAGAAGAACTCGTGCACTACACATACGGAAATATTAGCAGTTGACGTGCCCGGAATCACTAATCAATCAATCAATCAGCGTAATGGCTTAGTTAGTTGAACGCGGAAACCAACGCGCTTAAGTTCAAATACCAGCTAGGGTAAATATTTTTGGTTGGAATTAGCCAAGCTGTGTGTCACTGAGGTGATCCCTAAGTGAAGTAACATACTCGCCGCAAAAATAGGTGTAATCGAGTTCAAATTAGCAAACTTTTTGCTCAGGTTCAACTGGTAAAATAATATTATGTAACCGTTACAAATAATACGAGAAATTACATTTTTGTAGCACTATTAACTTAAAGAAGCGTCAAATTACCAACAATAAATGCTGGTTATGAAAATATTTCTGGTGACTGTACGTTATCAATGTATGGTGGCAGACTCAAAAATGATCGATTGGCACAGTGGTGTTGCTTTATTTTTAACATTATTAGAAATGTAACACAAGGATTCTAGTAAAATTAAAATTACGGAATTTGAGTTTTACTCTTGTGAAATCCCACCACATAGCCGATGCCGCTAAACTTTTCTCCGCTTCAACCTGCAGACCTATCTCGTATATGTTGACTTGAAACTACCTCTAAGTTATATGTACAATCTGATTCGAGTCCCAAGGAAATCATGGTTGTTTTCATCGTGTCATTGCGCAGTGGTTGGCCATCCCAAACTACAACGTATCTCAGCTGGACATCTCCCTACCCATAACCATTCAACTATCATTATTGTCATATGTGTATAATCTAGTGAAGGCAACGGCAAACCACCGTTATGGTAATTTTCTCAGCAAAGGGAGGAAATTAAGACGTAAGAACGAATTTACACACTTCCTTTTAGCGAACAACTTCAGTGAACGCGGCATCCCTACAGCGTCTCTGCCTTTCAGAAGCCGCTCTGTGTATACGTGTGTTCGCAAAAAAATACGAAATCGTTCGGGAAAAGAAACCGTATAAATAGGGTCTAAGTCTGTCCTGTTTCTCCGGTCCGCTAAAATCCCGCCTAGCCATCGGCGTGCTTAGCCTAAAGCAAGAGGGGGCAACTACATTTCTGAACCCCTCTGGGCCTCTTTTTCATTAATCTTTGTTATTTATACATGACATATGTTTTTAGGAAATAAAACATTAATCAAGGAGAATGAAAATAGAGTTTAATAATAAAAATTAATAAATACAATTGATTTCTTGTTCAACCATTTATAGAGTTGACGGATTGTTTGGAGAACCAATTCCCCAAGTAGTCAGCTTAAAAAACGAGGTAAAAAATCAAGAATTGAACATATTTACGATAATGAAATGAATGGATGAAAATCAGAACGGTGTAAGTGTTATTTTATAAATTCTGAAAAATCTGTTTACTCAAGTCAATATCACTGTAACGTGGTGGGGCTTTGTTTCATCATTAATACCACGGCATTTCAATTGTTCATTAAAACCACGAAAACAGATTGCCACTGAAATATAGCCTACGCGTTTTTCTCAGAATTTATAAAATATCACTTTCACCGTTCTGGTTTTGACCCATTCAAATGTTTCATTACGTAGAGCGAAGAGAGCCTTTCGAAATGTTCAAGGGCCCTTCGTGCCTCGTGCGCGGTCGGCGCTGGGAGAAGGGCTGAGGCCGAGGGACCGCGGAATCGGAGGCCTGTGCGCCAGCAGCCGCGCGCTCGCGGATCCGCCCCAGGCGGCCTGGAATGTGTCCTTCTAGGCTGGCGCCGGCCGTCGCCGGTCGTCGCTCATAGCGGCGCCGCCCTCGCAGCTCAGAATGTGCAGCTCGCTCGCGTGATACGTATTTCCGCAGGGATTGTGGCGAATGCGTAAGAGTAGAGTTCACGAAAGAATCGCGGAAAAAACGGAGGACGGTGATGACAAATTATGGCTTCTGAAACCGACATTAAGGTAACGGTTTCATACGTGTGTGGATGGAATGTAGGAGATGCGGACAACATTTTCGTGCCAAACCGGCATTTTTCGAATAAAAACTATCTCATTTCTGCATGTGAATCTGTATACTTCCAGTATAATTTCGACATAATAATGGATTATTAATGTTGCTACGCCTACGAGGATAGAAAATGTTCTGAAGAAGGTTTCTACATAAATATAATCTGGTGGGTTAAATTAAATTGATTAAATTAGTGTACAAGTGCTAATGATCACCCAAAAGATGAAAAACTTCGAAGAAAGCTCTATATCCAATTCTAATATTCAACTCGAATAACGTTGTATCTGTAATTTTATAATGTTTCTTTAACTGCAATAGTCGCTAATAACCACGATATTGTTGCGACTATACATAAATTAATTTCAAAAATAGTTTTTAATATTTTTTAAATAACGAATAAAAAATATTTTTGCCACTTTTGAATATTTCAGGTCCGAAAAGTACTGAAATTATTGCAACTGGTTTAAGAATTAAGTTTAAAAAATATGAGTAAAACCAACGCGGAGAGGGCGAAGACTTGTCGTGGGAAAAGAAAGAGACAGATTAACAGGTGGATTCGAATTCCCCCTCCTCGAGTACAAGGCAAGTGATCTAACCGCATGCATTAGTCATCTATGTCCCGGCGGCAATGCCTAAAATAGCCTGGGAAAATAATATTTTGGAAACGTATACGCGCTTCCAAGGATTAGTTTTATTTTTTCGGAGGAAGACGCACGAACAGGTGCAAGGACGCGAGGCCGTTTCATGCACCAAAGCCTCTACGGATCGAATTTCGCTTACGAGAGCGCCTCATTTTGTTTGGGTTCACTTGCACTGGGAGGCTTCTACGTAATTTCCATGATTTGAGTTTGGATTCTAACTGAGCACTCTGCACATTTCGATTCTCTGATTGATGGATGATTCCGGGCTCGTCAACTGCTAAGGTCATTAGTCCCGTAAGAGTAGTGCAAATTTTTCCTCGGTGTCGGTCATCTTCCTCCGCTGGATGGCGCGATCCGGCCCCGACCTACTCTCCGGTAAAAGGAATTTTCCTCAACCAGGTATCTCCCACCAGCGGGACACCGTCCCTGCCGGCACTAACTCTAAGTTCCCGAACGGTCTCCAGTATAGGGCATGTAAGTGTGTGTGTATTTAAGGAGTGAGGATAGGACGAGAATGAGAAAGGAAAGATCACGCGCGAACAGTGGCCCGTTTCTTAGGGTACTGCTCGTGCATTCGCCGGCATAATGCATTTACACATCATCGAATTAAGTAGAATGAAGTGGCGTTTTATTATTAGACGTGTTGACAGCAAATCTTGTTTTTAAGCGGAATATTGTGCAATAGGAACACCATAAATTTTGTTGTTGTTTTTTACAATTTAATTAACAGCTCTTCCCGATTCCCTAGTTGAGCCAATTCAGAGCCCCTACGGAAATACACTTTGCGACTATTTTTGTGGAACACGAGCGAACTCGAAAATATGCTAATTCGAATTTTGCAAATAGTTCTGAAAATAAATGTTTAAGTTTAAGGTGAAACATAACATGTCATATTGTGAGCCCACTAAGTGTGATGTGACTTTGAGTTGCAAATCTTCGCAATTATTACGTCTCGATTCTAGGAGGCCGTCCATAAATTACATAAAGCAAATGAGGAGTATTTTGTGTACCCCTTCTTCCCATGTAAAGCATCTGTAACGCGTGCTTGAACCCTTGTAGTAACGCTTTCGACATGATTCCCCTATTTACATTATATAAAAATAAGTTATATAGGAGAAACAAATATTCATTTTTATTTATGTTATGTATTAAAATGTATAAAAATTATAGTCAGAGTTAGTTGGCAATGTGGAAAACATCTAAAAATAAGATTGTGGACAATTTTTGAATGAAGGAGGAGACTTACAGATATAATTTGGAATTAAAAATGTATTACTTTCTATTATCCATTTTGTGGATTAAAATATTATAAAAATACGTTTGAAAATATATTGTAAGATTTACATTCTGCGTCACATCTACACATAACATAACAGTGACATGGTGTATGCATAACAGTGACATGATTTGTTTCTCGCTGCAAGTCTCCCGAGGTTTAAATCGTTACCAACTAAAAATAGTGTGTGATTGCTGAATTAAAGGGAGAGTACCAGTATTTCATTTGCCAATGTCATATGTCATTACTGCGCAAAGTTCACCTTCTTCTATCAACATCCATTGAGATACTTCGTAGTACCTAAGTACATTATTCTATATTTTTCAATACATCTGACTAAGAGGTTTGGTTTAATTTACATACGTAACAATTGAAGGACTTTACAGTCATAATTTAAATAACTATACATTACTGTGTCCAATTCAATCTGTGGAATACCTCTATAAATGCAATCTGACTCGTTTGAAATTACTAATGTAAAATTTGGCAGCTTATATGCAGCTAAATTGGGCAACTCGTGTACATTTATATCCTGGGTTAAATTGTGATTAAATTAAACGAATATTATATCCGTCTTAATAAAATGTCTTTTCAATTTACACATCTAAAGAGTGCAAATCAAGGTTGCTACGAATAATACACGCTTCTTTCACACGAATAACCTTCATTACGTCTCAATAACAAACAAAAAAATACGTGAACCCAGGATTATGTTCTAAGAATTTTACTCTTGAATAAAATATGCACTTTCAATACCAAACTTAAAATAACTCTATCAGAACGAAGGTTTTGATTGTTTTAAAAATTAAAATACGTAGATAACAGATTTTTAGTTGCATTGAAATTAAAAATCAAATACAAATATAAACTATATCGTGACATTTGGCCATATTTTGTAAGTCTGTGCACTCACCAGCTCGAAGGCTAGATGGATCCTTAATACACCACTAGAAAGTAGAACTAGTGAAGCTAACTGGTCAATTTGGAGGAAGTGAGGATGTTTTCCCTTTCTTTCCTCACTCAGCGAGAAATCTTTCACAGCTCGAATGGAGTTATTCAGCACAACCCAATCCTCCAGCAGTTCCTTGCACCCATACAGCAGAGATTGTACTTCTGAGGAAGCTATAAATTGCTCTTGTCCCTGTAGTGTCACTATCAGGCTCAAATGCATGAAAAACTAGCACACTATTCACACGATTTCGAAGCATTATATAAGTAGTAATTTAAAAGACAATAATATATGTTTAGCAAAAGGCATAACCGATATTTTTTAGTTTCCCTATGGTATGAAAAACTAAATTGGACAACCATTCCTAACTTCATTGTGATTTTGTACAATTTTCCTTACAGCAAATGAAGTGTTGCTTCCTGATCTCCAACGCTCACGACAGTAGCTTGTCTTTCTTCCCCAACGTCACCCGTCGTTTTTTCTTCGTCGTTTCCGATTCGTACCGATATTTCCCGATCAATCGGAACGTACTCAATGCTTTGCGAGTTTCAGTCGAATATTTTGATTTTTGAGGATTCACATGAAGCCTAAAAAATAATTTCAAATATTTCTAAAAATAGCTCCAAATTTTTTTATTAAAATTTGTCATCGTGTAGCGTAAAGGGCGCTTAAGAGAATAATGTGGGTCCCATGTGCGTTAAAATTCTTGATTTTTTGAAAATTACAAAAGCGAAATTTTTTGGCGTTTTTCTATATATGATATTGTAGATAGAGATTTTTTCCTTAAAGAAACCGGTTCTTTAAAGACTGATCTTGAAATAAAGACAAGTTCAATTTTTCGAAAATATAAGAAGTTGGTGTAATTTTGCGCGAAATACAGGACTTAAAAAATTAAACAATTTTTTCACTAAAACGGCGCCATTTTTTAAAAATGTTCTCTCCGTATGTATCAAGGGACGGTAAAAATTATGCTCGTCCCATTTTCGTCAAACTCTGTCTTTTCGAAAATTGCAAAAAGTTAACATTTCGAAAAAAACTACAAAAATCATCTTAGACAAAGTCTGTTGAAAAACATCAGCTCTCAAAAAGTCTTGTACAAATTTTGTAAAAAGGAGTATTTTTGCATAATTTTGGCTTGAAATTCATGCAGTTGATAAATTTAAAAAATTTAAACACATTTAAATTTTCTTTAACTTTTTTTACGGATACGAAAATTAAAAGAATGGCGCGGGTCTCCTTTTCGTTGAACTAAAAATATTCGAAAAGAGCAAATTGAGAATTAATGCGAGAAATGTGCTCTGTTGTATGTTGGTTGTTAGTGATTCCGGGCGCGTCACCTACCGACGTTAATAGTTCCGTACGTGTATTTAATGGTTTTTTTCTCGGGAGTTGGCAGTAATCTTCTTCTGCTGGATGGCGAGATTCAGCGCCGACCATTTCACTAAATCGGCTAGCGGGGTTTCCCTCATCTAGGTATCTCCCACCAGCAGGGCACCGTCCTAGCCGAGACAAGCTCTAAGCTCCCGACCGGTCTCCCAGCATGTGTGGTAGTGTATTGTGTGATAGGATAAGTGTGTGAGGAAAGGGCAAGGAAGAGGAAGGAAATATCGCGCGCGTTGCGTGGCCCGTTTGTTAGGGTACTGCTCTGGAATTCGCCTGGTGTTGATCGGAGAACATTATTAGATTTATATAAAAATTGTTATTAATACTTTATTGCGTATAAATGTTATGGTATTTTATATATAGAAATTCGAAGAAAATATTACTTCGTTTCGAACGGGAGTATTGCGGTACAGTTCCGCTCCCGTTGTTTAATTCCCTATATTCAGTTTTCTTCAATTTCAACCAGTGAGCGTGCGCTTCTTCAGATTTTCATATAACTCGGGGGAAGCGTCTAAAAATGAATATTTTTTCCAATAGAGGAAAAGGATATTGGTCTATTCCAGAAGGATTTAAACATTATGACTATTAATAAAACACTTAATGAGTTCTCTATGTTTTCATCCATAACATTTAACTAACGTACCTGGGAGTAATTACTTCATTGTGTGATATATGGGGAGAGGTGGCCGCACTTCTGCTGGCGGGATACTTCTTAAAACCGTTAACTTTATATATCTTGATATAGTCCCTTGCTTTGCCTCCGATATAGTTAATAGAAATTGTGATCATAAGGCCACAGAACATAATAGAGAATTTGCAAATAGTATACGCATTTTTCATTTCATATCTGTAAATTTTTCTAATAAAATTTAATAATTTAAAAGTATAGTGTAATTCAATTATTATGATAGTCAAGCATTTTTTTTGTTTATGGAGCTTAACTCTAATGTTATCAATTATGGAAGTCCCTGTTAGTGTACATTTTTAATGTATAATACCATAAAATATTCTCTCAGTAATATACATTCAAGCAAGATTCAGTGAGTGATATTTGACGTGCACAGTTGTTTCTAAAGCTAGCTTCAAAAAACACTCCATTTATTTCATGTAGAATCTTCGTAACCATTGGATAACGGGCTCTTCATACTTATAGGGTCTATCAGACAAAGAGCTGTTTCCATTCTATGCAAACATAAGTTACGTGTCTATTCATGGACTGTTCTCTTTATTCACCATACATTTATATTGGAGGATACTAAGAGCTAGAAATATGTTGCGTACACTTCTGCGCTATATATAAAATATCCTCTGTACAGATGTAGATTACGAGTCTCACGAATCTATTCTACGCACATTAGAGAATAGACTCACTTGCATTTGCATACTATTGTGAGGCAGACCTGAAGGCGCAAAACAGATCACGTGCATGTGCCAAGCAAGGTCTCAACCAAACACGGCGGGCAAATATAAATTATTTGTGTACTTCACTGACAAACAATAGGCCATGGACCATGAATCAAAACCAGAATTAGGTTCCTCGACAGTTGGGATACACCTTTTGGCACTTGCGTGCTTGCTTAATCGATCCAATTAGCGCCTTATTTAATCTTCCTCTGGGGGAAATTCATGCCATTAATTTTTAAGATCAATCACAAGCTCATTAGCTACTCTATATCGATCTATGCATACTGAAGAGAAATTCGCACGAAGAGAAGTGAATGGACTGCAGAACGCAATTATAACGACCACAAGGAGAGTCTAGCTTTTCAGGGATGTCAGGTAGCGAGAGTAAAGGGAGAATGTAATATATAGTCAAAATAAGAAATGAAAGGAAATATGGAAAACGTAAAAACATCCTAGGTCTTACGAGTATTATGACACTATATTAATTTATTTATTTATTTTACCCCCAAAACAGTTAAAAACTAAACGGGAGAATTGTCCCGCTAGCCGACGTGTAGTTCGGCGCCAGATTTCACCCTCCAGCGGGTAGGGACATCCCCACTTTCAGACATGAAAAACACTCATTACAACAGGACAAACGCCTTATTTAATCTACCACTGGGGGAATTTCATGCCATTAATTTTTAAGATTAATCAAAAGCTCATCAGCTAGGCTATTCGATCTATGCATACTGAAGAGAAATTCAACTGGACAAATGACCATATCAGTGGACCTGCCGGAAACATCAATCAATCGATCGATTGCTTCCACTCAATTTTCTAACATTGAATTCCGGCTCATTGTGGTGCACCAATGTTTCATCTCCTGTGGCTAGTCTTCTCAAAAAGGCATCACTCTCATTATTATAGCGGTGCAATAATATTTGGCAGAGCACAACACATCTCGCTTGTAATCTGCCGTCAGTTCTCTTGGCATTCATTTTTCAATGACTCTTGAAAACCTAGCGTCATAGATGATGTTCAAGGCACAGTTATCACTAACCTGCGAAGCACCCACATCGTTGGATACTCGACATTCCTTTAGTACCACCTCCTGCACTAGCTGAATCGTCCGTCCGTGGTGGTGGTTGTGGTTGACGGGCGGCGTGCTCCAGTATTCTTATACGTTTCTGTGTGCAACCATGCTCTCATAGTCTCTTTTGCACGGCAAATAATGCGAAAAAGGTTATAAGTCACTCACAAGACAATAGTAATGAAAAAGACAGTTTATAATGTGCATCCAGAAGTAAGGAAAATCTAGGGATGTGAGTGCGCGCGGAATTAAGTATAATTTTTTACCGTCCTTGTAATACCATTTGCAAAATACCCAATAATATTTGCGGTACAAAGATTACTGCGGTGCAAAGAGTACTCCGAATATCCCATATTCATTATATTTGGGAAAGAGAAAAACTGCACAATAGCGAATTACACTATCAAAGAAGTCGTTCCTAAATAAAATAAATTTGTTCACAAATACCAACCTAAATTCGGACATTAGAAAGAAATTTCTGGAAAGTTATATCTGGAGTGTCCTATTATACGAATGTGAAGGATGGGCGCTTTTACAAAATGAGAGAAGTCGTTTAGAGCCCGTGAGATGTGGTCGTGGTGAAAAATAATGGAGCTGGGCTGAAAAAATTTAAATAATGTAATTTTAGAAACAGTGAATACTAAAAAATATTTGGAACAGGAATGCAAAATTCTTTGAGCGTATTTTTAGACACAAACAATTCTTAAACACAATTTAGGACAGTAATCTTGTGGGAAAAAGAGGAAGTGTTAGACGTAGAATAAAAATTTTAGAACCATTTCACATCAAATTACATTTCAAAAACTATGCTTAGATGAAAAGGTCAAAGGAGGACAGAATGTCGTGACGGCAGTGACAAGGCACTTTTTTGCCTTTAGGAGGATGATGATGATGATGGGTAAGCGAAGAACTGACACTTTTGCTATCAAAACCAGCTTGTTCCATTTGCTTAGAATTTACTGGAGAAACAAACATGCATTGCATCCACATGCAATATGATAGGAAACGTATTTTCTCTCTCCATATTTTTTTCTGAATAAGCAAGATATGAACTAAATTTTCTCGAGGGGTTTGAGGAACCCACTAAACATAGCAAAGGTGTAAAAAAAAATTGAGAAATTTTGAAATGAGCTGATTTTGATACGCGCTTCTCTTTAATTATTTGTGAAAGATATTTTATGAACCTCTTACAATAAACATTGAGCAAAGTATTTTGTAATAATTGAAAATGTTCCAGTGGATTCATTTTTCTCATTTCTCCAGAAGAAATATTTTTCCAATATAATAATTTGATACATTTAGTATCCCACCAATACCTTTTCCTTTTAAAAAATAATTCTAAGAGGAAATATGATTATAAGGCGATTTGTAGTATTTCGTGGGATGTTGGGGATATTAACTTGTGTCACAGGTTGGAGCAATTCATTATTAAATTGATCTCAAACCTAAAATGTTCCAATTGGTTCACTAAAAAGCTAACTATGACAAATAGATCTTTTAAAAATTAATTTAAATCGACCATTGTATACCACTTTGGATGTATTAGAAAATTCAAAATTAAGAATATTTTACGTTGGAACTCTCTTTCAAAAAATACTCAAGTATTCTCTCAAGTATTTTTTTTTTATATTTTATGCTGCATTTAAGCAATACATGATTGATCTGTATGATCACTACCTACAATTATCACTCTTTTTACAAGTGTTTCACAACAGCGACAAATACCCATTGTTTTAAATTCTATTTAAAGAACGTAAACTGTCTTGAATATAAACATTGATTTTCTGAAAACAATTTAAAAAATCCCTACAGAAAAATTCTTTCAGAACAATCCTTTCTGAAAAATCCTTTCTGAAAAAATCCTTTCTGAAAAAATCCTTTCTGAAAAATCCTTTCTGAAAAATCCTTTCTGAAAAATCCTTTCTGAAAAATCCTTTTCCTAAAGGCGGATATTGTAAAAAATTCGAAGCGCTGTCTGATCAAGTCTGAAGCTGCCGACGGCATGTATCTTCGCCGAAGCCCCACCGTCGTGTGGCCGGGACTAGGGGGCTGCCGTCCCCTGTTGTCCTCCGCCCTCCGTCCTTCGTCCTCGCGGTGCTCCCTCCCGCGGCGGAAGCTTCGAGACGTGCGGCCGCGCGCGAACTTGGCTATTGGAGGAGCTCTGGCGCGCGGGGTGCCGCGGGGGGGTCCCGGCGGGGGGCCGTGCGAGGAGGGGGCGCTCAAGGCCCCCCAGGGCGTGGTCCGGGCGTGGCCGCGGCGGCGCGCGCGGCGGAGACGCCTCGCTCGGCGCGACGTATAAAAGCGCGCGCGGCTCGTCCCGGAGCATCAGCTGGCGACTCCTCCGCTCCCCCGGCACTCGTGACTCCCGCAGCAGCTCGCGCTCCGCTCCACTCCAAGACATGGCTCTCAAGCTGGTGAGTTGCGTTCGCCTCGCCCTTTGCCGCCCAGTGCTGCGTGTTGCGCTTGGGCCGAGGCCCTCGCGCCGCAAACAGGGGACGACTTGTGCTACCTTAGAGCCCTTAGAGGTTCTGCCTAGACTTGCCATTCATGTGATGGCGGAGGGACGTGCGCTCGATGAGACGGGGAGGGACGTGAGATATGGTATGGGATACTGATTTCAACTCATAGAACAATCACAGAATCTGTATTTACGTTGGAGTGTTTGATGACAAATCGGTGTTTCTATGGATTCTTGAAACATGCCCTCTTTTTGATTTCTGGTTTTGCAACATGGATATGAGAGCACGTGAGGATTTCTTCATGTTCTTAAGTCGATGCTCTTTAGCTTGGTTTATCAATCTTGCAAATCTATCCTGGGAGATTATCTTCTAGATCTTGAAGGGGCATGGGGCGCGTTTTTGTGACATACGTGGATGTTAAGGTAATAGCTTTGTAGAATTAATAGTGAGATTTAACTGTTATCAAGTTCAGGACCTATGTACCTCAAACATACTCTGGGGAATTCATTGTATGTAATAGGTGGTGGGATAGGGTGAAAAGCTTGTGATGTGATAACCACAATATAATCAATCGTTATTGATCATTTTTGTGGTTTTCTTCATTAATACTTTCAATGAAACCTTTCACCAACTATGAGTATTACGGGGCCAATCACACATGATGCACATCCCTATGATAGACTGAAGTGGGTTTTTCCGACGGAACGAATGGGTAGGATAACTGATGGACGTATTTTGAAACCTCTCGCATTGTTGTGTAACAAACAATTGTCGTTCACAAGTACAATTAATATTAGTTAGTTGACATTGTTTGGGAGAAAGGTTCGTTTGAAAAGATATGAAATAAAGGGCCAATAAACGAATTCGTGGTGTGGTTACTTGTACGATATCATCTGTTAAGATCATTTTTTGAGATGGAGTCTCTCATTGTCGGTTATTTCTCTATGTCTGAAATGACAGCTTCCATCTTTCCTAGGCAATTAATTCATTACTTCAAGGGATATATTTTTTCTCTATTGGGAACCATAAAAATCAATGTGGTCCTTCTCTACTAGCTCGTTAATACGTGTTTTCAAGACACTTTTAGTTATTGCTCCCTTCACGAACATTTCACAAACTAGAATCATCTTTAACTACGTAAGGGATTAACTCCATCTAGTCAATTAATAAAACAAAATAAAACCTTATATATTCGATTAATTTTTGAGGGAGGTGGCTAGTAGTGGCACTGCGCATTGCAGATTTTATTTTCCACCTACAATAGGCAGAAAAAACGTTGTAAACACACACTTGTGACTCTCGAGACATCATTGTTGCCTTAACATCGTAACTGATGTTTAGATTCCGTTCGTTCTGTTGTAAAGCCTTAAACGCGAGTCGGCTCGTTCGATCAGGCTCTCAAGAGCTTGACGGACGTCCCTTTCGGCGAGGCCCTTGACATGCAACGAGACCAGTTGAATCGCATGCGACGCTGACAACTGGGCGTGTAGAAAGGAGATCGATCGCTTGATAGAGTACGTTCTGTTAGGCGGTTCGGTCTCTGAAGATCCTAAGAAGCAGTTAGTATATACTACTCAAGTTCTTATTACTATGGTGCAACTGTCAAAATTTAACTTCCTTGCTACAAGCGGTCAAAATTGCAAGAATGAAACCGATAAAAATCTTCAATATAATATATATGATTTTTTAAGTAAAGAGTGCAGTATATAAAAGTATTTTCATTTTAAATGATTTATAAGGAATTATTTTTTTTATTTCGTATATTTTATTTATTTCTATTTAATTGTAGAGTATATGCTATGAGGTATTAATTATAACTAGTACGACGTGAAATTGCATAAAATGGCAAATGGGAAAACAAAATAAACCAAATAGATCTCACGAAACTATGGGAAAAAAAGAAGTTTGTTTCGACGTTAGATAAAACTTGCATACGATTGTCCACGCGATTAACGATGTTTCCTGCTCAGGGCACAGATATTTGAGACCTAGAACTTTTGAAATCGAGGACAGTATTAACATTACGTATTCGTATGGCACAAAACAGTTTACATTCAATACATGCGGTCGTAACACAACACGATGATTAATGTGTGGACTGCGCACGATTTTCTGCGGCGGTGTGATATCGATTACGATAGACCGGTGTCCGGTTCCGGAATGACCGTAGAAGGAAAACGGCTACCTCGCTTGCTGCTGCCAAGCGTTTCTTCAGCCTCTCGTCCACGTTGAGATACTCAAGTGGTAGAGATTGTAGATTTCCATTAAGGCTTTATGTTCATTCTAAAAATAAAGCAAAATATTTTACTGCAATCTGAAGCAAACTCTACGATGGGTCATTACATTACGCCAGGAATATCATTCCTTATCCATTAAAATTGAGCATAGAGAATTATCTACTTGAAAAACAAACATGTTCATTTAATGTTATGGGAAATGAAACAATATTCACAATTATATTTAAAATTATTTATTTAACAATTTAAAATTAAGTTTTAAAAGATGATTGTAGTAAATGTAAATTATGTTTTACTGATTATGTTTCGAAAACCATAATTTGCTCGAAACATTTTCACCATAATGACTATGATTATGAAAATCATGCATCTTAATTTGAAAAAACAACAATTCACTAATGTTCAACAGTGAGATGTGTTTCGAATGCCATAAATGTCCGAAACACAAAATTAAAGTAAGGATATTTTTTACTATTTTAATTATTTCATTTATGTAGCACTATTTTACGAAAAACGTGATGATTTAAATGTGGAACTATCACTGTCCGCTGCAGAAACCTCGAGCCAAAGTATAGACATCTCGAAAGATAGAACTGATGACGTCAATGTTTGCCTCTAAGTACCAGGTTCAAAGCCGAGGTATTTTCCACAGGGTCTGGTACAGACAGTGTCGAGTTTCTAGTTCTCTTGCTTCCAAGGGGCGTCTCGCTACTAGATTCTACGAGAAGATTCACTTCCACCCTCGCGATCCTTTCTCTTTGCCGACCCCTCGGTCAATGCACTTCTCGGAATACGTATAAGATTTCCCGCCCGGGAAATGTGATGGGTGGGGTCGAGTGACGCAACTCCGTCCTCTCGCGGATCTTTCCCTGTTGGCGGCCCGCCTCCGCCCTCCTCCGTCCTCCTGCGTCCTCCTCCGTCCCCGCGGGCGGCATCGATTTGCCAAGCGAGAGCCCGTGTCATCGGCCGCCGGCCGGCGCCGGGGCGACCCGCGTCCCAGGAGCCGCGCACTCACCCGCCTCCTGGACACTGGGCGCCGCAGCGCCCGGACATTGCTCTCCCGGTCTCGATTTACACGCTTCCTTTCCACGAACGATCCCGGAGATTTAGCGAACGTGCTCCTGCGCGGACTCCAGAACCCGAGAGCAGAAGCGACTCTGTACGTACACGCGTTCGCTAAAACTCCGAAATCATTCGTCGAAAGGAAGTGTGTAAACCGCGGGTGTAACATGCGATTTACGTGCTTGCTTTTGACGAGCAATTCCTGAGTCTTTGCGATTACATGCATGCGCAGGGCGGCTGCTGGATCCTCAGAAACGAGACTGCGCACGCACGCACTTGCTAAAACTCCGGAATCGTTCGTCCAATGGGCGCATGTAAATCGGTTCTTCAGACTTTTACCAATCGAGGGGAGTCCTCTGCAGAAGGACCGTTCAAATGGGCGGTTCTCTTGGTGTCGCCCAACGCTTGTCTGAGGACCACCGGTGTGGTTCGTTGCTTGTTGAGTGAGCCAGGTGGCAGGGGATGGAAGGCGCTTGGGCGCGATCGGCTCAGTCTAGCGAGTGTCTCTCGGGCCACTACTGCGGGCAACCGTAGACAATCTGGACCTGATGCTTGCATTTCAACATCCGTGCACTTTAACAGCCGTATGCATCTAAACTCATACACACTCACTTGCAGGCTTCTCGAATCTGCAATCAAGTGAACGAAAGTTCCTGAACGGGTTAACATCAAGGCACGGGCATAAATCGAATCCGTGACTCTCCGCATCGAAGCAATGATGCATTCACATCGGCCATCTTTGCGAAAGCGATAGTGTAGAAAGTCTTAGAATTTCCATTGAAACAACCGATCACAGCGCCCAAATATGAGTGAAATTTCCCATTGTGTGTTTTGTACAAAGTTCATTCAAATAATAATTCTGATCACTCCAAATAGAATGCATGGCAGGTAAAGCGAGATAACGGAAAGTTTCACAAAGTACATTCGTTTATTCTGACTTAGTCCACTAGCTATCCTCATTCCACAATTCACATATGAACATTCTGTGCTGTCGTTGAGGATGGGTACTCGAGCTTCAACCGAGACTTTAAGTTTTTTTATACCATTGCCAATTCCAGGCTCCATTTTGCATTAATCCTCTGTGCAGCTTCTGTTCATAAAATGAAGTGATGGTTGAAAGTTAACTAAATAACTACTCTCCATAAGAATACAGAATACATTAGCGCCTCTGGCAATACCGTTCCATCTACAACATCGTTGACCGGAAGGCCCTTGGGTTCGAATTCCGATTAGCGGATTTTCAACTCTAAGTAGATAGCTGCTTCCTATTCAACTCTCTCGAGGAGAAGTCTAACCGACAGCTCCTCTGATCGGTAATTTTTCGTTCCTGCGATCAATAACCTTTCACTGCACTACCACATACGTCGGAAAACCAATCTCAAACTTAGAACTTACCCCAACTGCCCCGATGGTGGCGAGACCCGAAGAGGAAAACTGACTTGAAGGTGCGCATCGGGTGTCGTGTTCCAGCGGAACGAGGAATACCGACACCTTCCAGGACATAACATGCCCTACAGCAGTATACCTTAGAAGTTTACGCGCTCGGAACCTTATTCTCGTTTCATACTGGCTCACTCCATTACGAATAACATCATCGGAATCGCACCCAGCATTTTTCTCGGGGAGGATGGGGAAGGGGAGCTATAGGTACAGTGACCAACCGACTTGTTTTTTCTTGTAAATATATTTGTATTTATGCTAAATATAATTTTTTTAATTTGTTGACTCATAGTTAATATTTATAACGTTAACAATTGTTATATCGAATGACTATCCTCAGTGCAGCTAAATTTAGTAAAATGTAATTTTTTAATTTTGTCGTTGTGGGCCTGTGAGCATCTGGGCCTCATCCCCGTTGCTTTCTGCGAGCGCAGGTTCTCGTCCTTTGCCTGGTGGCGGCGGCCCTGGCGGCGCCCCAAGCCGACCGCTACCCCGCCGGCCTCAACCCGGCGCTGTGCCCCAACTACCCTCACTGCGACAACAGCTTGATCGCCGCCTACGGCCCCGCGGCGGCCGCCGCGCCCCGCGCACGCGAGTACCCCGCCGGCGTGCCCGCCGCCGCCTGCCCCAACTACCCGTTCTGCAACGTCAACCTGCACGCGCCGCCCCTGCCCGGCTTCTCGGCGCGCCTCTACCCCGCCGGCGTGCCCGCCGCCGCCTGCCCTGCCTACCCCTACTGCTAGACGACGGCCGCGCGAGGTGAGGATGGCCACCCTTCTCGACTCGCTGTCTGCGCTCTCAGTACTCTGTTCCCGACGCACCTCTCCACCTGCTTTCTCTTTTTCTTCACTCTCTGTTCTCTTCCTGCCAATCCTTACTTTCTCTATCTTTTAGGCTATTTTTTCTTTCATTCTTTACAGTGAACATCTTATGTCTTTTAAATATTTCACTTTATTTTTCAATGTCTATTCCTATATTTCTTTTTACATGTTTATTTATTATTTCATCTTTCTCTTTCTCCACAAGCCTACCAATTTTTTTATTAGAATCCTTTGGATTCAATAAACCAAATTAACTTTTTATAAGGACCAACTGACTTTTAAATATTTTAAAGTAGGTTCACAAGTAGCCATGTTAGCTCTCAAAGCTTTTGAGATAATTGTATTTGCTGCCTTCAGCGACCTCGGAGAAAAAAAGTATAAAACAGTTGCTTCTTTTTGCATTTCAAATTTTGGAACGCACGATTAGATTTCTATTTCATTATGAATATTGTGTGTAAACCTGTCGAAGTGCAAAATGTATTTTTGTTATTTTAACTGTCACACATGATTCGTGAAAATCGAGTTTTAATCTTTCGTAAGATTATGTGGATTTTACTCTTCTTGGCAATAAATAGTTAAGTACTTTGGGCGTAGAGATTTTATTGCTATCTCTGATTAAGTAGACATTTAAAACTGCTTAGTTTTCCAATTTATACATAAACTTCCAATTTATCTGAATACATTCTACTTTCCTACATTACTTATCGTCGGGATATGTGCTGAACAAAGACATTCTGAAATTTTCATCTCTTTTTGCAGATAATGGCGAATTCTGGTTACCGACCAACTGCCCAAAGGATATTCTAGTTCAAAGTTTCCTTTCTCCTACTTAGACCAATAGTGCTGATGAGCGACACCATCGGTAATGCAGAGAGCAGCTTTGTCGGCGACGGCAATGGGCGCTATGGTAGACCGAATGGTGGATGTGAGGTTTTGCAGAGCTGAAAAATACCCCTATTTTATCCCTAGCCACAGCAATTAGCACAAAAGGTGATGAAAATGTTCAAAAAACAATTGTTTGTATATGAAGTAATATTTTTGTACCTATTTGAATGTTTATTGCAATAAATTTTTGGTTAGAAAACAATTTGAGTTTGATTTGCAACACGCATCAGGAAATAACGCGATCCTTCCTATGACTTCCTCACGAAGGACCGTGAAGCCTAATGGGGACAATGTGATTGGGCTTCGTGATGGTCATTGCCGATCTCCTCCCTATAGGGCTTCGTGTCGTGGCTCCCTTTCCTCTTAGCGATAAATGCTAAACATTTACAGTTTTAAAGTATTCGTCAAATTGGCTACTAAAACATTTCGGTATTTTCACAAAGCAATTCCAAAGAATGAATATTAACGATAAAGAAAAGTTCCATGCAATTACTATATTTTAAATAATGAATTTGTTTTAGATATTACATAACATATGAACGAATTGACAAGTTCAATTCATTATTAACATGAAGTAAATCGTTAGAAACATCCCTAAAATTTACTACGCTCTCCACTTAATATAAATAAAGATCGACTAACATTTTTATTATAATTTTTTCTCTTCACAATTACCAACCAGTTCCATCTGATTACCCTTACAACTCTCGAAGAGGTATCGCCGTTTGGAGCATTCTAGTGATATGAACGCAATTTGAAGATAAGAGTTGCAAGCAGGTTCTACGAGATAGCTCCAACAGTGGCTCAGTGGGTACGGACGCGGCAAGGATCGAGCGCAATCCGTACAAAATTAATTCGGCTGTTAATGAATTAATAATAATATTAATAATAATAATAATGTAGTGACATTTTAGAAGAACTTTTTCCTTCTTACAATCAATACATTGTAGCCGATTCTGTGCTCTGACTCCGAGTTTACTGACGGTTGGTTCACAAGCTTCTATCGTCCCACATTTCCAACACTATTAAGCCGGAGTTTTTCGAAGTATTTCCAAAAATAAAAAGATAAGATCACTTTCCAAAAAAGGGGATAAAAGTAAAATTCAAATCTACCGACCGATATTTCTTTTGTCACAGTTTTTAAAATTAGTAGAAAGAGTATTTTGTGTACGGCTGGAAACATTTAGAGCAAAATACACGATCATTCAAATTGACAATTTGGATTCAGAAAATTGAAAGCCACGAATACTGCCATATTTTATTTTCTTAAAGATGTTGCATTATCAATGTACGGTAAAGAACCACCTATCTGTGTATTTTATATCTCTCAAAAGCAATAAATCTAGTGTAAAATCTTCTTTTTAACATTGTACAGGATTGGATCGCTTCATGTCTTAACGAAAATTAAGAAATCTTCTTCTGGCATCAAAAATTACATTAACGTATCTCTTGGAATCTATGCCGATTAAATACGAAGACCCACAATGTCCCATTTTATCACAAGTTTTTATCCTTCTTTCGTGAATGATATGCCCTTTTCAGCTAGAAAAGGGACACAGATATTGTCTTCAAAAAACCCAACGGTGAATATCCGACATTTCAAATTGGTATCTGACATTTCAAATTGGTTTCATAACAATCACTTAACTGAATAACCCTGCGTAGATTTTCGCGACCAGGGGAAGTCCATGTTAGCGAGTGGCCGACACGGAGAAGCTTATTGCCGATAGTTTGGAACTACTTAATTCCTCAACCAGCCATTCAGATAAAATGTAAATAAATCAGTGTAGAGGAAATCCGCAATTGTGCAACTCCAGTGCCATCAACGTAATCACAAACATTTCATCAGCAACCAGTTCAAGAAAAAACGGTCGCCCAGAAGTAAAATATTAATACACAAGACGCGGGCAAACTATGGATCTCGAAAAGGGTGCAACAAGCAAATCTGTGTGAATGAAACCGGTACAAGCATTCCCAGCACGAGAACGAGTGTTGCTTAGGGACAAATTGAAATTCCTTTTATCCAATCAGTAAGCCAGTGAACGATATCGAAAGAAAAAATATTGATGATGAAGTCCTTAGTTTGTATACATATAATGTTTCTACCTATTTAAGAGATGCTGTGCTAGCCAATGTAGTGAAGATATAGAAGATGACAATGTAGTAAGTTTGGACGTAAGTAAACAACCAAAGAAACAAAAAATCTCTAATTATAGTGCACGATGGAGAAACCTTTTGTCAGTTGCTACTAGGAATTGAAAGAGAGCTGAAAGACATTTTAACAGCCACTTAGAAAATAATAGAGTGAAAATATATGTAACAGAAATTGAAGTTTACCAGAACTCCAAAAATTTCTTGAAATAAAAAAGATACAATTGTTTCCTTTAGGTATATTTTTACAATGTCATTCGCAGTGCAAATAAAAGATATTCCTGATTCATATACGACAGACGAAAATCCTATTGATTTAAAATATATTACAGCATTCTAAAAGTGACTATATTATATAACAAAAGAGATATCAACGTGTGTCCTGTGGAACGAAAAGACAACTCAGTCTCTACAAACATATATCTAAAACGTTTCTATTATTGTACAGTGAGATTCAATGCTAAACTAGCAAATAAATGTATTTCAATCCCAGTAGACGGTAGACCGCCGTACCAGCAACATTGTATACTCTGTTCGTACCTGCGTCAGTGATTCTAATGTCTTACATATTGTATGTATAAACGGAACTGTGATATAAGCTCTTTTTTAAGTGTATTCTGTGTGTAGCTACTACTCTAGAGAGTTGCAACTAGCGTCGAAAAGGATACATCGAGCAATAAGGAAAACATAACCTAGAACGCTCAACAACAACAACATGCATCAAACTGGAAATCTTATGCTGGAGCTGCGACAACTTGCATATTCCCGTCAAAAGACCAAGCAATTATTATAGAATCCCACGAAGGACTTACGATAAAAGACTATGTGAGTAAAATATCAACTTTTATCAATTGAAGTAACATTCGATTTGTGTCGCGCATAGCGAATAATAGGATTTGTGTGTTCTTAAGTACAAATAAAATCCTAACTACTTAACAAATAACCATCAAACCTTTACTATTAATCATATTGAAGTTAGTGTTAGAGCCTTACCTAGCAAACCTGTAGAAGTTGTGATATCCAATGTATGTCCAGTAATCCCACATAAGATGATAAATTGAATGCCCAAAATGCTTCTAACATTACCATTATCAGATCTGATCTACCTGAATAAGGTATGTCCCATATCAAGAGCTTTAGGAGATAAATCTATGTCCACCCATGTGAAGTACATAAATTACATCAGTCACTTTTAATCTCACACCAAGACAAATCATATAGTCTATTTTTTATCACTAATAATATTACCTCTTTCAAATGTAAAAATAAAGACCATATTTTGCCAGTAAATATCCAATTTATAACAGCCACACACCAGTTATATAACAATAATAATATTTTAGTAGAGATTTCCCATCATCATGTGGCAATGCATCTGACTCAGTTATTATGGATTATTCAAACTTCCCTCCTATGAACAAAAGAATCCTCCCATCAGAATCAACCTCCTCCCCTGAGAATACATCAAACAATGATCTAAAATCTAAAGACCAAGCCCATAAACACTCAAAGAAAAGGAGAGGAAAAAATGCAAATGAAGAACCTGTCTCTAGAAATAATTTAACTAACAAGTCAATAGAGAATCTTCTGCACCCAACCAAAACTTTTATTGATTCAAAACAAGACAAACTTTCTCTTATACACTCAATTCAAATCATTCTTTGAAAACACTTTTGGGATACCTGACCCCATTTCTATAGTAAAAGATTACTCAACTGATTTTAATGCAATAATTAGTATGCTGAAAGAAACATACAAACTATTGAATGAACGATCCATAAAGGTCAGATTTACAAGAGTTATTGAAAATTTGAAAAAAATATTCCGAAAAAAGACTTCAGACTTAGGATTTAGTTTGAAGAGTACCTAAAACACTTAATGTATTTTCAGATAACAACATAGTATTTCAATAATGCAGATATAACTGATAGAATATTTTACAAAGAAGATAGTTCTGCAATGGAATCTTAACAGTTTTTACAGCAAATTAGAAAACTTACAATAATTATTCAAATTACAAAACCCTGTGGTGGCGTGGCTATATATTCCAAAATATTGATTCCAAGTTAAATTCTAAAAATTAACACAAACATTGAATTTATGACAATTAAAATTAATTCAACTAGCTCATATGTATCGGAAATGTTGATATCCCTAATAGATACCCTCTACAAGAAATAGAAAAAAAACATATATCCGATAAAAGAGCCCTTCATAATTTTTGGGGACTTTAACTGTCGTCACTCCTTGTGGGGATCGTACAAAATTGATAAAAGAGGCAGATTACTGGAAAAAGTATTGACGACCACGACAGTATCATTCTCGGTGAACTCACGTACATTAATATCAGTAACAGCAGACTAAGTGCCATTGATCTTTCAATGGCTTCTCCTACAATAGCACAGAAATGAAACAGGAATGTAATATTTTTCCCATCAGTTCGCAATACTGATTGGCATTTATAATCCAAATGTATTAATTATGATTGGTGCAACTCAATATCTAATTACAAGAATATTAACTGCTGGGACTATCAGAAAAAAGGCGATGAGCATCTCAAAGAAGAGGTTATTTTCAAGGCCAGTGATAATGTTGACTAGACAGTAAAATCTTCATCTCATTGTATCGAATGCTGCTAACCGGATAACACATACGCACCATGCGAATTTTTAGTTCAAAAGCGTTCCCTGGTAGAATACTGAATATTAAATCGTTATTGGAAATGTAAAACAAGCATCAAACCGGTATAAAAAAGAGATAATGATAGTCGAATTAACTATAAGGGAACTAAATCCATCGCCATAACTGTAAAATAAACAAAACTAGATCATGAACCGGATATAATACTCGTCAATCAACAGCCAATATAACGCAACTGAAAGCTAAATAAGATTCATATGTGTTATTAAGAAGAGCAATATTGTACACTTCCTACGTTGTAATGATGCGATAATTAGCGATTTTATTGTTTAGAATATTGATGTTTCAAGTATTTCGACGTAATTTTATTTTCAATTGAATTTAACTCCAGCTAATGGATGACAAACACAGCATGAATCCAGCTAATGGACCTTGCATTTATACAAAAAACGCCACCAAACTTGATGGAGGATGTATTCAACACAGTACAATACAATTCATAATTCCTTGAGCGAAGGTCGACAAGCAGCCACATTATTTGTGCCACATTAAGTCGTCTGACTGTGACACAGCAATGTAAATGACTTCATATTCTACGCCCATCCCTTGCCTCTGGGCGTTCGCAACCTTCGAATACAACACGCGAAATGACCTTCGATTATAGCGGTTCGAGAAAAGAATGCAGGAACTGCTTCTATCTCTTCCGTTCAGTATTATTGCACAGAACGCCACATATCTTAGTTCACAGCTTTGGAAAAGGATCGATGTAACACCACAAATAGAAACGTTTTAACACATTCAAATAGTAGAGCGAATGTTTAATTTTACTGCTTATACCGCGACTGAGAACTCAATTTAAATAAGGAAATCAGACCACTTTGAATTCCTTGTTTTTGTGATATTTCTTTTACAATATAATATTTTGTAGATGGGTTAGGCATACAGGAATGATAATCCTCAAGTCATTCAAGAATATTGAAGATGAGTTCGTCCATTGTGGCTGATATGACTAAATGAATGGTGGAGATTGAACACTGCCGGAACTGTTACAAAACGAATTGTCTCCATATATTTCATTTAGATTTTTCATTTGATTTTCATTTAGAGCAAAGAGGCGCTTGCTCCAAACCACCTTTCATTAGTGAAAATTTTGTGAAGTGAATAAAGTGACAAACAAAAATGTCTTGCATTTACTCGTGGTATGGTATGATCGGTATATGTTCTCGCCACATTTTTGGAGAGAATAAGCTGTATTTGAAATAAATGTTTTCAGGAAGTTCTGAGGGACTTGTTGAATTAGCAAAACTTTTTAGAAAATGAATTTTGGTAAACAATGGATTAAGCTGATTGTGAAGGAAAACGCCTCAAATGTACGAGTAAATGTAAATGTAATTTCAAATTAACTTCTCCCCGTAGCACAGTTTTTAATGTTTTTGACGTAAATAAATAAATTAAAGAAATAATAAAATAAATAAACGTCATACTATATGGGGGAATTACTGACACAATACCAGAGGTGGAAAGGCAGTAGGACATCTAAGGCAAGATACATTGCAGCTCCTGGGACATGACCCCATCTGCATCAGATTCTCTGTTAACTTTTCTTCATTCATTGGACATAAGTTTCCTAGCTTTCAAATGTTGCTGATCCCGTTGCCAACTGCTTTGTCACATTCAATGATACGATTCTTAGGTTTTCGTTTTATTATTATTATTATTATTATTATTATTATTATTATTATGCATATGCTAACTCTCGCTATTTATCGATTTTAGCTTAATATCGCACCCCCAGTGACATGACTGCCACAAGTCAAAATGAGCAGTTTTTCAGAAGAATCATATAAAGATTTTGAGGCAATAGAAATAATAATAAACATTATTTCAGGAAAGTGAAATTAATATATATTAAACTTCTATCATTCTTTAATAATGTACCATAAATTACAAATACCGTGAGTTGACTATGCGTACTTTTTTTAATTTAAATATAATTGTTTTGAGTTATGGCAGTATTCTATTCAGTATTTGTTGAAATGGTAAGGAGTTATTGCATATATAATGAACACAAATTTCCATTATTTTAAAGGCTGCATTTGTAAATCTTTATTTAACTTTCAATAAATAAACGGACTTAATAATAGGAACAAACTTAGTGCAAAATTATTTCCATTTAATAATTTTGATTTAGAATAAGAACTATCACATTTACGACGAGTTGCATGTTACAATGTTTCACAATCGTTTCAGTTTTCTGTAATGATATTTCTATAATAGTTATGAAACTGGGAAGAAATCTGGTTAGCATCACATAAGTCCTTCTTGGTCTCAGATATGCCAAGGTGATGAATATAATCATTTTGCATATTCAAGTATCTGCCGAAACTCTTCACCATAACCAGTTTTATATTAATCAATGAATCTTTCCTTTCATGCATCGCCATTGTCAGTCCATAGAACTTTTTCTCCGTGTTTATTCTTGTCGAAGTTGCTATACATTTGACTAGCTAAATGTTTCAAGTAAAAAAAATCATCTGTTGTCATGTGCTTGAGTTTATATGGATTTCCAGTCTTCTTAACAGTTTGTATGATTTTATGCAAGAGATGTATATTACAAGAAAACTTACAAAATTAAGATGTTACAGTCTTTTATTACTTGGAGTGTTCAAAATGGCGCGAGAGGAACTCCAAATTACTTGCTCAAAAATCATCATCTTTACGAGTGGAGCTGTGGCATATTCCCAGGACACAGACTTCATTATCCGGCACTTTAGCCACCTAATAACTCAAAATTAACTTTTTAGGACTTATGACAGTCTTCCACTGGGGGTGCGATATGTCGTCATTATGTTGCTCATATTGACAACTGCAAAATAGATAAACCAAACTTTCGTGGCAGGTTTATCCCAGGGCGTAACATCTGGTCTATTGTGCTGGATTGTTCTGTCAGAATACTGCGGTCCCAGTACAACTTATGGGACTCGCTTTTAAGCACCGTTTCTAAATGATATTGGTAGAACGGTGTATCAATGTCCTACAGGAGTCTGTATTTCTTAGCGAGCATGGCATGGACGATCAGCCTCACTATATCGTGTCTCGTTTTGTAGTCTGTTGGGGCTAGTGCACTGCAACCCGAGATGATGTGCTGGATGGTCTCAAGATCTGGCCCATACATTCGGCACTCATCACTATGTATTTCTGGATCTTCAATTTTGTATTAAGGTGGTTCTTCATTGGGACAACCTCATCTTGGATTGTCACCATAAAGCCTTCACTTTCAGGGTACAAATATCCTATGCTAAGCCATATTTACATTTTCCTTTCGATATTTTTATTGACAAGTATAGTAGGATATGCACCGTGGAGGGTTTTTTATTTCCAGGCATTATTGTTATTATTATTATTATTATTATTATTATTATTATTATTATTATTATTATTATTATTATTATTTCTCTAATTCACGACTAAAAACGTTATGAGTTGGTTGAATATGAAATCTACTTCGGGTTGCAACCAGCTTCTTAAGGATAACATTTAGGAACTGCCGGTGTCTCTACAACACTTCGACCAAAATTTGTGCGTTCCCAATAAAGCAATGTCTTGCACTTCCCAGTCTTTTGTATGACCTAGGAGTTTAACCATGTTCATACAAAACAAATTTCGGAACAAACACCAGAGCTCCGTTGTTATTATTATTATTATTGTTGTTATATTTTTATTGTTACTAAATCCTTATTTAATCATATGTATGTTGTTTTGTTTCTTCGTGAGTGCACAGTCGTTGAATGCCTAATTTCATAATAAAATTCAGACGACTAAGTTTCCGATTTATTCTTACAAATATCATTATACAAATCAATAATAAATATAGAGGCGGGTTAAAAGGGAGAGCCATATACGCCATTCTCTCCCCAAATCAACATGGGTAATTTTACCCAATTTATTCGACATAATTATATTATATAGATATCATCACATCGAAAGCATTTAGTAGAAAGTATATTAGCATGTTCTGCAAAATGAAGTGAGCGTTTCGTAAGCAATGTATTTGAAACAACAAATGAAGTGGCTCCAAAATATTAAAGACAGAAGTCACACTTTAATTTCAAATAAATATACATTATTTAGCTCCATTATATTTCACGCCAAATTCATTTGTATTTATCGTTTAAAGACCGTCCCACTCGAGAGATCTTGAGTTGTCATGTTAGTGTAACAAAATAATTACTATAACCTTAAAGTCATTTGAATATGCAGATAAAATAATGTTGAGTGTCTATTTTCAGTATAATAGGTTCGTATATATGAGATTATTAACATCTCTCGAAGTCCAAATGTATTATTTGATATCTTTGTAATTTTAGAAATTTTATGCAATTAAGAGAATTGAATAGCTTAGGATGGGAACAACATAAGCCTCACCAGACAAAAGCCTCCTGCTTTTTGCAAATGTTGATATCTTGATTTTGATCGAAGTGTATGAGCTCGTAACCTCCCCAAGGCTTTCATAAATGTGAACAAGACACATAGTAACAATATAAGCTATGTATATAGGCCACACTCACAATTCGAAATATTAACATTTACCGGTTAGTTGGAGATTTGCAGTGGCTGGTGTGGCTTATCTTGTTACTCTTCTAAACCTATATGTTGTACAAATATGCTACTATTACTGCACATGTGTTTTATCGAAAACAAAGTTCCATACGATTAAATATTTAAAAGCTATTTACCGCGTCGATTCCGAAATTAACTAGTGTGATGTGTAATCGCTGTGCAATTCCATTCTGCAGAATAGTGAGAGGGAGCACAAATAATCAAGTCTTACCTACAAGGTCTTCGTGACAAATAAATGTCCTGCACGCACATGACTCCGCCCAGACCAGACAGCAGCCAAGGCACGCACGTGATTATGACCCAGAAACGTATAGCTCTCGCATAGCAACGAGATTGCAGCCACGATATGTTTGATTTATTGTGTGACGATAAACCTATTTCCAAAAGAAATAAAATCTATCGGCATTTTCGTTTTCCAAAAATATCATTTGTTACAAAGCGCCGGTCTAAGAATGTCCATAAAAGGAAGATCTGAAAATGAGAAAAAGAAGAATGGACAAAAACATTCGTTAAGACTGTGACATATATCACACCCAAATGTTCCCTGATCGTTACATTGATATTCAACATTAATGGCTGAGAACAACTTTAATTTGAGAGATATTTATCTTCAAACTTGAACACATTAATCAGTGGATAACAATCACGTGTCAAGTCATGTTTTAAAAACGCGGCCAGTACGTTCTAGATCATTCAAATACTGTAATATCGTTTTCTGGGATGTTTTATTCGGTGTATATTTTACATCACTTACATATTGTCTTATACAAAACGAGACTTTTTGGTGTATCTAAGAAGTTTTACAATTGTTTATATTAACAAATACGAATTATTACAGCTGATATTCTGTAAACTACATTTCAAGAAATTTAATTAAATGTAGTCCCTACAAATTAAACAAATTCACTAATACTTGCCTCTAAATATATTGAAAGTATTTCTTTTTCTTTCTATGAAATAAACTACTTAACTACTGGCGCTACAACAGCACATAGTTTCTCGCATTATTTCCAATTATTATACTACTACATAAACATACAAATGGTTTTTCACCCAGCAAAGTTTATTTTCCGCGCCGACTCTCGAACTCAGGTTCTTCGAAGTAATTCACTATCAGCTATACCAATACGCTACGAAACCGCCGAAGGATCGAACTCAGACCGACACTTGAAAATGTAAATGTTTCATCCGAAACGTCTTTCAACACTTTTTTGCAATTTTCCAAAATTCGGAGAGTTTACCGAAAGTGGAACTAGCACCATATCGTTTACCGTCCCTTGATACATACGAGGAGAACAGTTAAAGAAAACTAATTGTGCTAAAGAATGGAACAGACTTTCCCGTAATAGTGCTCTATTTCCTTTAGTCTCATCTAGCTACTCGGACTTGCCACATCCTCATACCAGCTGCCATCTATCGTCGCCCAAATTACATTTTTTGATATTTTCTTAATTTTTCGGTTCCCTAATTGTGGACCGGAAATATTATTTTAAGATTATTAAAAAACAAGTAAAATCTGGCTTTAAATGGTATTTTTTTAAATGTGAGGCCGTGTTTAAAAAACTGGCGTTTAAGCGCTACTGTAAATTCGAAAATTGAAGCTCCTTTTCACAGAACATTTTTGAGTTTTTGAAAACTTCATTTGAGGCATAATATCTCACAAATACAATAGTGTATACAAACAGCAGAAACTGTGCATACTAACGGAATGA
>JAZDUA010000760.1:415000-587139 GCA_038098605.1 Gryllus longicercus
TCCTCATTCCTTACTTACACACACACACACACACAGACACTCGTACTTACAGTTACATGTACTGCATTACCACACTCCTTGAAAGACCAGTCGGGTGCTTAGAGCTTGTTCCGGCTGGAGCGGTGCCTCACTGGTGGAAGATGCCTTGTTAGGAAAATCCCGCAAGTCAACGAGGAGGTCAGCGCCGAATCTCGCCATTCAACAAGGGAAGACCCCGCCACGTCCCGTGATAAAAACATGGACTATAGTTATGGCAAACATGGCCTTATGACCTTAGAAGTCGTCGCGATCGGGCACGCTCATCAATCAATCAAGCAGAATAAATTGTAATATAATACTCGTGTAAGGAAAAAATATGCAAAAAAACGAATACATGTGTTTATCAATTACATGACAATCCCTTTCTGCATATTTGTGTTAAAATATTTTCTGTTTTGGGGGGGTATCGGAGATACCTGGTTAGGAAAACCCCACAATTCATCGTGAAGGTTGGCGGGTACGACAAGAGCATATATATTTTAAAAATTTTCTATACTTTCGGTCGTTTCCGCAATGAAACAGATGGTGATGCCCTTTTCTTTTTGAACTAGTTCAACATTCACTATATTTCTCTGCACAACCGCGTCCTACATCGACTGATTCTGAAATAATATTAAAACGTTATTATGGGCAATCCTGGCTGTAAGAGAACAGAGGAGATTCCACGCAGCCCCTTACGTATGGCGAAAGTTTCCATTCTTTTTGTAAACTACCGGCAAGCGTTGAAAGAAGAAACTATCACTATGGGTTTAGAAAAATCCTGATAATGAGAGTCTTAAACAATGAAACAGTAGCTTCTTAGCTCAACAAAGATATTGAGAAAAAACTACACCGGGTACTTCTGTTGACCCATTGGTATGCGAGTGTAGTAGGAACTCTGCAAAATTATAAAAGCCATTTTAGTTCATGGCTTTGTAATATCCGTGGTCAGATACTGATCATTGTATTACACGTGGCTCTCAAGCTCATGAAATAGGCTAATGCCCAATTTCGAGGTACGGTTTCAAGAATAACAGCTGTAAATGCAACTGTAGTTATTTGCTCTATTTACTTAGTCAAAAAGCATTTGCATTAAAACTGTATGTGACGTATGGGGGACAAGATCGCCTACTTACGTTTTCGTGAATTCCAGAATCCCCACCAAAACAAAAAAACTGACATATTTTTTTCTCAAGACTCGTTTAGTGAAGAACTGAGGAAAAACGTTTAAACATGTAACAAAAAGATATCGAGAGTTTAAAATAAAGGATTATCAAAATGGTTCGTTTCTGTTGACACATCGTGAAAGTAAATGCTAAACAAAAGTTGATGGTCTGGTTTTCAATAACTAAATATGCGAAACTTTGTTATGTAAATATTAGTGCACGGAAACTTGTTTACTATAAAACATTGGTAAGCCATAGTAACATTTCAGAAATTATTTTTTCGGGAGCATCTATCAATCATTACTTTCAACATGGATTCAAAAAGTCAAAAACTTCTAAACCAGTCATATTTTGTGTCTTGTATATTCTGCTTTATCATTGGAGCAAGATGAAGCATGTGTTGGAATATTATTAGAACTTTCCAAAGCTTTTGACGTCATTGACCATAAGATTACAAGAGAAATGCTTTAAACTTATTAACTAAATTTATTAGTTGATCTTATAGTTTTGAAATCATGGGGTTGATTAGGAAGTGTATGAAGTATATGATAGTAAGGATCTGTCCTCTTAAGATATAAGGTTCTTCAAGTGGACTAGAACAAATTTAGGTTAATAAAACAACATAAGCTTTCAAAATTATCTTCGTATACAATTCGCAATATCCTTTAGATCTTATATCTTCGTTCCATATATATTCATCACAAAAAGTAGAAATACCGAACTTACGTGAAAGAACATTATTTCGCCAATTCAAAATCGAATTACTAAAGAGTGGGAACATATTTTCATGCAATGTAGAGGTTTATAATTACAACACACGTCGTAGGAATCGTATTATATACAGTTTTGACAGCGCACTAGCAAAAATTCCCGTGCACAATCTGGGCTGACTCTGGCCGCGGAAGCTGGCTACGACATCATTTAATTCACATGCAATACACGTGCGTTACTTTACATCTTATCCGATGATATTAAACACTTAAAAACGATAGACAACTTTAAGAATCAAGTACAATATTTTCTCTTGTATTACTGTTTCTATTCAATTAGAGACTCAACTGATCAAAATAAATTGATTTATTTTAAGAATGATATTTTGAGAATTAGTTAAGAAGTTACTCTATAATTCTAAAAGACTAAATATGCCTTTAACAGGTAGTGTACTTGTCGTACATGCGTTTGCATATTAATCTTCACCTCAACCGCTAAGAGAAAACATCGAGCCAAATATTGACACCAATGTAATGATCCCTGAAATCATTGCTATGTTTTCGTTCTTTTTTCTACATTTCCTCCTCACTTCTGTCATAATGTAGGCAGCCTGCAACCATTCAGTTCTTACTACATCATCTCTTCTATTTTAATGTGTTCTATTGTTATTCATCCCAAAATAATGATTATCTCACATTCTGGGTGTCTTGTTTCCTCAATGAATTATCACATCAAATCCATTTTCTGATATATTTTTCCTTGAGAAATTTAAGTCTCCTAAATTTAAATATTCCCAATTACCCTGAAACGTGGACTCGCTAAATACGCGACGTCTGCAGTCTCATGGCTTTCGTAGTAACGGTACAGTGAAAAACAGTATTCGTTAACTACCAACATTATCATTTTAGGGGCAGTTCCGACCGTATATTTGCATGATCCAATTTGCCCTAACTAGCAAAATGTAGATATACGGACGCACTGCATGGTCAGCTCTTTAATTAATGCGCGGCTTGACACCCAATACGTTAAGGCGTTTGCCTTCTGCCTGACTTCCCTCATTACAATACGTTGAATATGTCTGGCACGTTCGCTCTCTCGCGCCTAAAGGAAGCAGTTCTCACAAGGCGTGGAACGCAACCTTGCTCTCCTCTCTTCCTCCTCGTCTACCTCCTTGATACATCAGCACGCGACCGCTACACGCGTCCCATCCTACATCGGGACATCCGAGGATCGGCACAGACGTTCGTCAGTAATATACAAAATCGATTACTTCGACTCGATTTGATGTCGAACGGCGCGACCGCTGTCATCCATATGAAAGCAAGCCCGCAAACTCTCGGCCGCCAATAAACCACTCCTCACGCACCGTATGCAGACAACGATCTTACGCCGCAGGAGCGAACATAATGACGGCGGTGTAATGGGCGGGCGCGCGGCGAGTCGCAGCCGCGGAGTGACCCTACCGCTCAATTAGCGCCGGCTGCAGTCGCTTCCAATCGCGGTCCATGGGGCCGCGCGGCCTTGCGTGGCCTTGTCAGCCGCGAAGAGGCGAGGCAGTAAACAGACGATTGAATATTGATGCGGAACGAATCGAAGCCGACGCTGGCGGCGTGCCAGCGAGCCGGCCCGGGCGGACGGACGGGCGGTTTGAGTCCGATCCGGTATTTTGATAGGAAGTCCGCGGCATAATGAGAGTGCCTGCACCTTCGACACCGCAACTGGCTTTGCAGAGGCCATCGCCTCAGACCTCGTCGCCTTACTTGCCATCGCCTTGGTCCCCATCCCCTTAGCCACCACCCTCTCAGGCGCTGTCGTTTTAGTCATCTTCTTAGTTACTATCCCCTTAGTAGCCAACCTCTTAGTTGGCATTCCCCTAGTCGCCACCACATCGGTATCCATATCCTGAGTTGCCATCGTCTTAGTCACCACCACCTCAGTCGCCATCCCCTAAATCGCTACGGCGCGGCATTAGATTCCATTGCCTATGGTCCCATTAGCCTCCTACCACAGTGGGCCATCGACTTCGTCACCACTCCATTTGCCATTGCCACCACTTCTGTCACCTCGGTTTGATTGCCCATTAATCCGAAGTTTGATTTGATTTGAGTTGATTAATTCCTAGTATATACTATGGTAAACTATGTTACGATTTATTACGCATAAGTCACTACATACAGAAGAGCCATTTTTAGAACTATGAAACTATGTCTAAAGTTAGTAAATCTGGAAATGTTCACATTACCGAATATTGATATACAGGTTAACAGAAACGTGTTATAATTGTCAAGGGAGTTTAAGACGGTCCCAAAGAATAACTTTTTGCCACTGGACATGTAGAGGAAAATTTCTGATAATTTAGTTACACGTATGACATATGCCCCTGGTAGGTAGGCAACCCATCTAGCACAGGTGTTCCGCAGGTAGCAAATCAAAAATATTTTTCTTTGCATAAGAACGTATAGCGACAACGCCACTATTAGATGCACTACCTATCAATCAGACCCGCATGTCGCATGCGTAACATCGTTTCATGCGATTTCTCACCACATGTTTATGGGCATAAAATGATCATCGACTACCCCACATGCCCTAGAAGTTTCTAACATTTATTTTGCGACTCTTGAAGTATCTTGATATTCGATGGTTGATTAATTATTGATTCCTGGCGCGTCAACTGCTGAGATTAATAGTCCCGTAACTGTACTGCATGTTCTATCGCGAGAGGTGACGGAGATCATCCCCCGATGGATAGTGAAATCCGACGACGCCCTACCGTCGGCTAACGGGGTGATCCTCCCAAACAGGTATCTCCCACCAGCAGCGAATCGGCCAGCCGGGACAAACTCTAAGCTCACGACCGGTCTCCCGGCATGTGTGGTAGTGTAGTGCATGTAGTGTAGTAAATGTAATTGTGTGTAAGCGAAGATTTTGATAGGACACAAAAATGGGAAGGAAAGATCGCGTGCGGTTCGTGTCCCGTTTGTTGGGGTACTGCTCCGGCATCCGGTTGGTATTGATAGGAGAAACCACGGAAAACTACTGATCAGAGCAGCCGGCCGCTAGATTTCTCCTCCAAGAAGTGACAGAAATAGACCTAACTATATAGCTAGTGTTGAAAATCCTGCAACCTTCGGGTCTCGAACGTATATCCTTCCGAACTTGATCTTCATGTTTCATACTTGATTTAATCTGATTCCATTTATTTTAGTAAAATACAATATTAAATATTGTAATTTAATATTTACTTTCTGTCATTCAATTCTTTTTTTTCAATTTTTTTTCTTTGTCTTCGCTGTTTTGACAGATTATATATACAGTTATATATATGAGTGTGTGTACAACTACTAATAGATATAAATCTTCAAATTGTAAAACAATTTTGCAATTTAAAGTTTTAAATGTGTTATAAATGTGGTTTGAAATGTGCTTTAAATGTGTTTTTAATGTTTTTTTTTACTTTTTCGACAGAGAGGTTTATGTATATTAACACATCTAAAACTTTAAATTGTTAAATTGTTACACAATTTAATGTTTTAATATAGTATACAAATATGTCTGTCGAAAAAGAGAAGGCCAAAAATAAAAAGTCTGTAAATATTGTTTTTTTAAGTTACGTCATTTAATTCATTAGAACTCCATTATTAGAGCCATCATTGGACATAGATTTTTCTCTCTTACAGGAAGGAAACACTTGTAAGTGGGAAATTCTATAATAAGGTCATATACCCCGGCGAGCTGTTACGGCTACCCCGACTCCGGAAAAGCCCGTTGTTCCTCGAACGCTGACAGGACCCACGTGACGCCTGGCAGTATGGCATACAGAGGAAGAGCGACAGGCTCACTCTTGATGATCTGGGTAATTGTAAAAGCAGTTAATATATTCCAGATTAACAGAGGTGAATTGCAATGACATGATTCCTCAGTACTAGCACATATAACTCGCCGTCTTAAGTTTTTTGTGTCGTTGTGAACATGTGTCAGGAACTAATTAATTATTTAACGTCAAAAAATTTTTAAAGAGTGTGGAACATACTACGGGAAAAAAGTGCAATCTGTGCAAATTTCCTCGCTGATCCTGTGCCGATCTCCGGGATCTCTACTCTAATTCACAAACAAATTAACTTGGGTTATATATACAAGTCGCAAAGAGCATTCTTGGCAAGAATTGATAAAAAAGATTAGCTCCCGTGTAATTAAAATTAGTTGCAAAGGCAAATAATCGCTACATATTTTATTCCAGCGACAGGTATTATCCCATATTGTGTCTACCGTGAAGAAATTGACATACTGCGACGAGAACATGGAGAACGATTTAATTTATTCCTTGCATGTAGCAAAGAAAGGTAAAAAATGGATCTGGACTCTGAGAACTGTCTGTATTAATAACTACTGAGCTCAAGACAACTTGCTCTAATAGTGAAGCTATCCATTTATCTGCATGTATCCAAAGAAGGTCAATTATGGGGTAACAATGACATCTCGTCCATCCATGTATCGACCTCGTCGCATTGATGCCTTTTGGCAGCAGAGGCTCTGGATAATTGTTCGGAGCAACCGCAAGACGAGTTCGTGAAAAACACATTACAACAAAAGTATTTCCAGAGTGTTACAGCACTTTAGGTTTGTTCCTTTCATTAGCTATTATTATTATTATTATTATTATTATTGTTTTTATTATTATTATTATTATTATTATTATTATTAAAATACAATATATTAATTGATACATTTTTGGCTGTGCCGGAAGCATTTATTTATTTCTCACGTTTAAAATGTACTAAAAGAAAAAGAGAGCTGGAAAATTAATAATTGTGATAATTAAATAAGACTTCTCCGCGCGGAGAAAGTTTGGGGTGCCCTCGCAAAAAATGGTCTAGGGACCTATGAAATCTAGGATTAATGAAATCTTCTTCGGAAACAGGTTAGAATAGCATATGACTTTATCTATCTTTCCAGAAGGAATGTTTTGTCAATTTGAATTGCATTTTTATCGGCAAGAAGAATGTCGATAGTTTAAAACAAATCCGGAACGAACTCCTTAAAATCAGTTTTTCACCGCCGTGTCGTCTCGTACGTGGAATCGTCCTATTAAGGTGCATCTTTAACTTTCTGAATTAAATAAAAGATTTAATGAGATATTCTGTTGCAAATAGTTTTACTGCAAAAAATACTTCTAATTATTTCTCCTATGTAATATTTCATAAATTGAAACATTGCGTCGCAATATTTCATCATGCTGTACGCGATAATAATGCGTCTGATAATAGGCCCGTCAACTAGAAATGTAATGTTTCAAATCTCAATCTCAATTTTATCTTCCGTGGAAAATGTCCTTTTATTATGGAGACACAAGAAAGCAATAGATACGTCTTAGGCTAGAAGAGAAAATAGGGTTAACAATTACCTACAGAACAAACAATCTGACTATAAATAAAAAAGTATTAGTGATAGAACGCTTAGGTTCATACTTACTCATTAGCACTATTTTCAGCTAGTACATTCCTTTATTACCAGACAAGATCTTTAATATAGAGAGATTCCTTACGAAATAAAATGGCATAAAGGGGACACCACGTTCGTATTAGCTTCCTCAACACCTTGTTGAAGGGTTTTTTCAGCTTTAATATGTATATCCTTTATTGGCAGGCTCTTTTAATCCGAATGTTAATTAGTAGTTTCCCGCTTACAGATAATTAAATTCTAGCCGGTATGCAGTTTGTTTGTTCGCCTTACTACGTAAACTGAAGAGCCAAAACAACTGGTATACCTGCCTAATGTCGTGTAGAGCCCCCACGAAAACGTAGAAGTGCCACAATACGACGTGACATGGACTGAACTAATGTCTCAAGTAGTGCAGGAGGTAATTGACACCATTGATCCTGCAGGACTGTCCATAAACTCGTAAGAGTACGCGGGGAGGGTGATCTCTTCTGAACACCACGTTGCAAGACATCACAGATATTCTCAATAATGTTCATCTCTGGGGATTTTGGTGGTCAGTAGAAGTGTTTTAATTGAGACGAGTTTTCATCGAGCCGCTCTGTAGCAATTCTGGACGTGTGGGCTGTCGCATTGTCCTGCTGGAATTGCCCAAGACCGTCTGGATGCACAATGGACATGAATAGGTGCAGGTGACCAGGCAGAATGCTTACGTAGGTGTCACCTGTCATAGTCATATCTAGACGTCTCAGGTGACTCATATTACTCCAACTGCACACACATCCCACACCATCACAGAGCATTCACCAGTTTGAACAGTCCCCTTTTTACATTGACGTTTCCTCGATCGATCAGGACGACCTCAAGTCCTGTAGGTTTGAAAATTATATTTTGATTTTTGATGCTCCTTTACATAACGCCTCAAAAATGTTTTCAAACTTTTCTTAAAATGGCGCTTTCATCGAGTAGCGAAAATAACCCTTAAGAGAATTCTGCAGGTGTCATGTACGTTGAAATTCCGAAAATTGCAAAAGTGCGTATTTTGGTCGTCTTGAAGATATTTTTTTCGTAATAAAATCTGTTCTTTGAAGTCAGATCCTGAAATAAGGTCATGTTCAATTTTTCGAAAATATGAGTATTATTCGCATAATGTACTGTGAAATATAGGCATTTTTTAATATTTTTTTTTCAAAAAACTGCTCCAATTTTTTCTTTAATTTTTTCCTCGAATGTGTCAAAGGAAGTTAAAATATTGGTGCTAATCTAATTTCCAGCAAACTATCCGTATATTCGGAAATTGCAAAATTTTAACATTTAAAAATTACAAACTGAAGATATATATTTTTTATGTAAACAAAACGTTTCTATAATTCATATCTTTAAAAAAGCTATGTACATCTTTTTAGGAAAATTGCAGGTATCGCGTTTGTGCTTGAAGTTTATGCAACTTATGAAAAAAAGCATTTTCTCGAAAATCACTCCAAATTTTTTCTTCTAATTTTTTCTGAGGATGGAACAAGGAACGCTTATAAGAATCACATAATGTTCATATTCGTTGAACTCTCTGAATTTTCGAAAATTGCAAATTAAAAAAATAATGCGAGAAAGTATGTGCTGTTGTAGCACCGCTAGATTTCTATGAATTTATTTCTCGCATATAGCAAAGAAAGGTAAATAAAATGGATCTGGACTCGGAGAACTGTCTGTATTTTTGCAAACAAAAAATTGACAAAAAATATTGATGGTAGAATCTCTTTGTTAAATGGAATTTGTTCTAAATAGTCATTTCATTAAAATAGGTCATATGCAATGTTTTGAAAATATGAATATTTGAATTTAATTTTCATATCTTAGAAATTGCTGATTCGAATATCCTGCACTTCTTTCCCTACAATCTTTCAGGAGTTGCCAGGTTACAATACACGATAATGTCAATGGGAACGACGTACATGATAGTTTGAAATTCTCAGAATAACTTCTGAATGTTGGGTGGTGTTTCTAATTGTATGAAGCGGAGTTTTGGATTGTCCAATTTGTGTTGATGTATTTTCTTTTCATGAATTAAATTTTCGCGCCTAATGCGCTAAGAATAGTAATGAGTTTTTCAAGTGATGGCTGAGATGTGTCATAATGGACAGTAATTGCATTATTATAATTTTAAGTAACCGCTGCCGACGCCAGAAAGAACATGCTTTTGTAGCTCCACTAGTTTTTCTTTCAGCATTTATATAGGACTCCACCTCCCAAACAACCTTGAGAAAGTAGGGTTCTGTCTCCATGTTTACCGATTAAACGCATGCATTCCTCACCTTTCCTACAAACTCTGAATAGTTATCTGGCCGGCTAAAATACCATAGATCAGAAAAGTTAATTATAGTGCACATGGAAAGTATATATGTATTTCTTCCTGCTGAAGCGAATTAGTATAAGACGTTTTTTTTAATGAAAGTATGGTCTTACACTGTAGAAATAATAAGTATGGAACCGGACACTCAACGGTTAGGGAAGTTGTGATGAAAAGAATTTGGGCTCAAATCGGACAGTCAGTATCTAAGTACAAACATCAATACTTCTTTCAACATTACGTGTCACAAATCAATTCATAAATAATAACTAGCCAATACGGTGGCCGAGATCGCTAAGGCAGTAGTGCGGTAGCGATCTCGGACCGAAGAATTGAGGGTTCGAGTCCCGCTTTGAGCATGGTTGTATTGTGTTCGTCCTTTCACCCCTATCATCATCATATCGTGTCATCCTCACAGTTACCATACCGTTAGAAGCAATAGTGATCGCTAATGACCTAGAAGTTAATGCGACCTTAAAAATAAAATAATAACTAAGTAATAATAATCTTAAGTTTAGAATTGTATTCGTGATTTCTTTCAGAGTCTTCTCGAGTATGAATTCAAAGAAGAAAAAATATTCAACGGAAACTTTTTGGAAATTTAGGGAGAATTCTACTTTTTTGTTGTAGAATTCCATCTTCAACGTGAAACTATAATTTTATAATTTAATATGAATTTCAAGACTTATATGAATTTCAAGACTATTTCTTTTATGAACTGTTAAATAGCGGGTTTGCATTATCGTTATCACTGCAGCATGTTTGATCGGCAGGTCCTATAATTAAGGTCCCGACGCTGTCAGATTTTTGACGCTGCCTCAAAAGCCAAGTTGAAATCAACCTTTGTCTGAAGAAGAATTCTTGCGACCGGCTCTGATTCGTAGTTGTCTATGCTTTATCCGATCAATACTCTATGAATGCTGGAGGACTTCCCTAATAAACAACCACAAACTGCTCACGATATTTCCGTCTTTATCTTTGTCTTACCTTACACACACAATTACAGTTACACGCACTACAATATCACACACGTCGCAAGATCAGTCTGGGGCGGTGCCCCGCTGTGGGAGATAACTGGAGGGAAAACCACGCCAACCAATGTGTAGGACAGTGTAGGATCGTTTTCTCACCGGAAGGAACACCACCACTTTCCAAGGATACAACATGTACTATTCTTACGGGACCAATTACCATAGTTAACGTGCCCGTAAATATTATTAATCATTAAATCTAAAATATTTGATTTTTTTCTTTTAATGTTTTCTCAGATAGAGCAATGTACTGTAACTGTTAGCTAAAGCGATTACATCCTCTCGCTGGAAGTTTTGAATACGCCCCTCCGCTTTAATTCAGCACTGCGCGTCAACGCAAATTTCGTACCTCAGTGGAGGCAGTCAATCACAAATTTTCTGGCTCCAAACGAATTTCGATTGAACTAGAGAAAAATTCTAGTGCTTTGTTACCGGTCGTCTAGAAAAAAAGATCAATGAGAAGCGGAAAGTGCACAACGTGGTTGTTCTAGAAGCAATTACAAGAAGCTCGAAGAGACGTAAATGGAATGTCCTCAAATTACTAATTCGTATAATAATCAAAATTTGTATAAAAAAATTTGAATTTAAAATTCAACTAGACAAATTACATGTACAAGTAAATTAGCTATTGGTTATACGACTTACAGAACTTTGTCACATACGTATAAAGAAACTTATGCAGATCGTGTTATGATCGTTAAACTTATGCAGATTTTTTTATTTTCATTTTGCTTAAATTGATTTCGTCAGGATTTTTCTTTTCGCTCCTTCTCGTTCCGATACTTTATGCGACCGGATAAGAGATGCACTGACCGAGAGAACATTATATTGGATTTGACCACTGAGGGAGGAAGGAGGCAATCATCAGGAGAGTGAAGGCCTGTGCTTCCAACGTACGCAGTCAGCAGATACGTTGGATTTATTCACGTCTCCGGAGAAGCGGACACATGGGTAGCCAGCCAATCGTCGGGCAGCCGCGGTAAAACGGACAACGGGGGGACGGTGTTGTAAGTTATTGCACGGCCCACAAGTCCTTAGACATGTCTGATTATTTCACAAGCTGTACGCGCCGGGAAAGAAAGCGTAAATTTAGAAGAAATGTAGAGCCGTTATTTTTACTTTCCCTTATACGTACGTATATACGGAGTAGGTGTCTGTGAACACTACTAGCGCCCACACCATGCGTACTGTTTTTTCCAAATTGGAGAAACCCATGACAATCTGGATAGGGTCGAATCTTTGAGATTTTGAAAAAATATCTTTAAAGTTTGGGGGTATTTACACGAAGCCCTCCAGACATTCTCAACATTTTCTCAAAAACGGCTCCAAATTTTTTCTTTAAATTTCTTTTAAGATTAGAGTAAAATACACTTATGAAGGTGACATATGTCCGATTTTCAGGTTTAACACTGAATTTGCGTGCAATATGTGCAATTTTAAAAAATTACAAAAAAAAATTTTCTCAAAAAGGTTCAATAATATTTCTTTAAAAGTGCTAAATGTACTCTATAAAATTACATAAACGCCATATTGCTCTATTCTTTTGATTTTCAAAATTAACAAAAATGTAATTTTTTTGACATGCCTCTCATGTTAATATTTATCTTAGGGGCAATTTGTTCACATTATTGTATTTATGACTACATGTGCTTTAAATAATGTCACAAAAAATGTCTCGAAAACTGAACCGTTTCTGTGAAATCTAGCTCAAAACTCCGCATTTTTAGAAACGCTCAAACGCCATTTTCTCTAAAATGGCTCCAAATTTTTTCTTCAAACATTTCGAACGGATAGTGCTAATTGCACTCTTTAATATGATCATTTCGGTATATTTTGTATTTTTTCAAAAATTACACAAATGTAAATGTTTTGAAAGATCTCTCAGACCGTTGATATGCACATTTCCGCAATTTGAATCACTATTGTATATTTGAGTTAAAGTACTTAAAATGACTCCAAATTAAGTTTTTCGAAAACTCAATAATTTTTTGTGAAAAGAAGCTTCAAATTTCGAATTTACAGTAACGCTTAAACGCCAGTTTTTTTTAACAGCTTCAATTTTTTCAAAGAAAATTGCCATTTAGGGCGAGGTTTTACTGTTCTTTAATAATCTGAAAATAATATTTCCGCTCTACAATTAGGAAACCGAAAAAATAGAAAAAATTCAAAAAAATGAACTTTGGGCGGCGGTAGATGGCAGCAGGCAAGAATATGTGGCAAGTTCGTATAGCTAACCGAGACCAAAGGAAATAGAAAACTAATACGGAAGGTCCGTGCTATTCTGTAGCACCACTAGTTCCTTACTGAATACATACTTTTGTTCAGCTAGACACTAAGCGGAGCCCCACATAAACCACTCCAACCTTGGCGCCGCGCCGGCTCAGCCACAGCTCGTTTGCTCGCCCCCCCCCCCCCCCGGTCTCCACGTCCCCGCGGGCTTGCCCCTCATCACACTCCCCACCCCGCATCCATCCGCTTCCGCCCTGGTTCCTACCAGGGAGCTGGCGTCCGCGCCCCCGGCCGAGACCGCCCCTGCCTCTGCTTCCGCTCGCGCCCCATCGCCGTTGCCGCCGGAGCAGGAAGTGCGACCGCGCGCGCTCGTTTGCCCCTCTTCAGCAGCCCCGCGCCGTAATTTGTTTGGAGCCAATTTGCTAGTCACGTCTCGGACGATACCTTCTCATCTCCCGTCATTTTCGTACACAACTATTGGTATTGCGAGAAGAGTGCCAGCGGCACCTCTGAACCAATTTCATTAGTGAACCATTCCATTAGTAATTAAAATATAGTCGAAAATAACATTTACTTCTGACAAGGGACATTCATAAATTTGGAAAATAAAGGAAACTGGCGGTGCTCAACCACATCTACTCCCTCGCTTTATTTTTAAATTTGCATATTTCGAAAATTCAGATAGTTCAATGAAAATAGCCACACACCAAATTTTTAGCGTACTTTCCACTATTCGTGGGAAAAAATTGAAGAAAAATAATGGAGATTTTTTTAGAAAAAATAATTTTTTATATAAATTGCATTAATGTTAAGCACAAATTACGTGAAAACTACTCGTTATTTTTAAAAAAATTGTATTCGACGTTTTTAAAGATCTGATTTTACAACATACATTGTCTAAAGCAAAAATCTGCACCTTTAATCAAAAAATTGATGCCATTTTTGAAAAAAAGTTTGAAAATGTTCTTGAAGCTTCATGTAAAGTACGAAGTATTGAACGGTTTAGGAGCTAGCGTTGACCACAGACGGACAAACAGATGGTCGGACGGGGTGACAGACGTTTTGCCGTCAATCGATTTTTCGGTATCAAGTTCCCACAAAAAGGATTCTGGCTACACCGCGTGTTTCAGGAGGAAATTTACTCCGTATAGCAGGGATTCCTAATTTTTGTCGTTCATCGATCCCTTTTAAAAGAATTGTTGCCCCCATCGACCTCCTAACATTATTCTGTTCAACATATCACACATAATCATAACACAAAGAATTGCACGTATATGCCTTAAAAATAATTTTGTATACTAATAATTTCGAATAATCAAAGACAATCAAAGACGCTTTTACTTCTGAGTAGCTTAGTTTCTATTCTTGATTGTTGTGCAAAGGTTGCAAAATGTTAAGCGTTTCTTAAGTAGGCATAACATTTCTCCGATGCGTATTGCAGGTAATATTTTCTTCTAAATATTGTTGTGAAAACATGCTTATAATTTGTTGTGATCTAAATATCACCTTAGTTTCTCGGATCATCTGGTGCAAAGAGACGAATGGGGGTCATAGCGACAATAAATGTATAATTGAGTTTTAAATCTAATGTGTTGGCTTTACAATAGTGGGGCTTGTGCAATGGCGAAAACGAGCATGGTGTGCAGTTGGGTTTATTCTTTGCCTATATCCACCCGCTGGGGTTGTTGACTTCGGGGAAGCGGTACGGTGCACCGGTTGTACCAAGCTAGCTACGACCCTAATCCTGAGGATGAACGATGGATGTGAAAGAAGAGACGCAATTTTTAAATTTATTATTGTTTTGTTGTTTTCTCAGAAACAATTATTTATTAAGTTAATTAAAAATTTTTGTAATTTTTTTTAGATCCTGATTATACCTATCAATCGGCCGGTTCGGCTATAGAGTCCTTGAACATCATTGACCCTCTTCAAAATTTTATCCACCCTCAGGGTGGGGGCGGTTCGATACAGAACCCGTTGGGAACCCCTGATATATAGGAAAAGGATTTATCCACTCTTTCGTTATCAGGTCCTCCGCAATAAGAAAGCATGTCGTTTTCCGGCGCTCGATTACGTAACTTACTCCTCTTTCGAAGTAAGTGCGAGAGAGTAAAATGTGTCCCACAAAGTCTCCAAATTTTTCCTTCACTTTTTCTCGAACAGAGCAAAGTACCCTTATAACATCCAAACAGTAAGGGCGTATTCGCGCCAGCAAACTTTGTGAAATTCTATTTCCCTCCAACTCAAGATCACGTGATCTTAGATATCTTTTCTTTTATGTCATCTCTACCCGTCCATGTGGTGGCAGCTTACGAATATGTACTACAAACTAATAGTAACGACTATCTTTAGAGCATATGCGTGATTGTGTCGGATACGGCCCACGTAACTCTTAAGATCACAATTGTTGTATTAAACGTATGTATTTCGTTTTTCTACTTTATTCATTACAGCATACGAGGTGGATTATAAAATGAATATATGCACTTCGGAGGAAACAGTCAGGGGGTTTCAGATAATTTTGTGACGAAGTGGGAGCGCGGGGGAAAGCGCTTGCCCAACCATTCGCTTTCGGCGACCGACGTTTATGAGTCAGAACAACGACATCGATCGCACAACGTATCGCCCCATGTACATTATCACCAGAAGTTGATGGTACCCGGACGCTTCAAAATTTTGTTGGCGCTATAATGGTGTTGAGGCAGTCGGTCTCACACATCCCACAAGTTGAAACTTTTAGGATTTGTGTAAAAAGGGAAAAACATGTTTTCTATGAAGAGGGGAAGGAGAGATAATGTGTGATTCAATAATTTGTAGATCTTGTTTTTCTTCGTAGCAGAATACATACCACACAGAGTTGGTTCAAAACGTGTCGCGAAGAATTTTTACTTTCTAATTGTTCCATAGCTTCTTAAAAAATGTTTGGCATGTGAGCAAAAAAATCACCAAAAATAAATGCGATATTTTTGTCTTGTCTTGATTGTTGAAAAAATAATCACATATACCTGCAATATAAGTGTATTCTCAGCTACGTTAATCGTTTGAAAATAAATAAGACACATTGCATCCCACACACATTGACGTATACGTCCTCAAATCGCATCTTGTCGTCGCTTGTTGTCGTCGAGGGTTAACTGGTAGTGCTTCAACAGCACACACATTCTCGCACTATGTCTAACTTGAAATTTTCTAAAATTCAGAAAGTTTAACAAAAATACCTGCTTGATGTTTTTATGCGGCCTTTACTCTACCCCAGGAGAAAAATTAAAGAAAATATCTGGCGTTCTTTTTGAAAAAATATTATCAATTTCATTAACTTCAATAGAGATTACGTTAAACAAGATGTTTATTTAAAGAAATTACATGATCTCATTTAAAAATTTTATTTTATAGAATAGATATGAAATAATAAAAAATCTCGTTCATCTACATTGTACTTCCGATATGTTAATTTTGTGCAATTTAAAAAATAAAGAGTCCACCGGAAATCGGACCATTATAATTTTTTTACCTTCCCTTGCTTCCCTTGCATAGAAGAAAAAAACAAGGAAAATTCTTGGACCCGTTTTTGAGAAAAAATATTTTAAAATGTCTGTAAAAGTGTCTCACAAAAATACGCAAAAATCGCTAATATTTTAGAATAATTGTACATGAGCTTATTTCAAGATGTTTTTGAACAACAGATATCATTAACGAATAGTGGTGCAATAAAAACGTATTTCTTCCATTAATTCTAAATTTTACAATTTTCTAAAATTTAAAGTGTTCAAAGAACATGAGTCCTGCGCTTTTTTAAGCGCCCTACATGGAAAAAATGATTTTTTTGGTTTTGACATTTTTTTAAAAATTGCATCAAATCTATGCCGAAATTAAGCAAAACCATTCGATTTTTCAATTAATTGTACATATATATACATTATGATCTGTCTTTGAACAATAGTTTTCATTTTAAATAATCTCTGTTATCAAATATGTTTTTGTAAGAAGACACCGAAAAAGTTTGAACATTTTCAGTTTTCGCAAAACCAGGTATTTTAACTAAAACGACCTTCACCACCTTTTCAGTGCACATTACGCTATTCCACAACAAATATTAATGAAACATTTTGAGTCATTTTTGATAATATTTTGAAAATGTCGATGCTTCATGTAAAGTACCCGCCAAAATAAAACTGTATCCATTTTAAACTCAGAGAGACTCGAGATCATTTAAATAGATCGGGGAATATCTGTTTTAGAGAAAATTGGCTGAACGGTTTAGGCTCTAGCGTTGACCACTCCAATGACTCTCGCTTTCCCTTTAAATGGTAAGAGGGGTGTATACTCGCAAGCTGAACGGGCATGCGGTGGGGAAAAGTGGCCTCATGCGAAAATATGTTTGTATGATGTTTTCTGTAAAAACAACCGAAATTTGAATTATGTTTATATTCATTGCTATTTATTACTAGTTCATGTTATTTTTTTTTCTCCCTTGTATAAAATTTCATCATAATCCGTTGTGTAATCAGAATCCATGTTTTGTGGGTCCTTGATACCGAAAAATTGATTGATCAACAAAACGTCCGCCCGTCTGTCCGACCCTTCGAGTAATTGTTATCTAGCGAGGGGGGACACCGCCACACCCAAGATGAAAGATCCACTACACTAATAGGACTAATGGTCATAGCAATTGACCGACCCGAAAACATCAATCAATGAATACAACCCCAATATTAGAGATTTTTCTCAATAATATCTATTTTTCTAAATTAGATATGGGAATAATGACATTTACAATATTTGAAGTTTCGAAAATTGAATAGACAAATATTAAAAGTTATTTTTAAAGTGTCGAGAAAATTGTTTTAGTAACTCCGACGGTGGTAGCGGATGGGTAATGTGAACAGCGTGCCCAATTAATTACTTGACCTCGACGTAGCAAAAAATTGGAAATACGTTTGCACGTTAGTAGTATTACCATATTGCGCTGCTAATACAAATAATGAGAGAAAGAAAGTGTTTGTTGCACCTTTAGTTTCACATGTTAATTTCTCTAATTTAATTAAATTTAAAAATAAAACTGCTGTTATTCGTTCACCTATTTTTAACTCGCGTAACTGTAATACGAGTTTTTTAAACCCTCAACATTTCATTTGTGAGGATTTCCGCTTACCTTGGTAATTTTAGAATCTGTTCGCACCTTTCCGAAAGGTCGCGTTAGACGTCAACGCTGATTCACGTCGTTACAAAGTTGTCTTTTGTCAATACGTTTTCATGGAATGCTTTGTTAAACTCTTCCAGAAAGTTATTAAACTTTTTTGAAAGTCAGTAGACCGAAACGTTTCGCGTCGGATACAATTAGCTCTGACTTCGTGTTGCTGTATTGCGGACGCTTTTAACTCAAATTTCAAGGGAAAAACAAAAAGCTGTATTTTCTAAAAGTCAAATTATCAAACAATGATATTGTTTAATAATTTTAAGTGCAAGAAGTTTACAACACATACTTTCCAGCATTATTTGTAACTTCTGCAATTTTCGCAAACTCTAAGAGTTCATTCGAAATGTAACCAACACCATTTTTATATGCATACTTAGCTATTTTTGAGAAAAAGTAGAACTTTGGAGCAGTTTTTGAAAAAATGTTTTAATTGCTTTCACTTCAAGCAAAATATTGCGAAAACCTCATATTTTTCAAAAATTATACATGACGTTATTTACACAGCTAAGTTTTTAGAGTAGATTTCTTGAAAGAAAAAAAATTCTATCATAAATATTGTAGTTTCGGCATTGTAATAGTTTTAATTTTCAAAAATATAGAAAGATTACCGAAAATGTGCCCTATGACAATTTTATAAGGGATTTTTTCTCTATTCCAGAAAAAGTTGGACCCATATTTGGGAGATTTTTTTTAAATCACCTATATTCACGCAAAATTAAGTGACCAAATTACTGATAGTTTCAAAACATTTTACTCAACATTATTTAATGTTTTGATTTTCAAGACCGATTTTATTAAGAAATAAAACCTTTATCTTCAAAACTGTAATTGTACGAAGACGCAGACGAAAAATTATTCTTTCACCATTTTTTACCCGTTCTTTGCTCTATTCGAGAAAAAATAAAAATATGATGCTATTTTTAAGAATATTTTGGAAATTTTTTAAGGCTTCATGTAAAGTACCCCCAAAAATCAAAATATGTTTCAAATTCACAGGGTCGCAGATTCACAGATCGCCTAGATTGATCGGAGAATATCAATTTTGGAAAAAACGTCTGAACAGTTTAGGCTTTAGTGTTGGCCACAAACGAACGGTCAGACATGTAGACTGACAGATGGATTGACAGTCTGATGGAGTGGCGGACGGACAGACAGACAGACAGACGTACAGACGGACTGACAGAACGACGGAAGGGCGGACTAACAAAAAGATGGACGGTTTGACTGACAGAATGACGGACTGCCTGACAGAAAGACGGATTGACTGACTGACAGAAAGACGAGCTGACTGAGAGAAAAAAGGACTGTCAGAAAGGCAGACTGACGGACAGAAAAACGGACGGACTGACAGAATGGCGGACTGCCTGACAGGAAGACGGACTGATAGTCAGAAAGACGATGGGTAGACGGACAGATAGAAAGACGGATGGACAGACAGACAGAAAGCCGGAAGTTCCTCTCAAAACCCAAATTATTGTGTATTTATTTCAGATTTTTTCGATTGCTGGGCCGCAATTAAATAAGTAAAATCCATTTTTATTATTTTCCCACCTTTAAATTACCTTCACTTTAAATATACTTTGATTATGTCTGGCACAGTACTTTCGATTTATTTTGGAGTTTATTGTATATTTGTATACAATGTTGTAGCCCCTAGTATTATTTTTCTTTGGAATGTAGTTACTAATTATCTTTTTAAAGCAATCTAATCCTTTGTATATCATATGCTAAGGAAATACGATAGTTTTTGGCAGTTTATAACAAACCATCGACACAAAACCTTGTGTGAAACTGGTGGATGGAGAGTTACATCCCAGTTTTACATCGAACAGAAGTTTGCAGATTATGACATACAAAAAAAATATTATTTTTATTTTTTATTAATAGTTAATTATCATGCATATAAATTAAATAACTTGATACTATGTGGCTAGGCCAAAGGCCTTTATGTTTTCACAATACGCACATCCTACCGTGTTCTAACCTTTCGAATTCTGGTTTTTACTCCAAATGGCCTCTGCCTTGCATCAAACCGCGGAAAAGAGACCATAAGGTACGAAGAAAAAACATCTGAGGGGGAAAAACCTACAGTCAGATGCCGAGTACATTCTAATCTACCAGACATTTTCTAAACTATTTATTTAATTCCTGGCCCGGACTTCATCCACTATCCTTCCAGTCTTTGACATCCTCAGCACTTCATCCGCACTAAGGCCTCTGCACTTACTTTTGGGCCTCCCACTCATTGCTCCCTAATGTGTTTATTTAATTATTTGACAGTTTTATTTTTTAAATTTATTAGTTTTTTGATTTACTTATTTATTAACTTATTTCTTATCAGTTGACTATGACTTATGGCGTATTTACTTAACCCTTTTCTAACTTAAATTAAATTACTGATTACATTGTTTATTGTTTGCTTAAGTTATTTATTTCATCTTCAGTCTAGGCTCCGCTCATATTAATCCGTGCTGTTCCTAATTTAATACTCCTTAATTTCCGTTTCCAGTTCCAGGGAAGACACAGTAAAAGTTGTTTTTTAATTTGTTTCAAAAATATTTTTTTTGCGTTTGAATTTCGCGCTGAGAAAATATCAAAAAATGATTTTCTGATAGTAGGAGTTATTGTTAAGTCGTGTTAAGTTGACAAAACAATAAAATCAATACATTTTTTTGGCTGTAGAGAGGTGTGGAAGGCGGGATGAGTGTTAAGAAACCTTTCAAAACTATAATTGTTATGTTAAAGTTATTGATTAACTTCTCTTATGTCATTTGATTTTACCATATAATCCGGGGGTACCCTTTAAACGTTCAATGATTAAAGCATGGAACAGGGTGAAAAGTGGGAGTTTGAAAAGAATATGGATATTTACAAAGTTTAAGAAACTAATTACGGATTCATAGTGCTACTATAAATATTTTAAACGAATTCCATAAATAAATATTAAATAAAATATTATATGAATTGTCTATTAGATAAGTCATGACCCTGTGAGACTCGCCGCTGAAAAGCTGGAGCAAAGGTAATAATACAGTTTGAAGGAGGTGATAGCATTTTCTGGATGTATACAGCAATGTACTTCAAAGCGAGAACGCTAGTGACGTTTAGGTCGTCCGCAAAATACGTTTAGTATGAGAACGTACGCGGAGTCAAGGAAAAAGTCTTCAAATACCATGATTACGGTTTGTCTCGCTTCGAGATTGAGTGGACTGTGTTTTCGTTCCCGGTGCGAATGCTGAACGTGACGCGCCTTTGCGTGAGCTTTAGAATGTCAGTCAATCTGAACCACGGCTTTCGTGTTCCACGCGTTTTTCTTCCGAGGCGTGGGCGAAGGGCGAAGTGGCAAATGGAACAAAACAGAAAATGGCGCCTTCGAAATCCTTTTCTCGTCCTCTCATCCGCCTGGCGGAAGTCGCCGTATTGATCAAGTACTAAACGTGGCTCGTCTCATGCATAGTGAAAGATCTCCAAACCCGTGAAGAATACATGGAGAGCTCTCGACCTGTGCAAAGTATAAGAGAATACATCAGAAAGAAAAACTTACTGCTTTCGTGTTTTCCGACAAGTTAAAATCACACAGCAAAGATATTCACGGTGTCCTTGGGTCAATGCTTTTCATGTTGTAGTCGCTGCTAACGACAATCAGCAGAAGAAAAAATGCTGTTGAACAAAACCACTCAAAATGGTTTTCCAAAAAGTAGCACACACACTGCTCAATAACAACAACGTATAACTGCAATAAATAAAATATTTTCACAAACATTATTCACGAATACTGCAAAGATATAGGAAACAATGCATAGCCTACCACAATTATTGTTTTCTTATTTAAGATCGCATCAACATCTAGGTTATTAGCGACCACTATTGGATTTAACGTCATTGTAACTGTGAAAATGGCATGGTATGGTGATGATTGGGGTTGAAAGGACGAACACAAATACAACTACATGCGAGGCGGGACTCGAATCCGCGATTCTTCGGTCCGAAATCGCTACGGCACTACTGCCATAACGACCTCGTCCTTAAAATTGTCTGAAGAGCTTATTTTTGTCGTTTCCTCCCAGGACATCCTGTATAATAAATTTTTGTTATCAAATCTCTAATAATTTATTAAACAATATTGGTGGCGGTGAACGTAGAGGTAACGACCATCATTACTTATCGTTAAATCTGGAACGTACGCTGAGGCCATGGGTTCGCGCCCGGCAAGGTGCAAGAAATGTATTTAAGCATCGGCGTTAGTAGTTAAATATAGTTAAATGTAATTAAGCATCGGTGTGTTTATGGCGCCCACCGGAATTGAATACGTAGGCCCACTGCTTTGATCAGTAGTTTCTCTAATAACTTCCAACCTAATGCAGGAGCAGCACTAAAACAATACGGGTCACGGACCTTGAGCTCTGTCAAATCCCGTCTTAATCCCCATCCTTAAGGCAGAGCCACTTTTATTAATCCGTAATATCCCCATCTAGCTCTGACGTTTTGTTCCTCGGCGTGATCAATATTATTATTATTATTATTATTATTATTATTATTATTATTATTATTATTATTATTATTATTATTATTATTATTATTATTATTGTTATCTTACATTATTCACAGTATCTACTGGTCGGTCTGTCAACCACACACAGGAATGATGACCAGATGTGTGGTTGCTTTACTGAAGGTTCAGATGGCTTCTGACAATACGGCCTGTATTCAAAATTACACAGTTGTGCATATTATATACATTCCTGGCATCCAAGTGAAGACACTCCAGTGCCCGAAGTGTCATTTCCGGGATCACTCCTGTAGCTGATATTATTATAGGCACAGTTGTCACTTTACTGAAGTTCCACTGAGATGCGACTTCATGGGCGAGATCGGTATACTTCTGGATCTTCTCTTGATATTTTCCCGATATGTTGTGGGTATTGGGTATTGATATATCGATAAGGAAAACCTGCTGATGGTTTCTATCAATGTACGTTATATCGGGTCTATTGCCGCCGACATGTCTGTCAGTGATAATGGAGCGATCCCAGTAGAGTGTGTGCTCACTATTTTCAAGCACATTCTGAGGCACATATTTATAATACGGCACGGAAGTGGCGAGTAAGCCCGTTCTCAATGCCAATAATTGGTGGACCTGCTTCGCCACTTCACCATGCCTCCTTTTGTATTCCAACTGTGCGTGGCTGCTACATCCACTTGTCACGTGTTGGATAGTTTCGCTTGCAGCCTCACATCTTCTACACGCGTCGGAATGAATGGTAGAATCTCTCAGAATGTGTTTCCTGTAGTTCAATGTTGGTACAACTTGGCCCTGGATAGCTATCATGAAAGCTTCTGTCTCCGGAAAGAGATCCCGGTGCTGGAGCCATGCGTGCGACACAGAGATGTCGACTTCTGGTTTACTCAGCTCGTGAGGGTACCTTCCATGCAGTGCCTTCGCTTTCCATAAGGTTATCTTCTCTTTCGTTTCAATAATTGGTTGAACAGGCGGATCGAGCTTTTTCAAGTTCAGAGGACTATAGTTCTTATCAACTGTGCTCACTGCTTGCTGAACTCTCCCACAATGCTCCAAGAAGTATCTCCTGAGTGAAGCAATTTGAGAGCTGTGTAGATTTATAAGATCTACAATACCTCGCCCTCCTTGCGACCTTGGAAGAGTAAAACGCTCAGTACTTGAATGGGGATGATGTTTTCGGTGTTGAGTCATAGCGGTTCGAATTGTCCTCTGGAGGTTTTCGAGGTCGGTATTGCTCCATTTAATAACGCCAAAGGAGTATGTCAGCACTGGAATAACAAATGAATTGATGGCCTGCACAAGGTTTCTAGCAGAGAGTTGAGTTTTTAAGAGTCCATGCAATCGTTTACACACTTCAGTTGTTAGTATGTTCTTAGTAACAGCGTAATTGATTCGGAGTGACTGTTGGAAACCCAAGTATTTGTAAGTTTCATGGGGTTCCATGAAGGTAATCTTTGGTTCACTATCAGTTTCCTGATTTATAACTTGCATATTACCCCGAACGATATTCACTCTCCTGCACTTATCCAAACCGAATTTCATCTTGATGTCGTCAGTGAACTTCTCCGTCACGTTTATTAGTTGTCCCATATGACTCAGTGTCTGCATAGAGCTTCAGGTCATCCATGTAAAGAAGATGTGAGACACGAAGAAGAGTTGAGTTCCCCTTTTTAGAGCGATTCCATAATTAGATGAATTAAGTAGAGTAGTCAGGGGATTCAAGGCTAAGCAGAACAATAAAGGGCTTAAAGAGTCACCCTGGAAAATCCCTCGGCGGATTTGTATAGTATCTGTGTGGACGGATTGTTTTCCATTAGAGAGATACAGTTTTGTATTCCATCGACTCATCGCAATTTTCAGGAAATTTTGGATAAACGGGTGGACCTTGTACACATTCAAACATTGAATGAGCCAAGAATGGGACACGGTGTCGAATGCTTTAGCGTAATCTATATAGCGTGCGTACAAGTTTCTTTGTTTTTCAAGCACTTGCCCCATAATTACAGAATCTATAATGAGTTGCTCCTTGCATCCCTGAGATCTAGGTCTCCATCTTTTCTGTTCATTTGCTAAGATGTTCTGTTCCTCAATGTGTGTCATCATCATTTGTGAAACACAAGATGTTATGAGTTTGTAGAAAGTTTGAAAGCAGGTTATAGGACCGTACTTCGAGGGGTCTTTAGTGTCACCCTCCTTTGGTAACAAGAATGTTCTACCTTCAGTGAGGAAGTAAGGTAGATTTTCTGGATTGGGAAGAAAATATTGAATTATATTAGCTATATATTGGTGAGTGCTGGTAAATTTTTTCAGCCAATAATTGGGCAGGCCATCACTGCCTGGTGCCTTCCAGTTATGTGCTTTGTTCAAAGCTGCTTGGACAATCTCCACGGTGATGATTGGTTCACCCATTAGAGGAGTATCTCGGTGTCTGTCATATTCCATTTCAATCCACGTCATATCTGGATTGTGGGACACAGCAGATGACCAGATAGGCTTCCAAAAGTCCTCTATTTGTGTCTTTGAGGGAAGCTTTATCTCTTTCATATAATTTACAAGCCCTTTGCCCTTTGACATATTCCTGTAGAATACTTTCTGGTTTCTGTTAAAAAGAGAATTCTGTTGCTTCCTCGTAGTGCAATTCCTGTAGCGTTGAAGGCGTTTTGTTAACGCCAAAAGCTTTTGTCGTAGGGTGTGAAGATGTTCTGTTATTGTTGAATTCAAGGGCTCGTGCTTCGTATGTATTTTTGTATTGATAAGGATGTTATTCACCTTTCTTCTCAGTTTTTTTGAGGTATTTCCTTTTTAAATTTATTATTATTATTATTATTATTATTATGATTTGCGTGTAGGCCATTTCTGACCACGCTACACGTTCTTTCCCGAGACCAAGTCTAATTATCCTGGAGAGAGATTATCGTGTGTAATTCTGGGAATCAGCTTTTCGGCTGTATCCCTTCGTAAGACAAGGATGTTAGCATTGAATTACGAATTATGAGGTGATAGGATGATGATGAGAGGTGATCGTGGCACTTTTTAAACCATCCCAGTAATACCGAGGGAAACCAGTATTACCGATCGAACCCGGGCCTCCCGACTGCGAAGTCAGTGCGCTACGTTCTGAGCCACTTTGCTCGATATCAGTAACTTTCTTTAACGTAATATTCATTTAAAATCAGTCTCACAGATGCCTTAAGATGTCCAATTCTGTAAGTTAATGTCAAAGAATTCACCCTTTCGGAAGACATAATTGTCGATCAAATATAAAATAAATGAAAAACAAAATGTTTCCTCGAGTAACACGGCAGTACACGAGGACTCGGTTTGAATTCTATCCGCAACGGGTTTTCCACAGTGACCCAGAGTCAGTGTAAAAGAAACTTTCCGTTTTTCTCTTTGCTGGTACAAGGAATCTAGCAATTTGCACACCTCATCCAAGGTCATGTACTAACGTTTCCTTCCAACAAAAGAAAATATCTTTATCAACTTTGTAACATTAACAATAATAATTGGTATTTTAATTATTATTTTAATTAGTGATATATAATTTGAAATAATTGAAGACCAGATTCGTTAGCGTATGTAATTACGAATCCGTATCTGAAGCTTCGCGAACCGGGAGCTACGCCGATGTTAGGCCAATCCTCTAATTTGCTTGGTGCGCCATAGAAAGATGGTACTATGGTACTGCGGGTCCGCAAGTAATCCTGATGGAAGTAAAATTTTCATTTTTTGCCAAACATCCAAAGAAAATGAAAAAACAAAACATTGTGGCATGCGATGATTGGGGATTCGCAAATTTGTAGATGGGTTAAATTTTCTTAGAATAGTAGCCAATTTAATACGGCCAATTTGTCGGTCTGTGCTTGAACATTTGACGGTGAGACTCTGGTCTTCGGTCTCCGCCTTTAATATAAAAGATCCTTTGTTCAGCTCTCTCATGCATTTTTTATTGAAATGTAGATAAGTCATCTTGGCTCACTTTCTACGCGTGATTGTCATACTAAAGTATGTTCCCAGGTGTCTCTTTTATTATTATTATTATTATTATTATTATTATTATTATTATTATTATTATTATTATTATAAGACAATTAGTATTAGTAGTAGCAACAGCAAGACCAGTAGTAGCAGCAGTCGTGTATTTTTTAGGTCTATGCCCTACAGATTTTTTTTTAACTATTGCACTAACTTAGAGTATATTTTCACGTCGATGCTCTCCTTTACGTTAAGCTTTTAACGTCAAATATATTCACCACAAAGAAGTAAGTGCTACATTTTTTGTGTATTTTCATTAAAATATATATCTTCACAACTCACTTAAACGTACACCAGTTTTTGAAACGACTGTAAGTTTTTTCGATCATATCTTTCGGTTTTTCGATAACTAATCACTTACTGCAGTGTTCGCATATTCAATTAACTCCGGAGGAGTGTCATTATTGCTGGTATCTGTTTTAAAATTAGTAACGTGATAACAACCCTTCACTCGCATATTACACCCCGACCTCTGAAAAATGCCATTCCGTAAACATTCGTTAAACAAGGCGGTCTTCTTTCGACTAACAGTTCATCACTCGCGCGAGAATCCGTAACGTAACCGCGTGTTGGACTCTGTCCAATACATGTTTTAAACCATGAATAGAATTGAATAAATAAATCATAATTTGTAATAGAAGTATTGTATATGAACGTAGAAAAATGGTTTATATTTCGTGGGCGAAATTATTCTTTCTCGAATTTCTTTTCCTCGAACCATCGTGTGTCAACAAACTTATAATTGGTATTTTTTGCCTTAAAGGAGCTGAAAATGATTATGACAACAAAGAATGACAGTATCTGTGAATGTATGAATGGAATGAAAGGAAGAGGGATCAAAGGCGATAAATGTTTGTGTGAAACCCATCGTGCAAATCGTCGCATCATCCATGTCTTATTCGGGATTCGAACCTACAGCCATGGTGTTAGGCGCAGATCTCCCACGTCTATGCGATACCAGACCGACAAGAAACGGAAGGAAGATAGTTGAAAGGTAATACATCATCAAGGGGCCCCCGACCGCCCCCGACCGCCCCCGACCGCCCCGACTGCCCCGGACTTCCCACGTCCGCCTTCGACCGCCCTCGACCGTCCTCGACTGCCCTCGACCGCCGCCGACCGTCCACGACCGCCTCCGGACCACCCTTGCCCTCCCTGCCTACTCCCGCTCGCCCCTGCCCGCTGCCACGTCGCGACGTGGCGTCCGCCTCTGACAGTGCATCACGCCGCCGAGCGCTCCTCCCGTGCTGGGAGGCTTTCACCGAGAGAGCGCGCGGCCAAATTATTCTGTCACCACGCGCCGTAAATACGGCGCAACCAGTGTTTAGCGAATTAGAGGAAGGTTGCCGACCTTCGCGCGCGCATAACTCAGCGCGGGCGTGGGCAGGTCGCCAAGACGTTCTGGGAAGGCCGTCGCGTTTGGACAGGGCCGCCGGGCGCCAAGGGCTGGCACGCACCAGCTGCAATGGCTCAGTGGTAACACTCACTGCCTCTGCCGCGTCGTTGACCTAGAGGTCCTTGGCTTCGAGACCCGACGGTAGCGGAATGTACTCACTAGCTGGATCGAAGTCAACTACTGCCGGGAGCTTTTCTGATCGGCAGATTTCCTTGATTTCTTCAATTAATACCAGGCGAATGTCAAAGCAGTAACTTAGCCGACCGTGCGCGATATTTCGCTCCTCATTCCTGTCCCCTCCTCTTCCCTTGCACACACTTACACTTACATGTACAACACTACCATACATGTCAGGAGACCAATCGGGAACTTGGAGCTCATCCGGGCAGGGCCGGTGACCTGCTTGGGGAGATACATTGAAGTGGAAAATAACCGAAATCTGGCTTGTAGATCGGCACCTGATCATAAGTACTACGGGGGTCACACCGCCTCTTGCATAGTACACACTACGTTTACGGAACTAATTACCGTAGTAGTAGACGCGACCAGAAATGCTAAATATTAACTCACCCGAGCATTAAGAGTTGGGGATCGTTCAATAAATCATTCACAAAAATTGACATTTTTTTGTCACCCCTCCGTACCATTTCGTAAAATATCTTCTCAGCTTCAAGTTTACGTATACATCACTCCTTTGCACTGGCAGCATTATAGACTGTAATACCAGTAGTCGAAGAATAATTAGCATCATGACGCATGGGTCTGAGACATTAGTCCAAGTACGCTTATCTAAAGGCTGTGGCTTCCAATCTCATGTAAGGCATGGACGTTTGCACAACACACCGTGTGTTTTTGGCATCAAGTCTTCACAGCCGCATTTATCTCATTCCCAACACTCATTTTAACATCCTCATCCCAGCAACGTGATCATTTGTGAAACACAAGATGTTATGAGTTTGTAGAAAGTTTGAAGGCAGGTTATAGGACCGTACTTCGAGGGGTCTTTAGTGTCACCCTCCTGTGGTAACAAGAATGTTCTACCTTCAGTGAGGAAGTAAGGTAGATTTTCTGGATTGGGAAGAAAATATTGAATTATATTAGCTATATGATGGTGAGTGCTGGTAAATTTTTTCAGCCAATAATTGGGCAGGCCATCACTGCTTGGTGCCTTCCAGTTATGTGCTTTGTTCAAAGCTGCTTGGACAATTTCCACGGTGATGATTGGTTCACCCATTAGAGGAGTATCTCGGTGTCTGTCATATTCCATTTCAATCCACGTCATATCTGGATTGTGGGACACACCAGATGACCAGATAGGCTTCCAAAAGTCCTCTATTTGTGCCTTTGAGGGAAGCTTTGACTCTTTCATATCATTTACAAGCCCTTTGCCCTTTGCCCTTTGACATATTCCTGTAGAATACTTTCTGGTTTCTGTTAAAAAGATAATTCTGTTGCTTCCTCGTAGTGCAATTCCTGTAGCGTCGAAGGCGTTTTGTTAACGCCAAAAGCTTTTGTCGTAGGGTGTCAAGATGTTCTGTTATTGTTGAATTCAGGGGCTCGTGCTTCGTATGTATTTTTGTATTGATAAGGATGATATTCGCCTTTCTTTTCAGTTTTTTTGAGGTATTTCCTTTTTTAAATTGTGTGAGTCTCCCAATATCTCTCCTCGTGCTTTCTATACGATTCACCAGCCGTCTTTCCCAAGGTGGCATTCTTTTTTCACTTCGATCATTGTGGGCAGTTGCTACGCGGCTGAAAAGCTTGGAACCGTTACTTCTTGAAGCCACAACCGCAGCACAATAAATTGCTGTGTGTACTTCTTCGAAAGATGGTCTTTGTTGTAGATGTTGTGGCAGTACTATCTCATTCAAGATGCTGATTGCTCTTGTTAATTTCTTCGAGCAATTTTGTCTGGGAATGAGATAGCGGTTCAGTGGGTCAGTTCCCTCAAATTCCGCAAGTGCGACTGCAAATTCATTGCGAATTTGCACCTCTTCACTACTCTTATCATCCATACTTTCTGACATGCTTGTCCCATTGTCATCCTGAGTTTGCACAGCTGATATCTCCATTGCCGTCAGATTACTAGGTTCTGAGGAGTTAAGCATTTTTCTCACTTCTTCCTTGAATGCTTACAAAACTGGTGCAGAGAGATTTTTCTGAACAATTGCTCGACGCTGCTCCGCTATTCTTTGCTCACTAACTTCAGAATCATGGAAACGGTGAAGAAATCTTTGATGTAACTTTTGTTGGTAGGCCGTAGTGTCAGTCTCCATTTTGGTAATGGTGTAGTATTCACGCATGATGAAGGTATTTATTTCTGTAGTCCACTTCATCCTTCTGCGTTTCCTGCCTGCGGCAGTGGTCTCTGGAAGCAATAGATTGCTTCTCTGGGAAGCACTTGCGGTAGGTGCAGCTATAAGTGGAGATGAATGGGTGCTGCTATGTTCGGCTGTAGTACATTCGGAATTATCCCCGATCAGGGCCCGCCTGTTCAGCTCCTGATCATCACCGGCTCGCATGCTGTCACCTCCAGCGGTGGATCCGAAGGTTCCCCGGCGCTCCCCAGGCAGCGGCTGCTTTTCCGAGTCCTTACGACGCATATTTCGTGTCTCCATATCTATATGGGTGTGCCATCGCCCTGTTTGCCGCCAAATTTTCTGACGTTGCCCGTCTCCCACGTGGCTAAGTTCTCAATTGCTCGGACGTAGGGCTGGACTTTGGGAGACATTATTATTATTATTATTATTATTATTATCATTATTATTATTATTATTATTATTATTATTATTATTATTATTATTATTATTATTATTATTATTATTATTATTATTATTATTATTTTTATAAGTAGTATTATTATAGTAGAACATCATAATAAGACTCATCTGGAGACATATTTTGTCTTTATTAGTCGAGAAATCTTACAAGTAAGAAATTCTAATATAAATTCATTTTCTTCAGTAAACATTACCTTACATTTTTCAAGTTTTCGAATTGACGTAAGTTTTTTTCGATATTGAGCGAAACTACCTTTTTCGGATCTCAAAGAGGATTTTCAAAAATGCATCTCTAAATTGAAACCTCATGTCCCTCGCAAACTGGGCACTTTTTACACGACAATACCCATCAATCAAGGTGGTGAAAAACTCAATGCAATGAACACAATGATGCGCATCTTCAAGTACTGCTCACAGCTAACACTGCTCCGAATCTCGTGAACACGATGAAGACACGATGAATGAGATCTCATGAGTGCGAAAGACAATACATAGAGAAAGTAAGAGGTAATTTTCATCTTTCACAGATTGTGTCGATAAATTGATTGATTTCGTGTATCCACTGTGTAGCCGCATCAACTGATATATAATTAATCCCGCAAGTGTAGTGTATGTTTTCTCTGGGTGTGTCGGTGATTCCGATGGTGAGATCTGTTACCGACATACCGTCGGCTCGTGGTATTTTTCCCAACCAGGTATCTCCCTCTAGGGACGCATCGTCTCCGTCAGGTCGAAACTTCCAACTGATGTCCCGACATCTGGTATGTGGTAGTGAAGTGCATGTACAATAATTGTTTATGTAAGAAAGGGCTGACAATAGGACAAAAAGCAGAAAGGAATGATCGCGCGCTGTCCGTGGCCCGTTTCTTAGGGTACTGCTTCGTCATTCTTCTGATGTTGATCGAAGAACCACGGAAAACTAGAAGACTAGGAAAATTCAGAGCAGCAACCGGCTTGTAGATTTCTTCTCCAGACAGCGCACGGTGGGGCCAAATGCCAAAAAGCTGGTCAAAAGTCGAAAGCGTTGTACGATTTGACTGAAACTTTGTATTCAGAGGTTTATGATCATTCTAATTAATAATCTGTAATAAAAATTCCGAAAAACAAAATGGCGGACCAATATGGCGGATAAAATTTTGTATTTTTAACACAAAATGATCATACTTATAAGTAAAAATGAGTTCATTCGGGTTTTTAAGGATGCTGATTAATAATCTTGAATGAAAATGCCAAAAAAACAAAATGGCGGACCAATATGGCGGACAAAATCATCATTTTCTTCATTTTTAACACAAAATGATCGTGTTTAAAATTAAAAATGAGTTCATTCGGGTTTATAAGCATGCTGATTAATAATATTAAATAAAAATGCATAAAAAAACAAAATGGCGGACCAATATGGCGGACAAAATTACTATAAGTTTGTATTTTTAACACAACATTATTATGTTTGTAAGTAAAGAAGAGTTAGTTTGAATTTTTAAGGATGCTAATTAATAACCTTGAATGAAAATGCCAAAAAACAAAATGGCGGACTAATATGGCGGACCAAATCATCAATTTTTTCCATTTTTAACACGAAATGATCGTGTTTATAATTAAAAATGAGTTGATTTCGGTTTATAAGCATGCTGATTAATAAATATTGAATAAAAATGCTAAAAAAACAAAATGGCGGACCAATATGGCGAACAAAATCATCAAAAGTTTGTATTTCTACATGTTGCACGCGCTACGAAAATTTGTCACAGGCACTAAAACGGCAGCTACGGGCAGCTGTTTTTTTGTGATTCTCACAGAGAATAACATTTCGAATAATGTCATGTTAAGTTTTTAGTCCCGCACGACGGTGCACATAGTTATTTTTCATTTTAAACACAAATTTTTGATTATAGCATTTTCATTTTTCGCCAACAATCAACGTTAATTATTACATTAATAAATTATTTTTAAAAAAATTAAGTATACATATTATGTTTCTACTTACTCTCAGGAATAGATTCCATTTTGTTTTATTGAATTCGGCCGACTGCACGCTTCTCTATCCTTCGAAACACAAAGGTTCTGAAAACACGTTTCACAGCTGACCGATATCGATCGCTCGAGGCCCAACTTTGAACTGATCTCTTACCTCAAGTATAAGAGAGAAACCGTTACTAATTGCGGAATTCAACGGCCCAAATACCAACCTATTGAAGTAGCAACGACAAAATCCCTATCTAGTAACTTTTTTTTTGGACTTTTGGCCAGCTTTTTGGCATTTGGCCCCACCGTGCAGCGGCTGAATTCGACCTAGCTATTTGGCAAGCGTCGAAAATCATATCACCGCCAGGACTCGAATCCTAGGACATCTCGGTCAGAGGCACTGCAGTGACATCAGTTGATGCCCTGAGCCATCTAAGCTGGTCCTTTCACAGAGGAGCTAGGTTATCTTCAGAAGGGTATTTCCGCGAACGGGAATTGCGTGTTTTGCAACGTTTGTCAACGGTGCTTGAGAGTGAAGGCATGGCCGCCTTTAATTAAAGACCACTGACAGCACAAAGAGCATGACAATATTTTTAAGTTAATTTATTAGGAAAGAAACGGTATTTTTAATTAAAGACCACTGACACCGCATCTGAACTCCCGTACGATCGGCTAATCACCTTTTGCCCGTGCCAGAACACATGGGTGTCACTAGAACCAAATTATTAGGCGAAGATTCAATGGACAAGGGCAGATGATCGGTACTCCTACAATATGGATATCCAAAGGAGTATTGGGAGACGCGTTCCCCAATCCCGGTGGCAACGCGCAAGAGCGTGACAATTATTATTTTCAAGTTAATTTATTAGGAAAGATACGGTGTTTTGTAAATAGGAACTGTGTGATAGCAAATAACATTTGTTGTCTGCTTATACTCACATATTTACTTATCAAGTTTACTACTTTACCACTATTACTGCTATTTTACTGCACTATATATCCTACTGATGGACACGGCAATGCTTCGCTATTGCAGTGTATTACACATCACACACTACTGGTCACGTGAATGTTAATCACGTCTTCTTATATGCCGTGCAAAAGTTTTAATAGATGAAAGATTTTCTCGCAAGTATGGGTTTGTTCTATGTCCTGGTTTGGACATGGTTGTCAAGTATCCTATTATTTAAACGTTCTCCCTCAAATTTGGGCATGCGTTCTTACGATACTATCTTGGAGAAAATAATTTGATTTACTTGTCCAAGATTAAAGTAATAACTCCGGCCGAGCTTTCACAATCACAGGGGCGTAATATTTGTATGCAGTGAAGACGCACTTATTCCTTGACTGTGTGGCGGGTTGCGTATATTTCAGGGGCGCTTGAGGTGTCATGAAAGAAGAAACCATCATCAACAACGCCTCATTCCGTTCCGACCCACGGTAGGAGAAGGTTCTCTCTCGTGCTCCGCTAGTTATCGCAGTAGCCAGTTATCATCGCCACACCCCAGCAGACAGTCGACAGACTGTCGCGGAGCGCGGCGAACGGTCGCCACTGCTGCTTGCTCAACTGTGTGTATAAAGTGTTCGTGCTGGTGTACGTATACAAAAAATACTGTTCTCAACCAGATATAAAAAGTTTAAAGACTAATGGCATATGCCATTAACCCCGACACAGAGCTAACTTTAACGGAAGCCCTGCGCACCATCCACAACGGCGACAACGGCGTCGTTTCACCAGCGACAACTACTCCAGCTAGCAGCGAGGCCATGGACACAAGCCTCGCTGGGACCCCTATTCCAACCATCGCCGAGGCCAGCAACAATCCGGCCTACCACAGCCAGATATACGGGTCGGCATCTCTCCCAACATCACAACCTGCACTCGGACAAAAAAGGTCAGTCAGTGTTAGTGAAAGTGACTCCGAGAACAAAAAAAATGAATCGGTCCAGTTACATTACGAGTGAAAATTCAAATAAACCCACTGAGCTCCTTTACAATGTCCCCATAATTAACAGATTTACAGAGCTCGGAACAAAGTGATGAACGCGAGAACAATAAGTTTCAATACATGAACGAACAAATTAATGACCACACCAATCCAAACATTAAGATACCTCCCATATTTATAGCCCATATTCAGAACGTCGCTGAATTCAACAAAGAAATTAAGAACTCAATAACCAACCAATTTACATCAATTACGGTTAATAACAAGCTCAAAGTGCTCTTTAAAAACATATCGGACTTTAGACAGGCAATCAAATACCTTATCAGTACAAACAGAAAATTTCACACTTATAAAGACCCTGCCAATAAAAAATTTTCAATAGTCTTCAAGAATCTCCATCCATCCATTACGCAAGAAGAAATTTACCAAGATCTCAAGGCAAAGTGCCCTTCACTAATCAGTGTAACTCGGTTATACAAAGACAACATCCCCATCCCGGTAGTGGCAGCCGAGTTCGACGGCAGTCAAAATATAGACTATATATTACAAACTAACCAGATCTGTAACTTGATAGTCAAACCTGAAAAAAGGCGCAAAGCCAAAGGCCCCATTCAATGTCTCAGATGTCTTGATTTCGGGCACACTAGAAATAATTGTAACCATAAAATTAACTGTGCAATATGTTCCGGTAATCATTATACAGTAACGTGTCCTGAAAGTAAATCAAACCCTACCTGTATTCTCTGTAAAGGAAACCACCGTGCAGACGTTAGAAATGAAAATTGTATGTACTATAAGGATATTGTCGAAAAGAAAACCACCACTACCTTTAATACAAGAAACTCATTCCAAAGAGCAACCCAATCATCTTTTATCAACCAAAAAGAACAATTTCCATCTCTACCCCCAACCCAGCCTTTACGCTACTTCTCTAGAAACAATCACCCTGTAATCCAACCAGGAACCGAAAACAATATGAGATCACAGCAAATCCGTACCCAACAAAACCAACAAGATAATAATAACAATCCCCTTTTAAATACAATAATTAATTCTATATCGTCCTGTATTATTAACTTCATAAACTCCCTCATACCTTCAATAATCAATAAAATTCAAAGTGCAGTAACAGCATTTTTCAATAATAATAATGTCAATACAAGCCCATAGTAATTTATCACTCACAAATTGGAACGCAAATGGGATCTCATCCAAAAAAATAGAACTAACTCAATACCTACACACATATAGTATAGACATTGCTTGCATAACAGACACACCTAAAAAATAGCAACAAATTATACATTCCAGATTATAAAATTTATAGAAACGACAGGACCGAACAAAAAGGAGGAGGTGTTCTCATTGCAGTCAGGAATAATATAACCCATCATCAAATTTATACACCAAACAACGCAGAAATTGAAACAGTGGCAATAACCCTAACACTAAACAATGAACCATGGAATATAATAACAGCATACAAACCTCCATCAATAAAAATTCAACCCCAAAATATTCTCAATTTATTCACCCCAAACGTAAAAACACTAATTCTAGGAGACCTAAACGCTAAACACACAAACTGGGGATGTCGTACATGCAACCAAGCAGGAAAAATACTATCACAAATCACAAACAATACCACTATCAACATACTATCGCCTCCAGAACCTACATACTACCCAAGAGACGTTACAAAGCAACCAGACATCCTTGACATCGGACTGACTGACAGCAACATAAATTTTTATTCAACACCGTATCATGAACTCGACTCCGACCATCTACCGGTTAATATACACACTCGTCAAATCCCACCCCCGCGATCCCCAACCCCCAAAATAAACACACTCAAATTAAACTGGATTAAATTCCAAATCATAACCAGCAATTTAATACCAAAAATCAAAATTTTAAACAATTCCTTAGAAATAGACAACGCCGTAACATTATTAAACACCATAATACATACAGCTATATCAGAATCGCAGCCTTCAAATACTCAACAACATAATAAAATTAATCATTCTTCCCTACCGGTAGAAATCACAAACTTAATACGCGTCAAAAACAGGACCAGAAGGCTATGGAATCAAACCAAAACCCACATATAAAGACAGAACTAAATATATTAACCAACATAGTTAAGAAATCAATAAAAAATCATATGAACCTCAAATTCCAGAACAAGATAAGTTCCTTAACTGTACAAAATAACTCTATATGGAAATTCACCAAACAAATACTAAAAAAGAAAACAATAATTCCTCCCATCAACTCACCAAGAGGCAAGTTGTACACCCCAACCGACAAGGCTGAGGAAATCGCCAATTACTTTGAGTCAACTTTCACACTTAACCAATCTAAACCGCACCCGGATCACAACAAATAATACAGTCCATAAACCTCCCAAACTACGGTCCATATCACAATATACATTACACAAACCCTAAAGAAATAAAACAAATCATTAACTCTCTCCCGATAAAAAAAAGCACCAGGTCATGATAAAATCAATAATTCAATACTAAAACATTTACCTCCCCCCGCAATAGCATACTTAACTAATATATACAATTCATGCTTCAGAACAACTCATTTTCCATCCACATGGAAGCATGCCATCATCCTACCTGTTCCAAAGCCAAATAAAAATTCAGCAAACACCGACAGCTATCGCCCGATAAGTCTTCTACCATCCCTGTCAAAAATCTTCGAAAAAATAATACTCCAACGTCTTAAAAAGCACCTACAAATTACAAAAGCTATCCCAAAAGAACAGTTTGGATTCACAGATCATACATCCACACAACATCAACTCCTCAGAATCACAGAACATCTCAACACTGCATTTCAGAGAAAACATCACACAATACTCATATCACTCGACATAACTCAGGCATTTGACAGAGTCTGGCATCAGGCACTAATTTTTAAATTAAGGAAAATAGGCACTCCACATTACATCACCTCAGTAATTCAAAACTATTTAAGCAATAGAACCTTTGCAGTAACAATCAACAACAATCTATTCAACCCCAGGTTAATTAAAGCAGGATTACCTCAAGGTTCCCCCCTATCACCCACACTGTTTAATCTATATGTAGCAGACATCCCCAGTGATGAAACAGTAAAAATAGCACAGTTTGCTGATGACACACTTATCTTCTCCTCCAGCCACTCTCTAACCAATATCAAAAATCACACACAATTGTATCTTAACCAAATAGACAGTTGGTCATCCAAATTATAAATAAAATTAAACCCAAACAAAACTGCAGCTAAAATATTCACTTTAAGACCATACACTCCACCAACCCCACTCACATTAAACAATGAGTCCATCCCTTGGTATCCTCCAAATAAACCCTTAAAATATCTTGGACTGCACTTAGACACCAAAATGAACTGGAAACAGCATATAGACATAAAAATAACCCAAACCAAAAACAAATTGCATCAATTAAAATCAATAATAAACAGAAATAAATTCCTCCCATACAAAACAGCAATAACCTTATTCAAAACAATTATCAGACCTACCCTCCTCTACGCCTGCCCTGTATGGATCAATGCTGCAAAAACAAATATCAACAAAATTCAAATTGTTCAGAACCAATTCCTCCGTACAATAACTAATGCACCCTGGTTCATAACTAACCAACAATTACATAATGAATTCAACCTCGATCTCATCATGCACCACATCACCTACCTATCCCACAATTTCTTCTCCAAATTACACCATATCCAAACTTTATCTTCATTCAAACTTTGTAAAAACCCCATCCTCCCCACTCGCATAAAAAATAAATACCCATTCCATATTTTTTGTAAATTGTTCTCAGACCTGGAATAGTTCTTATGAGGTGCCAATATGGTCCCCTCAACCTTTGTAGTAGTATTAAGTTAGGATAAGGATAGAATTAGTTAAACATAAGCCATCAATACATATGTAGAGTTATATATAAACTGATCTATGTACAAAACAATCAAATAAATAAAATAAAAAAATCAACAACGCCTTCCCATATCCAATTTAACCACTCTTTAAAGACTCCCATCATTAATAATAAAAAATGTAAAAAATTCAGCGAAATCGTTCGAGTAGTTTTTGCATCTGTTTATCGCACCATTCTCACATCCCCTTTAATTTATATATATATATATATATATATATATATATATATATATATATATATATATATATATATATTGTAACACCTCCGTGCATCTAAACAATGCGCGGTTAGCGGCCCGGTTGTAGCTCAGTCGGTGATGGAAGGAATTGTTAATGAGATTCTCGTGGACATTCAAAATAAACAATTTGATTACTGGTGAAAAAATACTTATATTCCTGGACAAAGTTGTACCAGGGAAGTTACATTTATAAAATAAAAGAAAGAAGAGATTGAATGAAAAAAAAAGAAAATAAAGATTAAAATTAACAGGAAAGCTTACAACTAGAGAAGAGTACACGATTATTTTATAACTAGAATTACAATAAAAAAATGACCATTCGATGTGCCTTGGCGCGGCACCGCGTTGACAAAAATTTAGAGGTTAATAGCCCCCAGTTACATTGCCTGAGAGCTCCTGTGTCAAAAGTTCAATGTGCCCGGACGGGCGCGGCGAAGCTTGTGGGGGGCCGGAGCGGCCTTCCCTGGAATGCGGCGAGGGGCGCACGCCCTCAACAGCTGGGCGGCTTGCAGCGGCTCGCGGCGTCTGCGGCAGAGTCTGGCGGCGTCTGGTGACGTCAGCAGGGGGCGGCTGTCTGGCCGCGTCTGGCGGCGTCTCCGGCGGAGCTTGTAGGTAGCCGGGGATATCGCCCACGATCGTAGGTGCGGAGTACACAACAATGTGTTCCTCCGACCTCATGAGAATGTTCTCAGGCACAAATTCAGAAAGTTGCGAAATCCTTCAGAGGCGCACTCGCCTCTCCCCGCGACTGGCTCCCACCCCTAGAGAAGTTTCTCTCTAACTGTTCTCAGCCCACTGCTCTTAGCCCACTGAAATTTTCCAAGTGCCTTCAGAGGCGCACTCGCCTCTCCCCGCGACTGGTTCCCACCCCTAGAGAAGTCTCTCTCGATCTGAAATTTTGTAAGTCAAAAACGCATGAAGTTAACTTTTACCCCCACCCTTTTTCCTCATATGCTTCTGCTCCCTACAATGATCGCGTCGCTATTGGCTAAAGGTGATGGCGTTGTACACTAAATTCGGCCAATAGCGACGGGAGAGTAAAGGAATTTTCCACTCTCTGTTTTTCTGTCGGAATACAGTGTCCCTTTGTTCCGTCTCGAAAATAGGCCATGTCTGTGAAGGGGCCCCCCGGCTACAGAATTATCGTTTTGGGTTTCCCCGTTCACGACGACAGGCGTTGCAAAAATATCCCAGATGTGGCTGCGTCTGGGCGCTTTTCAATTAATCCGTTGGCCCGGCCGTTGGGTGGGGTGTCATAAAAAATTCGAAATGGGCCGGGGGATCGTGGCTGTTATTAGAAGGGGGCTGCGCGCGTGACGCCGTATGTTTTTTTCTCAGTAAAAAATTCCTTAGGTCTGGTTTACTTAATTTAATTTGTCTTAAGAATTCTGTACCGCTACAATATATATATATATATATATATATATATATATATATATTGTGACGTACCTGGTGATGCCGGGTATTTCACTGCAATATAACACTAAAGGAGGGTATCTTTTCCGTGAATGGGTCCCTGGATAAGTTGGTATAATATTGGGAAAGTTAATCAGAAATGGAAATACAATCATGAACAAGATTTATTTGCAAATAAAATTTGTTAATTACATGATCTGATAACATTTATACACTCTGCCTTGGTACCAAGATTAGGTGTAATATGCATTTATCATACCTTCGGGGCCCCGACCAAATACCTTCGATGCTCGTAGAACAGCTCGTATCGACAGGGTTGCCGACCTCGGCAGCAGCTGTGGGCCGTCGGCGGCTGATGGCGTGGCGGTCGTCCTGGGCTGGTGACCTTGCGACTCCTCCCCGACTCGGATCTTGATACCACGGCGTTGCACCTCTCTCGAATCACTTTCCGTCGATGGATTTAATTACTCAACCCGCACCTATCACGCGTACTGGTCTCAGTTCCGTACCACACAGTTTCGATAAGGCTTCCACTACACTAATTAATACCAGCACGATCGATTGTTCTATCAACACGAATCTTTTATTCTAATGATACTCTCATTATCTACTTCACGTATTTACTGCTTCACAGTTACTAGTACTTTACGAACACATTGCATGTTCCCTTTTGTCCATGCGCTAACGGCAAGCTTTTCGCCACACGTCTGAACTCTTCGCCGCTCCGCTAACGTCTGTCCTCTTCGCAATTCTCCTAACGACTGCCCGCACGTGCTCGCTGCCCAGTTTGTAACTGACATTCTCACGCTGGCCTCCCGGCGGTGGCACCGGTGGCGGTAGCGACCGTTGCTCGCTCCCGTCGTTGTTCGCAGCGCTTGGCGTACGTACCGCGCAGTCCAAAATATATATTGATTACTTACACTAATGTTTTAATTAGTGTAAGGGAACACATTCTGTGTTTCAATATATATATATATATATATATATATATATATATATATATATATATATATATATATATTCACAATTTCTTTAAAAAAATATTCTGTTTAAATCACACGAAACAAAATGTATAGTGGGAGGAGATTTCAACACAAAACACCGCCATCGGTGTTAGGTTCTAGGACACGAAATAACAGTACAAATCTGTAAAACAGTTCGAGCGGCCGAATACTGCTTTCCAAATCCAGTCCAAAATACAAAGCCAGGTAACCAAGTGTCCAGTAGATGTAATATAAGCCAGCGTGCCAATCCAATTACCGAAAGAAGTCACAATGCCAGAGCTACGTCGTTATACAATATACTAAAAGTCTGTCCAGTTGCGTTATCGCTCGCGACCAAAATCACTCTCTCGCTGTGGGCGCCGGGCACGCCGCTTATCCGCAGCGCCGCCACCTCCCCTGCCGCCTCGTGGTTAAAGGGAGCGGAGGGGCGGAGGGGCGGAGGGGCCTTTCTCCTTTTCGCTCCGCCGCGCCCGCTGCGGTGCCTAGCGGCGGGACGGGCACCTCTTCCCTCTCGTGGCGCGCGTTTTCGGTAGTGGCTGTTTCTTCCTCTAGTTTCATCTCTACTACAATCCGGGCTCACGACTCAGCACTCCAAAAGTACGACTACTCTATCGTGTACTGGCATCAAAGCAACTAACCGCAGTTCCACTGGAAAACCAACATTTGGGGCAACTGACGGAAATAATATTCCGGGCCTACTCGACTTCTTCCTTTTGAAATTACGCAAATTACACAAAAGTAAAAAAGTAGCTAAGATCTTTCTTCCATTAACACCCCGGTGATGCTGAACTTAGGCTCAACGATCGTTGGAACAAACCCACCTGCATCATTACATAATTGTCTCACAGTTTGGGAAAATTTTCCAGAATATCTTAATAGAAATACCTCAACAAATGTCAGACTCAAAGCAACAGATTGCATTGGTGAAGCAACAGAATGTCTTACACAGTTCATTCATATACAGAATGCTGTTTGGACCACCATACCTGCGTTTGAAATGTGCAAAAAATTATTGTCCTGCAATTATCAATGCAACGTGACAACATCGTAATGCTTGGATTGATTGGTGATTCTGAGCGCGTCAACTGCTAAAGTCATTAGTCCTGCAAGTGCAGTGCATGTTTTTTATCGCGGGAGGTGGAGGTGATCCTCCCTCGCTGATCCGGATACCGAGATCCGGCGCCGACCTGCCCATCGACTTGCAGGGTTGCTCCTAACCAGGTATCTACCACCAGCAGGTCACCACCTCATCCGGGACTAGCTCAACTCCTAACTGGTCTCTTGGTATGCAAGTGTAAGTGTGTGTAGAGAGATCGGATAAGACAAGGAAGAGGAAGGAAAGATCGCACGCGGTCTGTGACCCTTTGTTAGAGTACTGCTCCGGCATTCGCCTGGTGTTGATTGGAGAACTATCGATTAGAGCAGCCGGCCGCTAGAATTCTCTTTCAGGCAGCGGCTGAATTCGACCTAGCTATATAGCTATTGTCGAAAATCCTGCCACCATTGGGACTCAGACCTTAGGACATCCCGGCCAGAGGCGCTGCAGTGACATCAGTTGATGAACTGAGCCACCTTAGCTCGTCGTAATGCTTGGAGACGAAGACACCACACAGATGGTAAATAAGCAATGCTGTAGCGCATCCCATAAAATATCTTGGCACAAAACAAGAATTCCACGTTCTCAAAATATCTTAAGAACCTATCTCCGGAATCAACATCAGAAAATTCACTGCGAAAAGCAAGCAAAATATCCAGAAGGCCAATAACTCACAAATCTCCCGTTAAAAACAGCGATGAAGGAACTAATGAAAAAAAAACAGATTTGCCAAATATTTTTTTCGGTATTCGACCAGCAGAGAAGGAACAAATGTTATTGTACAATTCCTGGATAGTCGGCTGCAAATGTCTCCACACCTCAAACCTTTCTCCTTAAAAAAGGGGTCAAAACTACCATATTGTCGCACATAAGTTATAAAAAGAGTCCCGGATATTATCTCTTAACAGTCACTGTCTTACAAATTGTCTATGATGACTTACGCACTAATCGCGTCAGTGTTCAACGCAATTCTTGAACTCAGCTACTTTCCATCTCAGTGAAAAATTGCACAAATGACGGTCATACTTAAACCAGAGAAACCTCATTTTGAGGCATCCTAATACCAATCAGTTTGTTAACTATATTGTCAAAAGTATTTGAAAAATGTCTTCTACAGCGTCCATTTCCTCTTCTAAGAGATTGAAAAATATAATACCATCTCACCATTTTAGTTGTCAACGTCAACATTCGAGTACTTAGAAAATTAATCTAATCACAAACATCATCTCACATGATTTCGAAAAGCGGCGATATTTTACTGCGGTGTTTTCAGACGTGCTAGTAGCTTTTGACACTACATGACGAAGTAACATCTTAACCTTCTGTTTAAACCGCAAAGACTCCTTCCTTGCCCTTGCTACTTACTATTCAAACCCTTCACTAGCAAGAAATATTTTCAAGTTAAATTTCATTGTTAATTATTTTTTACAAAATAAAATGAGGCATTAGAGGTCACTTTGTCCACTTCATATTGTCTACTATCATGTCGATTTTCATTTGGTGTATTGATAATAATTCGTCCACTTCTTTCTGCCTGTAAAGAATTCGTCCACTGTAAATATTGTCCATCAGTGTCATATGTCCACAATTATTTTGCCCATTTTCTTTCGTTTAATGTTTTGTTCAACTTTTTAAAGTCTAATAAAAGTATGTCCCGGAAACAACTATGTTTAAAAATTGGCTACTCAACTTTAAATTCCTCAACTAATCCGACCTTCAAATATATCTTCAGCCCTTTTAAAACAGATTACTATTCGATCCATGTGAAATATCCAAAATCTCTTAGAGAAAGAATCCCAATTTATCAAAATGAATTTAATATTGAAACTCTTCACACTCTGCAGAGAAGGATTCACTCCATCCCTCCTTGGCAATCCTTTAAACCTAAAGTTAATCCAATGACTACACAGATTCCAAAATCCTTAATCTCTCCAAAAATAGTTTCATCGCATCTGAATTCTCTTTATAAAGACTATCATGATTTAGAAAAAGTGCATACAGATGGATCAAAATATGAAAACAAAGTTGGTTGTGCAATTGTATCTACAACCCCGCTAAATACCTTTAAATTCAGGTTACCAGAATACTTTTCTAGCTTCTCTTGTGAAGCCTGGGCCATCCTGAAAGCCATTGAATTAGTCTCTCAAAATGGAGAAAACCGCAAAATAGTGATTCACTCAGACTCCATGGCTACCTTGAATGCAATAGTCAACAGGTTTTCTAAAAATCCCATTATTCAAAGAATCCAAGAACAGTTATTTACACAAGAAAACCACGGAAACTTCATCTCAATTGTTTGGATTCCAGCACATAAAGGTATAGAAGGGAATGAAAAGGCAGATAAAGCGGCTAAAGAAACAACTTCATTACCAACAACGGACAAGAGCGTTCTCTTGTATATCAAACTATATAGTAACAATATGGTTAAGAAACAGTGGAATGAAAAGTGGCTGACTACCGTCTCCAAACTTCACCTCATAAGGATATCCGTTATTGAACCCGCCCTCCCGAAACTCCAACTCACTAGATTCCGACAAGTCCAAATTACCAGACTACGTATTGGCCACTTTAATCTCTCACGCATTCACCTAATAACAGCTGACCCATTACCCTGTCCTAAATGTGAATCCCTAGTATCTACATCCCATATTATTCTGGAGTGCCCTGAACTAGACCATATAAGACAGTCCTTAAATTTAAAAGACTCTCTATATAATTCCTTCTCCTCCCCAGAAGAATGTATAAGTCTTACAACTTTTAAAAGCATCAAAAACTGATATCTTAAATACCCTCCTTTACCTATATCTCATGTACAATAATCCTTCAAACATGTTGTTAATATCAAAACTTGTGTAATGTCAATAAATAAATGTGTGTACCTATCCCAATTATGTAAGTACCCACAATATTAATACATTTCGACCATTTATATGCTTGTGTAATTGAATGTAATTGTATAATGGCATAACTGTAAAAATTGTATATTCTTTTTTAAATTATAAATTGATTCTCGTGGTCGCTTATGACCCAGTTGTTGAAAAGCGACCTTAAATAAATAAACTAAAAAAATGTATGTCCACAATGAAATTTGATTTCTATATGCATAAAACAATTTTATAATAAACGCACTCTGTTGTGGTTTTCATGATAATGGACTAACATTTAACTTGTCAATGGCTTAATTATTTCGTTAGTATAAAAACAACGATAAACATATGTACAAAGCGGTGCATTCCTTCAATAAAAGTGGAGAACGATACTTTTGGAGTTTTGAAAATCCTGATATCTGCAATTCCAATTGCGTCATAAATAGGGATGGTATGTAGTGAATGATCATATCAATATATTTAAACAATGTGAGCAAACGTATAGCGAATAGAGCTGAAATTCGTGCAAAAGAGTGTTGTGGTATGAATCAAAATACAGACCGAACATCATCTAAATGAACCTCCTGTAGATGTAACAAGGGAATAAATTTAGTCCATAGAAGATCAGGAAATACTACTGAATTCACCAGAAAGGTATTCATTATTACATACTGTCAACAGAGCATAAAATTTAGCTTAGGGCTCCACCCCCACAATCACATCAATAATGTACAATACCATATGATGTCACCCTAAACGGAGAACAATTTTTACAGCTCGAGAGTAGAGGTAACGATAACAGAGCACTTATATTTTATACAGTGAAAGGGTTCAGCCATTTATGTAGAAGCAAAACGATGCTTTGTGATGGGATTTATCAATTGTACACAATTAATGGGAAAATATACAATTTCGTTTTTCCATTAATTTGTTTGTGTAGCAGAAAAGAATAAATAAGTTATAAATTAATCTTCGAACGTATAAAAATGCTTCTCAGGCATTAAATGCGGACTTTTCTCCTCAATTCGTAACGCTGTACTTCGAAATGAGTGTAATCAACGCAGTATGTGCCATATTACCTAAGTGGATGCCTATATCATTTTCTCAAGCAATTTGCCGGCATGTTGTAAACATAGGCCTGAAGGTACGTTTCGATGACGGGGTATCGATGTACTAAATGACAAACAACGGATGATGGTGTTTACATTCGTATCTTTCGACAGCATTGAAGAAGTGTTTGATTATTTATTATAAAAAAGCCACGACGGTGTTATTTATTATAAAAAAGCCACGACACAAGCTGGCCTTAATTACATGCCTGGAAGTGATCTAACAATTTCTAAATACCATAATCAGCGATCCAAATTTCTTAAAGTAAAAGAGTATTTGCTCGTTCTAAGTTAAAACTATTAGCTTCCTTAAATCTATGCCATTTCATTAGAATAGTATCTACATTATACTATTATCACGACCACCAGCAATAAGCATTCGAGTAATATGAAACCGCCAGTTAGCAAACTGACAGCGCGTCATGCGAAGCGCGGGAAATTCTGATTTACAATTTCGATTTTTTTTTAATTTTTTTTTTGAGAGTTCGCCAAAAATGCGATCAGCGCCACTTTCTTTACCGTTCTTTGCAACATACGTGGGAAAAATTAAAGAAAAACTAGCACGAGAATAGCCATTTCGCGCACAGCACATTGATACTTCATCATGCAAAAATGTTTTCAACTCGCAAAACTATATCACTGTAGCAGCATTCGAACTCAGATATATTGGTTTAGCAAGCAGTTTTTTTTATCCGTGGAAAACATTAAAGAAAAAATTGTAGTGGTTTTTGAGAATTTTTTGTACTGGCTATACATTGACATATGATACAACATTGCATTCCTCTTTTTATGATCTATGTTATCTAGTGAGAAAATATATAGTTCCTTTTAAAAATCAATAATTATTAAATTTCTCAAAATCCAAAAATATTTCAAAGAACATCTCAGAAGCATTTTGCTTGCTCCATAATTTCGCATTGTTGAGCAAAAACTGCATTGCGATATCGAGAAGTTCTGAGGGTGGCCCATAGTTGGTGGTATTTCATTAATTTCAAGCAGAAATAACGCGAAAACTGCTAGTTTAAAAAAATGTACATGACCCTTTTCACGAGTTGCAAACCCTCGCTCGCTGAACGCCTACGAACGTCTTCGTGAGGAACTAAGTTGCTTTCCAAGAGGTCCTGGACGAAACTATTTCCATTATCAAACTCCCACGACCCCCGTTACCCAGCTACTCAGCAGTATCGTACAGTACATTATTGGAAGGAACGCAGCCGAAGACCCACTGCTCCACCTAGAGCAACTGTCACTCCTGAACGCCGTAGCCCGTAAGCCCACATAGGCATTGAACTTCGTTTAAACCGCATGGGGAAGAAAGCTTGGATGATTTCGAAATTTAGATTCGTTTCATGGAGCTATAAATTGACAATCATGCCACCATGGAAACAGCCATGCCTTATGGAAGGGTCGAACCCACGGCTTCCCGTACACCAGCCTTAATGGATTACACTACATAGGACGGTTTGAATGGATGTTATATTTATGAATAAATAAGGTTATTCTTGTGATTTTGTATTCCAAAATCCTAAAATTCTTTACCGTGAGCTTAGAAGAAGTTTCGGACTTACATTCGAAACGTTATTTACAAACATAGATGAAACAATAAATTCCAATGTTGTATGTAATTTATTTATTCAGTGTGAAATTAAATATAAAAGAAATTAAAAAAACAAGATGTTTGAACGCTGATTTTCGCCTGAAATAAATTTAAATTATGAATAGCTAATGTAGCTGAAGAAGCAGACACATCAGTTTGTGTAACGTTATACCATTAATGTAATAAACATGTAACTCATATAATAAACATTACTTATATTTGACTATATAATTAAAATTTACTATAACCCATAAATTTATATTTGTGAAGTGAAGCAAATAAGCTTAAAGAATGTAAGTCGAGTCACCTCTTGTCAGCGATGAATATCACCTCACGCCACCGTGACTGGCCAAAAATTAATTTTGTGCCATTTACGGCCCATTCTCCTTCGTTCCGACAACAGAAACAAATCCAAACTGATAACACTTATCTAGACAGGTAGCAAAGATGTCGAAACTTCAGGAAGAGCAAAGGTTCTTCATATTCCACATCCACGAGTAAGAGTACCAAGTAAACTACTCCCACATCATTGGACCAATCACGTGGTGGGAAATTATTACTACCAATTGCACTTCTCGAGTGCAGCTTCAATTTTTCCGGGAACTTTTATCATTTCGGTTTGTGAAGGCCCAACTGTATACTCCTTCCCCTCACTGTCGTAGAACAACAATTATTTATAATGGCGCATTAATAATAATAATAATAATAATAATAATAATAATAATAATAATAATAATAATAATAATAATAATAATAATAAATCATGAGGCTTTTTTTCACATTTATTTCTTCCTATTCAGCCTAGGGCGTAACTTAATTGTAAAAAAATATTTTGGGGGGCTAATTTTTTTGGGCTTACCCCATAAATATTTTCCATTTGGTCAAATTTACACAAAAATAAAATTACATCTCAATGGGCTGATATTAACCCGTGCCGACTTGAGCGCTTAATTTGAATGTTCGCGATTATTGGTTCTGTTGAGTTAAGTCAGTGGAAAACTCAAAAATGTCGAAGTCGGAAAACAAGGGACACACTAGCATATATGCTTTACATGGTTTTTAAAACATGATTTCTCGAAAATTAGGATGATGCTGAAGAAATATTCATAATTCAATAGTGAATTAAATGAATATTAATTTAGAGTGCGACTGGATTTTCATATTATTGTAAGGCAGACTGAATTTGTCTTTGAGAGAAGCGTGATATGACACGTAACTTTTTACCTCCTGATATTACTAAATTAAATATACGTAAAAAACGGGATGCAGAAAAGAAAACAAATTTTGCGATAATTTTGTGAAATGTGAAGCTACTGTAGAAAGTTCTTTGGGTATTTGAATATTCGGAATATACGAGTGAGCTCTGTTTCCCAGAACCTTAGTTTATATTACCTGCAATAGATTTAGAATTGATTTTAGAGCATTTCCCCAAACTGAAGAGGCATATGTCGCACGTGTTTAGACACACGTGGCAGGTAGAGCAACGTCAAATGGATGTTTTGTCACAAAACCAATGCCCTGTACTCTTAGATGTACCAAGAGGGGGGGGATATCATTGTTTGTCTACAGATTGCCATTTGTTAGTAATAGTGTATTAGTATGAAATTACTGAATACACACAGAATATCAACTTTCTATTCATAATGGAACACAACTTATCGGCAACACACAAATTTAGCAAATGAAGCAACGCTTAAAACTACTAATACCGTCAGTCCGTCAGTCCACCAGTATGTCTGTCCGTCTGTCTGTCCGTCTGTCCGTCCGTCTGTCTGTCCGTCTGTCTGTCCGTCTGTCTGTCCGTCTGTCTGTCCGTCTGTCCGTCTGTCTGTCCATCTGTCCGTCTGTCTGTCCGTCTGTGTGTCCGTCTGTCTGTTCGTCCGTCCGTCCGTCTGTCCGTCCGTCTGTCCGTCTGTGGTCAACACTAGCGCTTAAACCGTTCAGACGATTTTCTCCAAAACTGATATTCCCCGTTCGATCTAGGATGAGCTTGAGGCTTTGGAAGATTCAGACGAATATTTTTATTTTTCAGGGTACTTCATATGAAGCCTCAAAAATAATTTCAATGACATTTTCTCAATAATGGCACCAAATTTTTCGATTGAACTTTGTCCTTTGGATAGCAAAAAGGACGCTTATGATGGCCTCGTGTTCTTTAAAATCCCAGATTTTTAGAAAATTGCAAAAGTGCATTTTGGGGGGGGGGGCGTTTTCCTACAACTTTAATATTGAAAATAGAGATTTTGCCCTTAATCTGTTTCTTAAAGTCAGATCTTCAAATAAGTTCATGTTCAATTTATATAAAATATGAGTCATTTTTGTGTAATTTTGCGCAAAATATAGGCAAGTTAAAACTAGTGGTACTAAAATAGCATTTATCGCCATTAGTAATGGTTATGTAATACTATTTCTGTACGACAATTTAATAATTACGTATTCATGCTGTATATTTAATCGACGAATGACATCGATTACACACCCCGTGGATTTCAGTTCTAAATACACGGCCTGTCGACCAATCACATTCCTAGAATTTTCAGAATCCACGGGCTGGATTGCATTCTCTTTGCAATTTGCAATACCGTTTGGAAATAACAATCGCAGTGGGCAGTGCCAAAAGGACAAAGGAGGACAAGGCGGGGAGGACGAAGAGGGCAATGGGACAAAATAAGACAGTGGGGGAATGAAAAAGGGGAGGAAAGGGACAAAATGGAAAAATGGGGGCAAATTAGACAATTAAAAAATAGGACAATCGAACCAAATGTGAAAATGGGACCAGGGCAGAAAATGGGACGGAACAAAGTGGGACAAGGGGACAAAGTGGGATAAGGGGACAAAATGGGACAATAGGGACAAAATGGGACAATAGGGACAAAGTGGGACAATAGGGACAAAATGGGACAATAGGGACAAAATGGGACAATATGGACAAATGGGACAATGAGGACAATATGGACAAAATGAGACAATGGGGCAAATGGGACAGGGGACAAAATGGGTCAATGAGATCAAACGGGACAAGGAGACAAGTGGAACAATGCTACAGGTGGACAGAATGGGACAATGCGACCGTACAAAATGGTACAGGGGACAAAATAGGACAGGACAAAATGTGATAGTGAGACAAAATGGGACAGGGTGAAAATGGGACAGGAGAAAAAATGGGATATGTCGACAAAATGGGAAAGGGGGACAAATGGAACAAGAGGAGAAAATGGGACAAAATGAGGCAATTGAACAAATGGGACAAATGGACAAAATTAAAAAGGGGACAAGATTGACGTCGAGACAAAATGGGACAAGAGGACAAAATGAGCCAAGGGGGCAAACGGAAAAGGGGGACAAATGGGACAACAGAGACCAATGAATGGTGGAAATGGACGAAATGGAACAAAGAGAGAAAAGGACAAGAGACAGGTGGGACAAACGGGACATATTTATCCCAAGATTTATGAACAGTGGTAAAATCTAAATTCCAGAGACCGCTAAAATATTTTTAATGGACTCGAGCAAAATCTGTTCAAAATCTATTCTGAAAATTTGGAGGTTGTAGAGAAGGCATAGACTTGTACTGGCGCATAATGGCTATTATTCACTCATAGAAATTACTACACTCGCTTCTACGTCGCTCGTGCCGTAAACATCAACTCGTGAATAGCTATCATTATGCGCTCATTGAAGAATACACTATTATACCACAATGTCTCTCCGAATTATTTTTTATAAAACTCATTTGAAATCGTAGATAATTTGGTTGCGACAAATAAGCAGAATGTAAGAAAGTAAAATATTGAAACTGTTAATAAATAAAATGATACTAATAGCGTTGAAAAACAAATAAATCGAAAAATATATAATTGAAATTATTAACCCTATGTTATTGTAATATTCTACAAATATATAAAAGTATTCTTTATATTTCCGCGAACTAAAAGTAGGCGTTAAAAGCGGCGTTACGACAGTGGGTAACAACAACCAACAATGACCGCTCATCTGTTTTCACATTTAACACAATTTATCAAAGGACGTAATTTAAAATGAAATAACATAAATATATTAATATTAATAATAATAATATTAATAATAATAATAATAATAATAATAATAATAATAATAATAATAATAATAATAATAATAATAATATGATAGTGAAATAATATACAAAATCTATCTTACGTAGCATCGAACTTCGTAAATTGGGAGCGGGCGACTGAAGGTTAGCAATCTTTATTTCAAATTTATTTCAAATACGTTTTAAATAATTTCTAAAAAAATAATTTTTAAACCTATAACAAAATCTCCGATGTAAGAAACGAACAAAGAAATATGGAATACTATACACATTCTAACATACATAGCATCCAACTGCCTCAAAACACCTCTAAAATTACGATCAAGAAGCGCAATATTTTCAGAGCGGATGATTAACTTTGACGCCCAATTGCTCCAAAATACTCATACTTTCGAAAAATTCAACATGGCTTTATTTGAAAATCTGTTTTTGTTGAACACATTTCATTTTTTTAAATTGTACCTTCATAATTGTAGTTGTAAGAAGAAGACAAAATAGTTTTGAATTTTTTCCATTGTCGAAGAATCAGAGTTTTTCAAGTAGCATGAGACCTGCACCATTTTCTTAAATGTCCTTTAGACTATCCGCCAAAAATATTTCATAAAAAACAATGGAGCCGTTTTTTGAGAAAAAAAAGTTTAAACAAAAATTAAAAATTGCCTATATTTCACGCAACATTACGCGAAAAATACTCAAATTTTCGAAACATTGTACATAAACTTACTTCAAAATATATCTTTAACGAACAGATTTCATTAAGTGAAAAATTATCCATCTTTAATATTTTAGTTTTAGGAAGACGCCGAAATGTTTCAATATTTGAAAAATCAGAGTTCTGAACGAATATGAGACCTGCGCCATTATCTTAAACGTGCTTCAGACTATCCAAGAACAAAGTTTAATCAAAACCGATGACTCGATTTTTTTTTGAAATGGTGCCATCACCATGTCTTTTTTTGAAATGTTGAAAATGTCTCCGAGGCTTCATGAAAAGTACCCCTCAGAATTAAAATATCAATTTCAAATTCAAGAGACATCAGCCAGATCGATCAGGGAATATCAATTTTGGAGAAATTCGGCTGAACGGTTTATCCGCTAGTGTTGTTCACAGACAGACGGACAGAGACGTTTTGCAGTCAATCGATTTTTTGGTATCAAGGACCCAAAAAACAGGGATTCTGGCTACACCACATGTTAGAGGATTTTCCCCTAAATTTAACAACTGGATTTTTTCATTACCAGAGCCCTGTAATAAGAGTTTTTCTGCCGAAAATTCATCGTTTCTTCGCGCAACATTTCATAACTTTCTGTTCTTAAGAAGTTCCTTCTTAAGCGGGAGAAAGTAAAAAATTTAACAATATTTTTCTCAAAAATCTCTCCAATTTCTTTTCTTCAAATTTTCTCTTGATATGTAATAAAAAACGGTAATAAATAAAGTACTAGTGCTATCTTTCCTTTTTCCGAAAGTTGCAAAAAGTTAACATTTCAAAACTACTATATTGGAGACAGCAATTTTTGCTTTAAACAAAGTCTGTTGTAACAAATCAGCGGTTTAAAAAAGGTCATGTACAATTCTTTGAAAAAAATCAGCTGATTTTTTATAATTAGTGTCTGAAATATATGCAATTTCTAAAACAATTATTTTCTCAAAAACCGCTCCAAATGTTTTCTTTAAATTTTATCCTTTATATGTAATAAGGGACGGTAAAAAATATGATGCCAGTCCAATTTTCGGCAATCCCCCGATATTTTTCAACAATAGAGTAAATATTTGCAGTTATTGAATTGATGTCACAATATCCGGAAATGGGTGTTTTAAGGTGTTTATTCGATATTTAAAATGTTTAAATGGTAAAAGCAAAGTCATTAGATTCGCGTTCGTATATTGGGATTCGACCTCTTGGTAGAGAATATTAACTCATCATGTATGTAAATTATAATGTATAAAAATACATTCACAATTTGAAAGGAGAATCACCCGCTACCTCAGCACACCTTCGAAGCGTCAGGGTTGAATGTTGGCAAGGTAATGAATTTGAGGCCACTAAGTTCTTTCTGGATATTTTCAATGAAAAATGTAGACATTAAAATTTACTTAACTACAACATTTAATTCTAAACTTCTTTGAAATTGAGGCGCTCAGAATAATAACGGCAGATTCAAATCGAAGTTCGTTCTGAGAAAAATTAATTTTTCTGTTTTCGTTCATGTTCATTTTCACTCCTGGCAATTTTTTGAAGGTGGAATTTAAGGGTTTTACCATATCTCAATTTATTTGATTTTTCAGCATACGATAGGTGTATGGCAGAAGTTTACCATCATACTTCTAACTGAAAATGCGAGGTCGCTTGGGATCTGCCGTTATTATCCTGAGCGCCTCAATTATTTTTAATGTGTTTTTCTTCTTGCACAAAGAATATCGTGTCCTACAATGATACCTCTATTTTGGGAGTAATAACATTTGTAATTATTACAAGAATTATGTAAATTTTGTTCCGTCTCGCTCGATTTTTTTGAGATTATATGTAAAACCTGAATTTAAAAAAATTATTGTGCCGACCTAGGAGCATAGTCCACGTTTCTGAAATTTCGCAGTGAGTTGGCAACGACTTCCAAAGAGGCGTTCTCGTGTGAAAAATGATTCATGATTTGACCGTCATTCATTCAATGGCGATACTTTTTGCGGCAAGCAATGAGTTTTATCGACAATATTATTTTTTCACATTTATCAGTAAATGAACCTTCGTTTAATTTCCCTATCGAAGTCCTGCGAACCAGATAATTGAAAAATTCCCTAAAAATTAAAATGGCTTAATTTACTCTTGAGGGAAAATATCTTTGGCACTAAGGCTCTATGAGGCACCGTTTCGACGTAATGAACTTTGCAATATAATATCCTTATAAACAGTTTCCTTACTAACTGATAAATATTTAGCGACGTACGTCGTAGTATTGAATAGAGAAGATAAAAATAAATAATATGGCTTTTATTCATATTCGCCATAAAATTGCTTATCACAGCGTTATTAAATTTGCAAGATGCTTTGTTTTTATGCAAGTATCACTGAAAAGAATTAAAATATTGAAACGGGAGTTTTAATGGCTGTGTAGTATAAAAAAAAGTCTGAAACCTTAAAAACAGTCATAGTATGCTACACTTTTTATCATATTGCCGTAAGACAGAAATTGTTACTACAATGAGACCACAATACCACCAATAAACGCTACATCTGCTTTTTTCGAAGAAATGGTAATGACTAGGGGGCGGATTTTAATGAACGCCATTTTTTTCTTTTCACTTTAGAACATTACTGTTAATGACGAAACAAAATGATCCATTTTTTTGTTTTTTTATTTTTCGTCGATTTCGATTAATAAGTAATTTTTTTACCTTTTTACGACATTTTTACTTCATTTTGCGCTTATTTCATCGATTTTTAATATCATTTTAATAGTATTTGCTTCAAACAATATTTACGAGGTGCAACAAATGTTCATCACAAAATTCCTGAGTAACCTATTCGATTTCTTCGCTCATATATTGTAATGTCAGCCGTTCTGAGTACTATGTAATCTAAGGTTCCCGTGCCGATTATCGACGCCATTGTCAGTTCGAACGATTTCGCGATAAATAAAAGCAGATCTTTTCTTTTATACAACAATGTATGCAACTCTGCCCCTGGCAAGTAACTGCTGTGAACGGTTTTATCCAATTGGGAGCTTGAACGTCACCATAGTAACGTCACTATGGTGACGTTTAAGCTCCCGGTTGGAGGAACTATCAACAGCTGATACCCGCCAAGGGCAGACGTGCGAACATCGCAGTATAAAGAACAGTCGCAACCGAAAGTTTGCAGGCTGAGTTCACTTACACAAAAAGGAAGAAGCCTCGATTACTTCAGTAACATATCGAACAGCTTGAGTTGCTCATCTGAAGTGGTTTTGATCAAATTTTTTACGTAATTTTTCTTTGTTTTAGGGCATTTTTAAAGCATTTCCGGATCATTTTATTGATAATTTTTTGCCATGTTTTAGGTCATCATAATCCGCCCCTTAGTAAAGACCATCTTGTAGCTCCGAGGCACCGTTTATCGCCTCGAGTCGCTACCGAGGCCGCAAGATCACCTCCGCCCTCAGCATTAAGCATATGTAGCGAACAATCGAAGCGAGACATCGCAAAACTCTTTTCATTGTACTTGTGTGTGGAGAGCGAAAGGAATAAGTGCCAAAGATGGGAGTGATAATGAGATGCTGAGTTCTTATAAACAATTAAATATCTTGAGAACGAAAGATGATTGCACCAATCGGATAGCAGAATTTTGAATTGCGTTTAAAAGAGATGTAGAGAAGGCAAAAAATTGCAACATTTGCAAATTTATAAGCAATTTCCGAATTATGCCATTCTAAAGCTGGAAGCATCCCCTAAAGTCCCAGAACAGAAAAACGCAAATTAACAATTTTGTAACAATTAACAATTTTATAAACAATTCCGAAATATGCACTAGAATGGCCGGGGAAGGACCGCAAAATTGTGTCTGAGTTGAACATTTCAAACTAGCAGTTTCGAGAACAGTTTTGCAACAGAAGTTGCAAATTGATTGTAGTATAGTTTTTAACTTGAAGGAAGGGAATTTCAAAATGAATTTGAGGCAGACATATGTGAACTTCTTTATTTTATTTCATGAGCCACGTCATTTTTGTTTTCATGAAATAAAATAAAGAATTTTACATATGTCTGTCTATAATTCATCTTGGGACTTCTTTCCTTCAAGTTAAAATACAATACAAAACAGGATTATTTCCATTTTACAAGTTAGTACAGTTCTTGCTAAAGTGCTAAATATTCACTGGTATATTAACACCTGTACTCGACCGAAAACATCCGCTCAGAAATATTTTCCCTCACGGCGCACGCGCAAGCAAAATCTGTCCGACGGCAAGTATTTCCGCCGCATACGTTAACAAACAAGGACCCGCAACCGGGACAGCGTCTTTCCCGCGCCGCCGTGGGATTTTGCGCTAATCAGACACAAAGATTCTAACTGTCAGCGATTGGTCAAGTCGCTCCTCCCCTGAATCGAAGGATGCCCAAGTTAGTCTGCCCTTGTTGAGAATATAGAATTTCAAGCAATTTTTTTCTTCTTTGAGCAAACGTACATTTTTATCAAATATGTTGAGCGTAATTTTGCATTTTCGAAATTTCAAATTCGAATTTCCTGCACTTCTTTTACTAGATCTTTCAGAAGTTAATCATAAGGTGTTATTTAGGAAGGGTTATTTAATTATTAATAGGGTTAGTATTTTTCAGGAGTTATTTAATATAGTATTTCACTCGGCGTTGCTATACAATGGGAGGGCAGCGTCATGGCAGTTTGAAGTTCTCGGAATAACTTCAATTGTTAGTCAGCGACATGGAAGGTGTAGCGATAGGAGGGATAGCGAAGGAGGCTTTATGTACCTAACGTTAATGTTAAAATCCCAGCAAGTTAAATAAAATGATATATTCAATCATACCGTTGTCCCACTAGCTATGGGCCACCCACAAAACGTCTAAACGGTTCACGACATGGATTTGTAGTTTTTGCTCAACAATGCGGAATCATGAGCAGGTGGTATGCTGTAGAAATATTGTTAGGACTATATTTAGTTTTCGAGAAATTTATTTATCTTCGATTTAAATGGAACTATGAATACTATTTTTCTCACTAGCAATGGAGAGATCACAAAGAGAGGAATACAATAATAAGTTGTTAATGTTTTCATAGAAGTTTGACTAAAAATTATATTTTCTGGCATTTGATTTTAAATTAAACCGACAAAATATCGTGTAGTAGCCCTTGCAATTGTCGCTTCTGAGGATGGTGACCTTCGCGACGGCGAGACTTACGGGGAGAGGGAAGACAGGTAGGGCAATTACAGCAATATGTGATCTGGACTAGGACAACGGAACAAACAGTGTTAACGAGCAGAATGGAAGACTTTTTCTTTCTTCATTCGGATTGAATTTTTTTCTACTTATTGACATTTCAAAGCATTGATCATTGAAATGTACGATATCGTAGTATAAACAAGATACTAACAAAGGTCATTTTCAAACTTCTCAAGAATCGAGCTCGGTGTCTAGTCACTGTAAGAACAGCACGCCTCCATTTTAAAACATTTCAAATACAATGAATGGGAATGAGTGGTTGAAGGTAGTCACTGTAATATCTTCAGATAATTTACAGATTTTAGATAGATATTTTGTTGTTATGTACGGTTACTCAACTTCTCATTGTTAATTTACAAAAATTAGTCGTAGATAGCTAAAGGAAAAAGGAATATGCAACAAATATGTACATCAATTATTTACACTTATGCTGTGTCCCCCATCGACAGTAATTCACATCTGCAGTCATGTGTGCAAGAACCTAACTGCAATGTTTTGTGGCAGTATAAATCGATGCTTGGAATTTCGACGAATAGAGGAAAAGTTCACCTCTGTTGAATCAATTGAAAAATCTTTAATTCTGATCGTTCGTATTGAGCTTGTTCCCGCTTGTACGTCGTGACAAGACCATGTATCGCTGTAGTTACGCTATTTCCCATTGCCACCCCTCTCAGTCTCCCCTCCCTCCATAACAGTTTCAGCGCCGCAAAGGCCACCTTCCCCCAAAGACAACTGTTGCAAGAGCTGCTACAGAAGGTATTGCTACTTTAATTTAAAAATACAAGTCAGAAAGTGTAATTTTAAAGTCAAATTACTCTCAAAACAGTAACATCATTGTATTCCTCTTTTTATGATCTCTCCATTGCTAATGTGAAAAATATATAGTTCCATTTAAAAAAATCGAAGTTTAAATAAAAAATTAAAATTCTAGAAAACTAAAAATATTTCAAACAATATCTTTACACATATTACTTATCCATGATTCCGCATTGTTGAGTGAAAACTGCATTTTGATATCGTGAACCGTTCAGAAGTTATGAGGGTGATTAATAGTTGGTGGAACACCTATATTAAAGTCGGGAAGACTATAGTGCATCGCTCGTGGGCAGTAATAATGGCACAATTCACACAAAACGAATTTTGAGTTAATCCACACTCCAGAATTACAGATTAGTCTACCTTCCAGTAGCAGCAACAGCAGCATATCTAACTACCTACAATAATTCCACCGACAATGGCAGAAGTGGGTATGCAAGAATGATGCATTTCAATATAAGGTGAAAACTTCAAACTCATTTATCTTGACACCTGATATTTGAGTTGTACCACTATTGCATCTCACGGACGATATATGTTACAGATAATACAGAATATAGACATTACGTAATGATACTGTAGTTACGTACTAAATATGTATTCATAAAAGGCGGTATGTTGGATGGCCTTCAGTTCTCAATGTTTAATTTATGTGAAATTATCCTTGCTTGTCAGTATATTATACTGCGAATATTGTTGGTAACAATTATGACTTATTCATGTTCATTTTTAGAAGTGAAAAAGGGCTACTGTTTCGTTCTATCGAAATAATTGCAGGTATGCACCACTGGCTCTTCGTTTGAATTTGTTTGGAATATTTTAAGTGATGCCCGAAGTGAGGGTAGAAATTGCAATATTATAATATAACCGTTTCCAATAATGCGAGAAAGTATGTGCTATATGCGTCGCAAAGTATGAAGTTGCCCTGTCACTGTCACATTATTATTGTGTCTGAACAATGTGTAATTAATCGTTTGCTCAAAGTAATCAAAACAAATGATTTTGAGGACATACGAAATCAAAAAATCAAAGAAACATCTCTGCAATCTATTCTAAACTAAAATCTAAACCGCGACATTCCTCGACTCACGTTGCTAGAAAATATCGTTGTATTGATGCAATGTTTCAGTCGTAACACGTAGTCGTCGCTCCGCTTTGTAAAGCAGACAAATCGGCCTGTTATGCCTCCGCAACATATTTAATTATCGCGTACAACCAATCCACTCAACTATCTCGAAAGGGTTGTATCAGGCCATTAGCAGTCGAGTGAAACGCCGCCGCCAGCGCGCAGATGCGCATGTTCCGGCGCAAGGTTCCCCCATTCGCGGCATCACTCACGTCCAGTGCGCGTGCGTATCCACGACCTTACTTTGTCGCAGGACAGAAATCAGCTGATCGGCGCACCGCCAGCGCACCGCGCCGAGCGGTGTTGGCTTTGGAGAAGAAAACTTGCGGCCTGTGTGCCAGACATCAAGGATTCGTTTTGGGCAATCTGTTACCCTTCTTTAGATAAACAAAGGCTTTTTATATGAATTTTTTGCTAAGGTACGATGCACTGATTTGATGCTCGAAATAGATGTGTCAGTAAGCTGTGTTGCGCGAAAATTATTTTTGATATACTTATAACACTCTTTTCTTTCAGGATCTTAAGTGTCTGAAAAATGAGTGTGACCAGGGAACTTTACAAATTTGGCGCTTCGAGTATTGCCTCCCTCCAGAGCAGGTGAGAAGCTGGTAGCCAGACGAGCGTTCACGTCGGGTGTCGCGACACTTTGACAGTAAGGTTGCCGGTGTTATGGCAACATTCATTAAGAAATGCTCTTTGGAATTACGTGTTTATAACACTTTATGACATTTTAGTTCAGTTTCATTATTCGTTTCATTTTAGACATTCTGACAGAGAATCAAAGAAAAGAATTAACCTTAAATATTATAGTGTGTAAAATATTGTTCAATCAAATACCGAGTTTGAAGTCACAAATTTTCCTATTACCATATTCAATCACAATTAATAGTCATCTCACTGCATTTATAATTTAGATTAAATAAGAACTGTCTGTCACACAAGGTCGAGGGCAACTTGCCAGCCCGAACCAGGTTACCGGGTTAAAGTTACGTCATTCCAGAAATCCATTTTATACGTCAATCATTGTTTACACGGAACAGTAGCATTTGCTCAAACAAATATTATTTTGTACATCATAATTTTTTCAAACTTGCTGCTGTATGAAATAAAATATTATCACAAAAACGGGGCTAAATTCTCTATATCTTCTGAGTATACCCGTGTACCCCGTTGTATCCTTTGTATTCCCCCCCCCCCCTTTTGCCGAATTGTTTGTGGTTGAATGTTTAAGCAATTTAATATATGATTTAAGTTCAATTTTTCCCCTATGGAAATAATAAAGTGCCTTTTGATATGTATTAAATATTTCTTACCATACATGACAGTGCCTTACTTTTCTGAAGTAATTCTACTGAAGGGAATTTTTGTGAAGTAGTAAAAACAAAACAAAAAAATACACATTTTATAACATCTTTTTAATAGACACTTTTGAAGTACTTGTTCTCGTAAGCAGTTTTTAAGCTTAAATAATCCGGTGCCATTGCCAAGACCTGCTTTTAAAAATGCTGTTGTGCAAATTAGTATTTATTTTCAAAGAATAAAATTTTCTTTCAATAATCTTTTTGTTACCTGTATATTAAAGAGCCATAAAAAAATGAAATGTTTTGTCATGCCAGAAAACAACAATATTAAGAAATGTTTAAGCAACCAAGTGTACTCCAAGCACTTGTGTTTTTTACTGGTTTTCCATATTTTAATGGTACATCTTTTTGCTAGGTGATTTTGCCTTGCGTTGCAAGCCTCATAAATTATGTAGGTCTTTTATTTTAATTACATTTTGTAAAATGTTGAATGACACATTCCTTTTTATCTTGCATATTTACAGACTCCCAAATAGTGATGGCTTCTTTTTTACAATCACTAAAGTGTCAGATCCTGCATACGCATTTTCTGTGTTGGTGCCATTAGCTGCTGGTATCCACACATTACTTGCTGCTGACCTTCTTGTTGCATCATTAGTTGCTGAATGGTCCAACACACTTCTGAAATGGTAATTAATGCATTAATTTAGTAAATATCACATGGAAATATCTCTACAGAATGTATCTTTTCTCTTTTTATCATTGTTAATTATTATTCGTTAATGAAAAAAGATCAACAGTAGAAGAATTATGGTCAGTTTCTGAAATTTAGTGATAAATAGTACTTAGTAAACTTTAAAGGTTAAAAAGAGTAATACTGAACAAGAAAAAGGCTGGAGAAAAAACTCCGGCTCAATGAATTAAAAGGTTGGTATAAATTAAATGAGTTTTGAGAAATGAAATTAATACTTGAGGAGCATATAATAAGTAGAAAGGAGATGTACAATATGGTTACATCATGTGTTTTTCCTGAGGACATCTGTTTTCTCTTCCATCCAATTATTCACTTTAAGGTTGTGACTTTATTTATTACTTTGTTCATAAAGACTGCTAACAATCTACTGTAAATACACTATCATGCAAACAATTTCAAATGCATTGATTTAACACTTTGAGAGATCTCACACTGACAGTAGAAGACATTTTTTTCAAAGGGCCCTTTTTTCTGAATTTTTAGTGTTAAATAAGTTAACATTAGACTAAATTTGTATACTAATCTATGTATTTTTTTAAGCCATAAAATTTACTGCAAGTATATCAACATAAGTTAACATTTAAATGGTTGGCAAATCTAGAATTGTGCAATGGAAAATTAAAATTTTTTAGTACATAAAGATCTATGCAGTCAATTGAAATACTTCAACAATCCTGAAATCTTTTTTCAAAATATTTCGTTTTTACACTACTTGAAATGTTGCATTTCTCATTGGCTAACCCAGTCTTGCATACATTTTTTGCAGACATTTATTTATTTTACCTTTTGAAGACATTGATTTTACTTTTTGAAGTCTATTGCAATTTTACAAAATGTAAGGTTACCTTACATCCTTTTTCCCCGGACATGCCCTCTTTCTGAAGTAAGAGAAACTGTCCAGGTGAATTTTACAAGAAAGGAAAAAATGTCCTCTTTTTTATTGGAAAGGGGAAATTACTTTTAAATGCAACCTAGCCATATGATATATGAAGTACATTGCAGTTTTTTCAACTTTTTCGAGTTTGCAATATCATAACATTTCGTTGTTGTATGGCATGTAAATGACATTTAACTTCAACTATGTCATCAACCAAAATTCATAGAAAACTATACTACATTTAAGTTCTCTACTTCAAATACGACAGTGATGCCATCAGCTAGTACAGCTGGTACAGCAGTATATGAAGTGTCCTCTTTTTTGTAGAAAATGTCCACTTTTCCCATAATGGAAGTATGGTAAGTCTGACAGACATGTAAAGCTACTAAAATGTTAAAATAGTTACTTATTTTGCTCTAATGAATTAATTCATCTTTCAAAACAGGTTTATCATAATGTTAGAAGTTTTCTCATTTTATAACAATAAATCAGCTTATCAGAAAGTAATTTTTTTATCTGCTTAATCATATGACATGAAATTACCTTATTTTCATCACTGTATGTTTTAAAACAAGATCATTGTATTGTAATTCAATGTTTCTCCTGCATAGCTCTTCAATAACAGTGTTTAAAACTGTCATTAATAAAAAGTGGACAAAAACTGAATATAATTTAAAAATAACAGTCAAATCTACAGTGAATGAACAAATAATTTCACATAAGCATTATTAAGTATTATAAGATTCTTTGTCAAACCTATGATATTCTTAAAATTAAAGATTCTAAGAAAAGATGAATAGATAAATATTTTTACAGGTTGCTGATGGAAGACCGACCTTACTGGTGGGTTCGGGAAGTTGAATTGACAGGATTACGAACCCCAACCCTACGACAGACTCCTCTGACCTGTGAAACAGGACCAGGTAGTCCTTCTGGTCATGTTATGGGAGCTACAGCTGTGATGTATGTTTTGCGCGAGTGGATAGAGCACTATTACATTATTCCTCATGAGGATCTTAGGTAAGAGTGCTGGGCACAATGCTTTCACGAAGTTGCATAAATTATTTTATACTATTTGGTTTTAATAAAACAGACATTTCAAAAAACAATTTATTATCAGATATCCACATTTCATTATCTATTAGATATGTTACTTTCATTATTTTTTTTATGAAATGGAGAAATAAAAATCTAAATAATATCAATGAATCGCATGGTATTATGCATTTATGTGAAGCAAATGACAATGAACATACCATTATACATTAAAATTTGCATTATGAATAATTCTTTATTAAATACAAGATTTCAAGTTCTCTGAAATGTATTTCTGGGTACAGAAATTGCAAAGAACATATATTTATCAGCAAATAGCATTTCTGTTAAACTTTTTAATTAACTAACAATGATGATTGTAGGAATAATGTGAAGATTTGTTATTTTACTCATTGTAAATTTTGTCAAACTCTAAGTATGAATTGATTGTACTTTTCATAAATTGAAATTTTCATCATGAAATTACTGATTTGAAACTCAGGTTGTCTAACTGAGAATTGAAGTTGAATGCCTGAATTTTAAGAAAAAAATTGTCCAGCCACTATTTTGACAGAATAGAATTGCACAAACCATTGCCAGATTTGTCAATGACCACTAGCCCGTGGAGTTTGAAATAAATATTCTGTGATTGTAATATTAGTGTTCCTAGTGTGACCTTAAAAAATAGAAATTAAACTTTTATTCCACACTGTTTTGCCAGTCTAGTCATATATTTGCAGTCACGGAGTGGTCTTTCTCTCTGCTGGGACTAGCACCCATTGACAACTTTCACTATGGTATGTGCATTCCTGTCCCATCAGAGTAGAGACAGACTGATATTTTCTTTAAAAATAGGTATTAAACTTTTCTTCTTCTTCCAAACTATGACCTATATTTACATTCACAGAGTGGTGTTTCTCTCTGAACAGGTTTGAAGCACCTTCCATTGGCTGCATAGAGACCAACAGATTTCCACACACCTGTTTTTTTTAAATTCAAAACTACCTATTTAACCATAAAGTTTTAAGGGAATCATGTTTTTGTGACTATCACTTGTACCATGACAAAACATAACATGGAAATCTTGTGTTATTTTGTGTCAATATAGACTGCACTCCTGAGAAAGTCAATATACAACTTTGTGTGCTTGTTATCCTTTAAGGGGCAACATGAAATAAGAATTTCATTTCACTTTTCCAGATACAAAATAAAATCTTTTCTCTTGCTAAACTGTTTTTATGCAATATTATTATTAAAAACAAAAATGGTGGAGAGAAACACACAAAAACAGGCTAGCTTTGTCTTTATTTAAATTAACTCCACTTAACCAGTGTATACATTACTTTCATTAAAACTTATTTTCTAACTCACATTCCAATTTCAGTGATAAGAAGAAAAGAGCATTGAATTTGCTCTCATGGACTTTCCTCATATGGGCAGTTGTATTTGTGAGTCTCTCTCGCCTGTATGTGGCAACACACTTTCCACATCAGTGCGTTCTAGGCTTCTTTTTTGGTAAGTGTCAAGCCTTGATTTCTTCAGTTTGTTTTTTAGTAATTTATTCGAATTTTACATACCCTACAATATGTTGTTTTTCTTTGCATAAAATTTATGAATTAGTAGTAGCAGAGTTCATACCAATTAGACTATCCAACAAATAAACCACAGTAATCATGGTGTGGAATGTATTTGTAATAATACTGTTATCTTTCTTGCATGGATTACAAAAGCTGGATATGAGTTATCCAAATCCAAAGGAAATGTGTAATAAAAATTGCTTTTTATCAGTTAGGACTTTCCATGATCTTTATTTTCAGATTATAAAATAATATTATATATAACATAAATAGTTAATTTAAATTTCCAATTAGAAATATTCTACAATTTTTTATAAAAACATTGACAAATAATTATGTATTGATTGCTTGGACAACACCATCTGGAGATGTATTTGAGCCCTGATTCTGTAATGGTGTTGTAATATCTTCTGCTTGCCTAATAGTGATTGCAGTCCTACAGCAAGTATGCATGAATTTCTCTTATAGATCATCCTTTAAGTACATATAAAAATTTCTTCTACTAAAATATTAATTCAAATTATCTACATTTTAACTCGCTTGTGATGAATGCATAAGAGTTGTTAATTTGTAGTAGTTTACTTTTTATTTATCAAGCATTGTTCACTAATTTAATAATATTGTACATTCTTATAATGTAATTGGTTATTTTTAAAACCCTATAAGTAATGAAATGTTAACTTGTGAAAACAGAAAAACTGATTGCTGAATGAACGAAAAATTATTTGTAAAATATTTTGACTTTGTGATTTATTACTTATGGAAAGTCATCATGGTAGTATGATATGAACTTTTATTACGGATTAAATTTGCATTTAGAGAAGTTTGAAATTTTGTGTTTTATGGTATTTGAAAAGAAAATACAAAACTTTTTAAAGTTGTCTTCAAGAAGATATAAAGTTCATACTTGGATGATTTATTGATGTGTGTCTACTTTATTTGAGTACAAAAAATAATAGATTAAATAAAAAAGTTCATTTACTTTTTTTATTGTTTTAAACAAGTAGTTTTTTGCAGAATTTTCATTTCAAGGTAATGCAATGAAAAAAAATTAAAAACTGCTCCAATTTTTTTTCTTAAAATTTTTCCACAGATATAAAAAAGGATGTTTAAAAGAATGATGCAGGTCTCATTTTCATTGAACACTCTGAATTTTGAAAAATGACAATAGTTAGAAATAATGCAAGAAAGTATATACTGTCAGTGGCTTACAGAGAGTCAATATCTCAGCAAATATGAATGATCCTCTTAACAGTCTTTTTATACAGCAGACTTCCACCCATTATGATGTATCTACCATTCAGCTTTCATTTTTTTGCTTAAAACAAAATTGTCTTTTTGTTTTAAAACAAAAAAAAACAAATTTGCTTAAAACAAAAGAGTGACCAACAGGGTTTTAAAACTAACTGATTCAGTTGCTGTGTGCATAACACACGGTAAGTTTGTGAAGATAATAAATCTAATAAATGGTTGATGTTACAATGCAGGCTACTCATTGAAGAAAGTAACATTTCTTCATAACTCTTTCTTTTCCTCTATTTTACTTGTACTAAAAATATCACTATTACTCTGGAACTAATGGAGCATAATATTTCATTTGTATTAGCACATTAAAGATATTTCTCAAAGCAATAATACATTAGATTATCGAATTGTATGAAAAATTAAAGATATAAGGTGAAGTCAACCAGCGGTTAAAGTATTTTGGGTTTTTAAATATATCCTTAAACCCCATTTATTCTAAAGAATTCACATTAACAGTTCCACTTAATTAAAAAAGGAATGTTTGCCTTTAGGAACAATTTTCCACCCGTAAAATCACAGTATCTATTTTGACACAATTTTTTGAGATTAATTGGAATAAGACATTTGCAAGTCTTTTGTGCTTGTGGAATTATGACTGAGAAAAAAATTCCAAGGCACCAACAATTTGTTTTTCAACTGACTTCATTTTGATAATTGAATCAAATGTTGTTTTTTTAATGGAAGTAATGTAGAATTTTCATCTGCAATACATAAATCTCGAAAACAGAAAATAATAAATATTAATGTTTGTAACATTTGTTTCTTGATCTATGAATAAGTTATGTACTATGTGAATGAACTTGTATGTAATATGCAATTTCAGACAAAATTACTGGTGGAGAAGTAACAGTATAAAAGGGATCATGATTTTCTTGAGTCATTTAACATTTTTGGTTGAGAGTATTGCTGAAGACATGAAATCAGATGAAGCATGAAACGAGAAAGAATGAATATGTATGTGGTTCTGAAATCATCTCCATATTTTAGAAAAGGTCCGATTCATGTATTGTAAAATAAATACAGCAGATAATTTCAAATGTTTTGGATTGTTTATATAATATTTTTCTATTATTTAAATTTAGTTCTTTATATTTTTGCTGAGTTCCACTTGACATTTTCATACTCAGAAAAATTCAGTCACTTTAAAGCTGTGAACATTAGCGCAAGTCATGAAGCTTTACACAAAACCTGATGAGTGTACCTGCAAATAAAATTGTATATGTTGAATAAAATAAATCTTTTTCCAAACTGTATTCCCTAATTGCATAGTTATATCTATTTTCATCTCAAATGATCCTCTATTAAACACAAGAAATGTGAGTAAAACTCGCATTTCTTGTGTTTAATAGAGTCTAAAACCCCAAGTTTAATAGAGTCTAAAACCCTGAGTTCTGGTTATGACCCAAACGTTTTTGAGAAAATGCTTTCTTGATATGTACTCCTTTTGACTTTTGAGTGTTTTTGAAAGACAAGTTATTTTTCAGCCCGTTTTCAGTAGACCTATTATCATCTTCATAAAAATGGAAATTAGCTAGTCTTTGCTCTCAACCACCAAAAATAAAATGTTACATGATTTTATGATGTAAATTGAAATAAAAAGAATACATTCAAGTCTTTGATGTGTTAATAAGTGCCTAACTAATTACTTATCTTTCTCATATTTTATGAAGCATGAATTGTTTATTTAATATTAATATACAAAATAACAAGGCATGCATTTGAGAGGTGGTGAAATAATTTTAGGTTTGATGGTCGGGCGACTGTTAGTATGCAAGACAAGTGCTTGGACTTGGTGGTGGCGACGGGGTTCATGGAAACGCCTCCTCTGCATCTCTGCCCTTCTTACATCCATCTCAATCAGTGCATACTGGTTCCAGCGTGCTCTTGGAATAGATCCGCAATGGAGCGTTCGGCTAGCCTTCAAATGGTGTGAACATGCTGAGTATCTCCATGTCGATACTACACCTCTCTATTCCCTAGTTCGTGATTCTGGCGCTGCAATTGGAGTAGCACTATCTTCTCCTGTTCACAGGTATGTTGTTTCACATGTTCATTTCATGTAATGTTTCAGTAAGTTTTCAGAATTACTTTGAGGAAACCCTTCATACTTTAAAATGAATAGAGAAACAGCCTTCAACTGAATTGCTCATAATTTATTGGTTCAACAATTTAAATAGTTAGAATCTTCTTGAAATATTTTCTGTTCCATCTTCTTAGTGTACAATCTGTGTCCCATTTCATCCTCTTGTTTATTATGCCTGTTTTAATTACTATGTTATTGAAAAAAATCACGCATAAATGAGCTGTGGCACACCCAAGGGAGGAGGGGACACTTAGAGGCTTCAGCTCCTCGTCAAGCCCATAATAGTAATGAAATTCATTCAGGATCTCAATTGAATATATTATAAATAACCATCATCATCATCAACAACTACCACAACAAAACTCAATATAAATGAATTTTTTTATTAGAAAACAATAAGTCAGGTGGATACTACACCTGTGGCTCCCCCTTCCCCCTGAGAAAAATCCTGGTTGTTCCATTGCTTATGAAAGTTTGAATTCTAAACTCAACTTGATCAGATGAAATGTTAACATGTCAATAATTGTAAACTCAAAGCCTAGAAATCCTTTCCTTTTGATGCATCACTTCCTTCAACTCACTCATTGTAATACTTTCAAAGTAGAAAACATATTATTCGCTTTTATTAGTCTCTTAACATTTATCTATTTCTGTGCTTAATACTGTTTTAGATGACTTCCCCTGTTCTTATATTGTTCTCTTCATTAGCTTATATCTGAAATTATTATTGATTCTGTATGTCATTAACAACTATAAGCCAGTACCAGGTGTTGCAGCAATTTATCTGGGTAAATCTCAAAGAATTCTGGTAACTTTAAAAACTGTTTTAGTTCATGAATTTAACAAAACAATAATATTTATTTCAAATTTATTTTTAATTTTTGAAAGGGTTTTATATTATGTGTGAATGAGTGAACAAGAAAAACTTATATTTCTGTACTGTAATAATATAGATTTTATTCTCAAATAATAGCTATCTCCTCCCCCCCTTTCATTTGAAATGTCTTCAAAATGGTTTAGTCTGGTAAGGTGGTGAAAACACCTCGCAGCAAAATGAAGTGAAACATTTTAGAAAAGATCCTGATCCAAAATAAATCTAGTTTTGCAGCACTTACTTTCTCACATTATTTGTAACTGCTTCACAATGTTTTACTATGAAATCAGGGTTCCCAACATGTTTGGTATCGACCCCCTTGGGGTGGATGAAATTTTGAAGGGGTCAGTCATAGTTAGGGGCTCGATAAGGGGTCAATAGCTGAATGTAAATCGGTGACTGATCAGTATAATCAAGATTCCATTAAATCAAAGAAATAAATTAAAGAAATCGATAATTATGTGACTGTTTTTTTGTCCAAACATAATAATAAACTACAAATTTGCTCCTCTTCTTTTGTATCTATCATTCAACATTAGGAGCAGGAGTAAGCTAGGGGGGTGTAACCTTTGCACCACACTGGGGACCCTTTTAAGGCTCTGCACTGACAGAGTACACAAAAGAAGAACTCCATGCTCATTTTCTCCATTGCGCCATCCATACTTACACTAATTGCATTTAAAACTTCCATTTCACTTTTCCTATTCGCACAGAGGCCCCATTTTGATTTTCTGCTTCCTGTCCTCCAAGAACAAATTTTAAATTCACATTTGAAATTTGATTTTTTTTTTTTTTTTTTTTTTTTTTCAATTTCATTCAAGCACCTAACTTTACCACTACTAATGATGGTTAAAAAAATTGAAGACATTATAACTATTTATTCACAATGTTACTCTCGTCGTGCAAGAAAATATTCTCCAGAATAAGCACTGGAGATATGTTATGGCCACTCTAATAATTTTTTAATGGTTGAACAACAATGGAGATTACGTACTCGGCTACTCAGAAGCGAAAGCATCTTAAATTATTGAAATTCCAGATATTTAGGAAAATGTTGGCACAAAAAATTGGTATCTTTAAGGCATGTGTGGTTCTTTTGTGGTTTGATAATGTATGCTGTTTATTATAGAGAAAGATGCAAGGGGGTCGATGGACCAATAAAAGGGGCCAATGAAAAAAAGGTTGGGAATCCCTGCACTTCAAGAACCTGCAAGTGTTTTCAAAGAGCAATTTTTTCCTCTGCCGAGACTTGAACTCAGCTCCAATGACTTAACTCGCTGTGTGCTTTACCATTATACCAGGCAGTTGCTTTGACATACCCACTTGGGCCGCCACTTAAAAGTTTAATTATCTCTTCCATTACTTCCAACATACAATTTTAGAAAATTCAGTGTTCAACAAAAATGAGATCTGCCTCATTCTTTTAAGCATCTGTTGTTTTGTTTGTGAGAAAAAATTAAAGAAAAAAATTGGAGCAGTTATTGAGAAAATAATTGTTTAAAATTTGCCTGTATTTCATGCAAAATTATGTGAAAACTACTCATATTTTCAAAAAATAGTACATGACCATATTTAAACTTCTGTATTTAATGAACAGATTTTACTAAGGAAAAAATCTACCTTCAATATTGTACTTGTAGGAAGATGCAGAAAATAATTTAAACTTATGCAAATATCGGAAAATGAGAAATTTTAATGAAAATGAGACCTGCATCACTCTTGTTAAGTGTTCTTTAACTATTGATGACAAAGTGTAATAAAAAAAATTGGAGCCATTTTTAAGAAAATTTTAAAAACGTTTTTGGGGCATCATGTAAAGTACCCCCCAAAATCAAAATATCCATTTCAAACTCAGAGGGCTTTGATTTCATTTAAATCGATTAAGGAATATCAATTTTAGAGAAAATCAGCTGTATGGTTTAGGCGGTAGTGTTGACCTCAGACAAATGTTTTGCTGTCAATCGATTTTTTGGTATCAAGGGCACACAAGACATGGATTCTGACTACACAACATGTTAGAAAAAGTAATTTTACTGTATGTAGGAACAAGATTTATCAACCTTTTCTTTACCTGAGCCCAGCAATAGGAATTTTTTTGTCGAAAATTCGCCATTTTCTGGCACACAATTACAATGCTTTCCTCTCTTATGAAGTAAAGACGAGAAAGTAAAAATTTGAATTAGCTTCCAAATCCCAAACACCATTCATCCTCCCTACATAATGAACTGCATGTTTTCTGTATTTTAAATTTTAATGCCTTTATGCTTAGAATTTTTTTAAATGTACATGACTAATTTGCAATATACAAATAAACAGAAAACTATGGTTGTCAGAGAGGTGTCGATGGTTTCATTACAACCTCTCATACAGGAAGACTGAGAAATACAAAAACAACGGAACAATTTTGACTGAGTGTAAAAATGCAATATTTTGTTATGTTTATCAACAATTCTCATCCCTGATGTTATGACTAAATTCTCATACTCACCGAGTCACTGCTTATAACAGAGTTGACATCAAGTGATGAGGAAGAAAGAAGTTTCAGTTTCCGCATGTGCCATTTCAGAACAGCTAATTTTTGCTACTTCAGGACCCTGTTTTCCACTCACTTAACAGCAGCATTTTTGCTGCTGCAGGCCTCTAGTAAAAGTTATTCTCAGATTAAAAACCAGTTTTCTCCATTGTACAATTTTTGAAGGGAAAAAAGTTTCAAAATTTGAATATTAAAATTTATTTATGGAAAATAAGAATATGCAAAACATCGCAAAAGTATTTTCCCACGTTTTTGTATCTACGTAAAAAATTAAGTAGAATATATAGTTTCCAATACTTTTTTAAAGTTTCATGAGCTAAACCGTCCTCTTGTCATATTGTAGGTGGTTGTTTGCTGTTTTTTCTCCTTAATGGTAGCACAAGTCACATGAACACAAATGCCAGCTGTTATCGTGTCAGAGAGAATAGAGGTCTATTTTACTTGTCAAATGTCTGCATACCCTGCCTACAGGGCTCACCATCATATGATGGTGTCAGGGGCGCTGAGAAAAAATAGGCTTGGAGAGGTTGAATCATGGGGGCTCCTTATTTCAACAAAGGTCCTCCATACATATTTCATTGTAAATGTATTGTATATATTTTAAAGTTAATTTTACTTCTACTACAGTTTTTTCAAACTATGCCTATTGAACAAAATATTTTGTGTAATATTTTGTAATCATATTTTAAATAGTTTGTAACAACAATTTACTGTAAATTATGTTAAAATCTACGTACGTTACTTTGTATTTGGAAGTTAATGCTTAAATCATCTTCTGAGCTTTTATTAGTGGTTATTTTGAATTAAAAGTAGATACACGTTTTTAACAAACAAACATTTTGTGGCACCAATTAAGTTGGGGCTTGGGGTCAGTTCCAGCACTGAGTGGTTTAACAGCGGCACAGATCTCCACAGTGCAATGGGTGGTCCAGCTTCCCCCCTCCCCCTTTGCTCCCACGTTCACACAAAGTAAATGCAAAGTGTGTGACCTAGGATTCATTTAAAATTATATTTCATATTTACCAAGACCATTTACCATTTTCAAAGATTTGCCCTTTTTTTGTTTCATTCAAATTGTGCCATCAGTTCAAAAATTCTGGGGAAAAAATGTATAATATCAGAAACTAAATTTTCTGTTTATTTTTTCCCCCTTTTGCCTTAATAACTACTTTTAAATTTTTTCAAAAATATTTTTTGTTTAAATTTGAATTTGTCGTCTTTTTTCCCTTAAAAAATTGCTTTATAGAAGAATTTTTTTTAAAACTGGGAATAGTTTTTATATTTTTTAAATTCTAAGCAAAATGGCATTAAAAGCCAATTGCAAAAAACATGTTTTTCATTTTGCAGGTGAACAGGATTAGGCAGTTGCAAATATTTCAAAAATGTTTATTTTGGATTCAAATCATTGTTTAGAATGTTTCATTTCACTTGGAGGCCTATTTTCACTATCTTACCAGCCTAGATCCTTAGTGTTTTCAAATCAGATGTAAAAGAAATACATTGACAGATTCTAATAATAGTTAATGCATCCCTTAAGAAATCAAGAATTAAATTACAAAGGAAATATTTCCTTTACTCCCATAGTTATTTTCAGTCTGTGTTCATTTTACTCTAGAGCGCAATCTTTTAAAAATGATATTGAACTCCATCAAGGTACGTGTTCAAATGATGTTGAATAGATGAAAATTTAAGTTTTAATTCTTTTGTCTCCTTTCTTTCTTTCTTTTTTTTTTTTTTTTTTTTTTTTCTTTTTTTCCATTTTTGTTTATTTTTTTCATTATTTCTTTCATGAATTGTTTGAAGTGTGCTTATAATACGTCTCCTAGGTAGTAGACTCCTAGATTTCAAATGTATATTGGGACATGGAGGTAGTTTTGTTTATTTCTTAATATTCAGAAAAGCTCTCATTGTACTATTCAATGAGGAATCTCCTGAATATAGTGAATATTTTTCCATGTGCACAATACTAACCATATGACATCATCCAAAGATGGCTTCCTAAGACATTTCTTAACTGCTTCTCAAACATATGAGTTGATATAACAAAAAAAATATAGTGACACAAAATAGTGAATATAAACTTGTACTCGAAACAAATGTGTTTCACTTCTAAAAGTCTCAGTGTTAAAAACTGGGATGGGATGTTGTTTGATCTTGAGCGAGCAAGCCCTGATCCACATCCTTCTATCCATATCTGGTGATTCAAGAGCTTGACTTCCACACAACTTCTAGATTACCGTTGAGGATGTTTTGTGGATTTGGTTAATCTTTAATAGTTTCCTGTTCATTGCATTATGCACTCAGATGTGCAGATGCAACTTCAAGAGAGTGTTAGACATTGACCAATCTTATTGAAATCAGAAGGAAAAAACTTTTCAGATCCTTTGGATCATTATAAATAGTGTAAGCTATTTATAATAAATAAACTGAAAGAATTTATTGTTTTATTAACTAAACCCACAGGTGGATTAATACACAAGCAGACTATGCATGTGCTTAGGGCCTCCAATAATTTTTTAAACAAACCTTTATATTCATTCATTCATAGTTAAAACATTGCAGTTTAAAAACTTAATAAGGTTATAGTCTATTTACCTATTTATTTTCCATATATATGTTCAATATTTCAATATTAGGTAGACTTACATCTTCACAATGCTTTAGGCCTATAAAGATCTTAATCAATCTTGACTAAGCTCCTCCACCACCATCTGATGGGGGTTAAAAATTAAATTGCAGACTGACCCTCACTACTTCTTAGTAGCATTAAAACGGAAGTTTTCGTAAAACCTTTAAATTTTGTGGCCCTGTTGATGTGTAGAAATCTAACCTGTTTGAATTCTGAAAGCATTGGAAACAACAAAACTTATACAAAACAATAAAATGGTACTTAGATGAGAAAAAACGAAATTGTAGTTCTGGAAAATCAATTAGGTTTGGCAACATAAAATATAGTTTCATCTTGGAAATGTGATGAAATGTGTTTATTTAAAAACAGAAACTGAAAATTGAGACAAGAAGTTTCCAAGAAAGTTTTCAAAGTGTCAATTGAATGATGAATAATTTTCTAGATGCAGATGTATATTCATCTTCAGTTGTCAATTTTTACCAAATTACTTATTATGTGTTTTTGTTTTTTCTATCTACACATTTCATCATAATTGTGTGAAAGGTGATGATAAAAATACATTTTAATTTGCTAAAATTGGTTGATTTTCCTGCTCCTCATGTTTTTTTATCACTTAAGGACTGTATTAATCTTTCTTCTTTTTTCCTTGACCTTTATCAGGGACCCTGCTGAATTATTTTTTGAGTTATTTGTGTTTCTTCACAGACCACAGGTACTTCGTGGCAGCTATGTGATACGTATTGGTCTGGCAGGTGCTACTGTTCTGCTCTTTCAATCACTGAGTAGTGCCATCCCCACCCAACAAGCAGTTGTCTTCTATTTGCTCCATTGCCTACTACAAGGACTGCAGGCTTGGGCACTTCTATGGTTACTGCCAAAAATTGCTAACTTGTTGCCTTGGCAACCACGGCAACGGCAGCAATCCAAAAAGCAAAAACTGCCACCAAAACAAGAGTAACAGAAATACAAAGCATGCATTCTATTTCATAGATCATGACTTTGAAAGAGCACAAGGGAAAATGTGATATTGGTAGTTTATTAAAAAAATCATTTTCTGTACCTTTCAGCTCATTTTAAGTAATTTATTTTGAGTGTTAATTTTTCATTATACTGTCAGTTCAAATGTTGATTTTCTTAAATATACCAAACTACAGGAGAAAGGGTTCAGTAAAGGTTCATGTGACCTAGGATTTATCTTCAGTATTAATTGCAGCTGAAAACATGAAATAGCAAAAAGTTGTGAATTGAAAAATGATAAAAACAGTATTCCTGAAGAGATATGCAGTCATTAGACAAGGTATTATATATTGTGAAGTATGACCTAAGGCAAGCCTGCTGATAATTGGCTCTGTGTCAACATGAACCTTAATAATTTGGATCCAACATTTTGAAATTCTTTTAAATTTGACTTAATATTTCTTTAAAAACTAAAACTTCATCAATTCTTCCTCTTACACTTACAGAAGGGATGCACACCAAACTTAGTATTGTCAACAGCAGAATTTATAACATTTTCTCGTACTCTGCCCTGAAACTGGGCTTCACCATTTCCATTGCTCTTACTTAAAGGATTTTTGCCGTCCAACAAGCACTTTTGTCTGTTTGCTTCTCTGCCTATTGGGTTGACCTTTTCTGTTGCCTTCTAATCTTCATGAGATTCTTCTGAATCTCTTGCGAGTGAAATCTTGCTGACTTCCTGCTGAAAAGTGACCAACGTTAAATGGAGCTTGTCTTTCATTTTGCTGGAATATTGTATCTATATTCAAAAACTTGGTCTCAGTCAGCTTTTAAATGGCATGCACTGTCATATTTGGCTATAAGTGAAGAAAATCTTGCATGACAGCTTTATTTTTTGAGAACACAAAGTGTCTCGCTAGTCTGTTTCATCAGTTGTAGCATTCTTGTTCTATTTGTCTTATTGCAAGACCTACTTGTGCAGTAATTTATGTTGATCTTTTTAAAAGAAAATACATGTTCTGCCTTAAATTATCAGAAGTAAATTAGATGAAATATTTAATTTTTCAATTCAATTAAATGTTTGATCATTTGCGAATTAGTCTTTTAATATTTGCCATTCACAATTCTTTAAATTAATTTTATTTTTCATAAGATCAAAATTGCTCTTTCATGGTAATTCATTTTAAGTTTTATTTATGTAGGAAACAATTATAAGATGACTTCTGAACAATCAACAAAAGAATTTCATTATGTAAGAATGGTGACTCCAACAACTTTGTGCATTTCAAAATTGAAATGTTATGTGTGACTTATTCTAAAAGATGATATTTTTTGTAAACATAAATATATTTGTACAATACAGAATATTGAATTCAAACGGAAAATTGTCAAAAAATGATTATTTCTTTTCAAAATAATATTGTTCATTAAAAGATATAAACTGTTCAAAAGTCATTAAGGAACTTTTCATATAAATTAAAAATATTTTTTTTTATAAACACAATGAAACTAATATAAAATAAGGAATACATTGTTTCTTATATTTATCAGAGCTCGGTACAAAATTATTTATATGTAGAATTTTTATTTTTTTAAAAATAGGATGATAAATTAGCAGATGTTGATTATCATTCTTTTTTAAAGTAAGTATCTTAATGATACTTATTTTTAATGTCTTAATGATATAAATTATTTTATTGTTAGTCTTCTAGATACTATGAAAATGTACTTTGATGTGTACTTTCTTTTCTTGAATACTACCTTGAAATAAAATTCCACAGTGAATTTCATAAGTAATCCTAGGGGTTCAATTAATCCAAAACTTAGCCAAATGCATTATCAGGCTATGTCACAAATTCTAAAATTCACTTTTTCTGAATTGTTGATTTTTTTCGGTTTCTATTTTATTTGTCTGTTTTTTCAATTTAAAATAATTATATAATATTTCAATTGATTAGAGTAGTCCAGTTGGCATTAAATACTTTCTGAATGAAATAAAAATTGTTTTTGCTGTCTGAAAGAGTAAGTTAATTAAGTTATTAATAAATTGACTTACTGTATGAAATTGTGTTATTTTCATTTGAATTAAAATACTTAATATTAATGAATTGTTTTGCAACTTTATAGCTATGAGCCATTAATTGAACATCCAAATTAAAGATTGGTTTTCAGTGGTTTCTTGTTGTCTTCCAGAGTGCTACTGTTCGTAGTTCATTTCGTTCATTTGTTCACCAGTGCATGAATGGAACTGATCGCTTTAACTACTTGTGTGTACACACATACACTTCTGTTGAAAATCTATTTACAATCAAATTATGCCCTTACTTTTAATTCACACAAAAAGTTATTTTCTTCTCTTATGGATTTTAATTTCATTTAAAAGAAAAGATAAAGCTTAAATTCATAAATTTTCTCTATACTTTTAATATTATTAAATATATGTATGTAATATTTTAAGTTCAATGAGCCTGTAGTATTCAAATATATTTGAAAAATGAATAAACATTTTATGGAAAATAAACTATGTTAGGATTACTTACTCTTATGCACATTATACTGCACTGCATGTTGGTCACCTGTTGAAGTGACATGTGCCCAAAATTTTGGAGATAGACCACGTGAAAGTTCAAGTTAAATACAAGAACTCTTTATCATTTTGCAGAATTGCAAGACTGAGAAATGAATAAAGTGCTCAGCAATGGTGGCTTTTTGAAACCGATAGAAATTTTTCGTAAAATTTACATCAACAAAAGTCTTAAAGAGAGCATCCTGTTCCTTTTTAGATGACCATTTTCTTGAATGTCACATTATTTATTACATCTTTTGTACCTGATAAAACTAATTTAATTTTAGATTCTGTACTAATTAAATTAGAAGAAACTGTATGGAATTACATTAATACCATTTTAAAACATTGTTTAATTAATTAAGTTTATAAAATGTAATTATTATTTGATAAACATACAGCTGATAGAGATTCGTATATCCATTATTGTCAACTTCTTAGTCAGATTTTCGATATTTTTGAAAGCTCATGATAAGCTTATAAATAAATTATTCATGTGAATTTTCAAATTAACTACTTATTAAAGATTTCTCCTAGCAAATAATTGTTTTCCTGCTAAATCAAAATATTTTTTTATGATTTTTCTCTTTTGTCAACAACACAACAAAGACATTGTGTCTGAGATTATAATAAACACATATCTCTTTTCATGTACAATACTGTAAAATGTACAATATGCAGTCTTCCTAAAGCTTTTGAACTGATATTGCATAATATACCTCAGCTACTCATTTCAATATTCATTTTACACTAATTCTATTTAATTCACAATTACTTCAATTTTCTCATTTGTGTGTTTTGTTGATAATTTTAATTTAATGTTTGCCAGAAACTGAAGCAAATTTCAATGAAGAAAATATACATGGATTGAATGTGGAGGTATAAGTGAATTGTTAACACACTAAGTTATTTTGTTATTGTATATCCTATCTTACAATATTCTCTCCATCAAAAACATAGAATCCACTGCACAGAACATTTACAAAACTTTTTCATTTTGTCACACTATGGTACCAAGTTTAAAGTTATTTCATTGGAAAATGTATTAATTAATCTATTCTTCTACGTAAGCCATTTCTTCGGAAACACAATACTACTGCTTGATAGAAAAGGCATGAACTTGTAAACAATTTGTAAACCTTTCTCTTAATGGCTTTTTTCTTTTTATTTCTGATTTTCTTAGGCATTTGCTAAATATTTACAGATGATCATTAGAAGTTTTATTTTGTTTTGTGCATTTATATTTCTTACTGTGTATTGCTTCCTAGAGAGACACTTTATGAATACCCTAGCTTTTTGTTCTCCATTAATATGGATGGATTTAATATTAGTGCATTTGTTGAAACAAAGACTAGTCATGGATGGTTCAATCCCTGTTACATTTAAACTTTATGAACCTTTAATTTGATTGTTTCATTATTTCATAACAGAACAAAACTGACATTGTATTATATTGCATGTTGATTTGATTAATGTACATTTTTGTTTTTACAGTTGGCACGGTGCCATTTTTCATCGTATTCTGTAAAACAATTGTTGGAAAACTTTTTTTTTTTTCATAAAACTATATTCTAATGTCTTTGCAATATAAAAGTGCTGTCCAGCAAATGTATAAGATGTGGTTTTCCATTTACAGCCCAGCTCTAAATATGTTATGATCTTATGATTGCATAATCACTGTGCAGTTCTCTCATGCAATCCCACTTGTTTGACACTGGATCCTCTTCGTTACATTTGAATGTTCTCATGTAGTTGTTTGTAACCTAGTTATTAGAATTTTATGAAGAATTTTAATTGTATGTAGGGCAACCACTATTTTTGAGAATATCTATGGGAAATTGTAATGAAAAGCTAAATGAAACAGAAATCTAATTTTTGAGGGAAGGAGGGCCCACAAACATTTTGTAAGATGTAGGTGGCTAGTGATATAAGAGTAGGTTGAAAAATCTGTGTTTGATTCTTATATTAGGTGTTTATTATACATTTTTACTTGTTGCAGCAAATTATACATGTATCTTAATGCTTCCAAAGAAACAATGAAACAATACATATTTTAAGATTTTTCTGCTGGTATGTAGTAGGTTATTGTTTCATGATTAATACAACAATATTTAGTCAAATTTCTCTTTACTGATATCTTAAGCATAAATGTTTTCCCTGGAAGCTATGTATTTTTCATTTATGTGTGAAATTCCAAACATCTTTGTTTTTGCATGGAATGTACTCTTAGAAAGTTGCCCTAGGTTGAGGTAAATCCACATAAACTGACAGAGGGTCGAAAAAAAACTCTTTGAAATGGGAGTGGGTTAGTGTTTGCTGGTTTCCTCAATTCAGTGGATAGTAATCTGCGACATTGGGTCAAGCAACCATGGTCTCTAGTGTGTCACAATCCAGTTGGCAGGATATAGCTCAACATAGTGATTATCTGCTGCTTAAAGTCAAATCCAATGCTTTAATATTTGTTAAAATGATGAAGTTATCATGCCAGCTGGATATGTATATCTAGTGTTTATGTGATCCAAACATTAAAATCTGCTGAAGTATTTATAAAAGTTTTTGATTGTATTTTAAAGTGCATATGCTTCCAGAGATACAATGGGTTCATGATTAATTACAGAATGTACTAAAAATGCTTCATTTTTATTGAAAGTTCTCATTTCCCAGATATAGGGACTTTTCCAAACTGAAATAAATAGTAGCATATGTAGTTAAAATTATTCCCATTCTGACCAGCATACTCAGTATCAGTAAATTATTGTACTGCTATTTCTAAAAATATACTTTTCATTCAGGAATGTATGTAGTTTATCAGTCTTTTATTAATGATCATTTAGATACATTTTTTCCAGCCATGTGCCATTGTTATATTTATCAATTTTACATTGGTGTCAATGGTTGTTGATGTTGATTGTTTGTCACATTTGAAAGTTCTCTTGTGTGTTATACATAGCTGCTTAATATCATACACAACATATTCTTATGATACTATATTTTTAATACAATATTTATCTCAGTTGCTTTACCTACAAATTATTAAATATTGTTTTCAATATGATGATTACAGTATATAATGATGGATTAATTAATGAATTTTCCTATATCAATATAATGCAAACTTGAACTCTTCAAAATTAAAACTTGTGCTTCAATTAATGGAAATGTTTTCTGTACAAAAATACATGATGAAACAAAATTTACATAGACACACCATTGCCTCAGATTGATAAGATTCTAACTGACATTTTTGGCGAAAATGATGTTTTGATATATCACACCTCCAATAGAAAAGTGACGCAAGTGCGAATTTCTGATTTCTCAGAAATTGCAATTTTAAGTTTCGTAGTTCTGTAATACTCGTTATAGACTGTACCAAATATTCACCTTCTAGCAAACAGTAATTGAACTAATTCAAAATCAACTTCAGAATAGTAGTAGTACCTCTTGGTAACCTCTTATCAGCTTTTAGCTGAAAAATGATGATTTCGCACTTGTGTCACTTTTCTATTGGAGGTGCGACGTTACAACTCTATTTTGGCAGATCTACCTCATATTAGAAATAGTTATCAGAAGCAGCATAGTTCCATTTGCATTTTTAAATTTGATAAATCATTCATTTGAACATTATTCTAAAAAGAAAGTGCAAGTTATTGCATTTAATGACATTTCTCTGTACTGTGGTTGGAGGATTTACTGGTTTTATTATCTCTTTCATTAGAGGCATAAAAATTATAATGATTTATCCACTAAAATTTCTGTCTGTGATTGTTGCCATATTTGGAAAAGTCTTTGAAACTGTGATGAATCCACCATGTTTGTTTAAATAAAAATTAAATTTTTAGAGTTCAGGTATGCTTGGGAGTAAATTTGTTTAAGAGTATATTTGTTGATAAAATGTGTAGTACATATAACATCATTCATTACTGTCATCATACTTCTCTACGTTTTTGAGGTTTCACATTAATTTTACATACATAGAACCATATTTTTCCTTTAAACATCAGTGTAAATATTGTGTAAAGCAATTAGATTAAGGAGGAATATTTTGTGAACAAAATAATGACACTCGTGGAATGCCAGTTTCATTATTAAAAAGCTTTTTAAGTACCTATCATTATATAATATGAATAATTTTCCTATATCATATTATATTTCTCTTTCACTTAGTTTGCAGAAGTCACATTAAATTAAATTTACAGGGCACCTACTCCACCAAGATCTGAGTGCAGTTGCCATGTAATTATTAGTCTAATATTTTTATTTTTTTTTTCATTATCTTAAGTAAACTTAATTATTTATTTGTGCAGATTAATTATTGCATTTTGAGCATTTGTCAAATGTTCAAAAGATTTTTCTCACCTTTAAGTTAATGTACATCAGATCATTAAAAAATCGGTGAATTTATGTTCAGTTAATTTTAATTGTTACTGATAAGAAGGTGAAAATTTTGTGTTTAGGAGTATTTATATAAGATATGTACTTATATTGATCAATATCACTAGTGAATTATTCACAATTTCATTCCTTTTATTTACACTCTCTTATTATATTTCTTTACTGGACTATTCATAAAGGCTATTGTTTGTATTGTACTCTGGCTGTTTAGAATAAGGAGACATTCTACATTCAATTTATAAATACTTAAATAGACAAATGGAGATAAAAAAAAATATTGAAATGCAAATGAAACACTTAAAATCCATTACATACTTTTCATTTGTATTAATTTAAAGTTTTGGATTTTCCCAGAATCAGTTATGTTTTACGATTTCTTATGTTCCATTTCCTTCCCTGTTTTATTCACCTCCAATGTTATGACTTACTCTCATTATTATGTAGTCCTTTTTTTTTCTTCCAGAAAGAGAGATTTGTGTATGGGATCATCACTTTGTTTATGTGTTATTCTCTATTTTGTATATTAATGGTTACTTAATAATGTGGAGCATTTTATACCATCTTTGACTATTTTAAATTTCATTAAACAAACGAATGCCAAAAGTAATTTGAATCATATCTGATTGTTAGTAGTTGCTTTTGTGCAACTTCTCTCAGGATTTGAATAGGCACGATTATCACTTAGTTTGTATAAACATTTTGTTTATAAATATGTGTTTAATTATAAATTATGTCAATATTATATATTTCTATAAAGAGTGATTGTTTTAACTGATGAAAGGACCTCTAATTAATGTGAAAGTTACTAGATTGTTGCTAAACTGTTTTTAATGCATGAAATAAGTCACAATATGTGTTTGATTTAAAAAAAAAATTAAAATCTGATGCAAACATTTGCGATAGAAAAAATGCCTATAATGGAAAATGCATATTGAATCCGTAGTGGAAAAATTCAGATCACTTTATTTGTATATTTTAGAGGAGTGGCATTTAAGCCTATAGTTTTGAGTTAAAAGATTAATTTTAAATTCAAAATTTGAAGTTTTGTATAATCATGAAAAGAATTTGTTTTCATCATTCTCTTCTGGAACCTAGTGACATTTTTTATCCGAGTATAAAAACCATTATCAGAGGAGTCTTACTACGCATACTAGGTACTTTGTAATCTTGAAACACTGTTTCATATATGGCAAGTAGATCAATCTATATTAATACAGCTAATACTATCTGCATATACTAATTGTGATAGTAGTTATGCATCAAAACTATATTCTTCAAAACGGAAAAATTTAAAAAATCTGAAAGATTGTTGGATTCCTTATCCAGAATTTTTTTTCTGATTTTACAATAGATACATTCAAAGCTTGTTGATATCCCATGGAACCCAATCAGTTAAACGAATTCTTTTGGCAATATTGAGTGTTAATATTTAAAAAGGATAAATTCTGCATATAATGTCAAATGGTAAATGCATCTTATATCAAATAGCATACATTTTTTCCAACTATACTGGTACCATCATGTTAATGTTTTAAGATTAACTTTTCTAGTTTTAACCCTCAACTGTTATTGCAAAAGGTTATTATTTCATAAGTATAATAGTGTACTTGCATACTTTTGAACAGGAACAATGCTAAATTGTTTGAGAATTTCACTACATTTCTCTCAAAATTATTTTAATAAAATTAAATTTGAGAAACAAAATTAGGTGATTTATATATAAATCAAGGCTTCTCAAATGTCTTTCTCCCTAGACCTTACTGGAGCACATACATTTTTTCAAAGTAATTTTCAGAAATTTATTCAGTACCCATCAAAATAGTTGATTAACCAAATGTTTCCCCATACCTTCTTACATTGTCGCTTGTTGATCGAACTTTCTAAACTCTTTTAGATCGAACATTTTTTTTATTCAGATTTAATTATTATGAACCTTATTTGCATAAAAAAAAACCAACAAAGTTAATTAGTATATGATTATGGAGTTATCACTACTGAAGGAAAAAAGCGAGTTGAAAACTTTTTGTTTTCTTCTTTTTTTCCCTTATGAATTGGCCTTTCTATAGACCATGTGAACGTGCAGTAATATCTACCAAAACCTAGTTATATTTTTTTCCTGGGGGTATGCACGTGAAATATTATTAGGGGGGATCAGCATTTCTGATGAGTCCCGAAAGTATGGAAGATGAAATGATGCTGATGATTATGAGAGGTGAGAGGACAACATGCACATACAGACACAAACACACCCATGCCCAAGGTGGGACTCGAACCTGCACTCTTCAGGTCTGAGACCGCTACGACACTACTTCCTTAATGATCTCGGCCATCTGACGGTTATTATTACAATTAAACTGTGATGCAAAATAAAAAGTCCAAAAATGATAAGACAATATTCAATTAATTGTTCTTAACAATTATATTCATTTCAAAAGAAAGTAACACTTGCCAAGTTGTGAATATTATTGCTTCTCTTGGCATAAATAAAAGGTAAGATTTATTTTTCACCTAATTCTCTTAATTAATTTTTTAAGTTTTGCTGTGAAGTATGTAAGTGACTCCCAGATATATTGTGATCTCTAGTTTGGGAAGCCCTGATTTAAATAATTGATTTCTTTGAATTTATTATCATCATCACTGAAGTTTAAAAAAAAATTATAGCATGATTAACATTTGTTTGTCTTACAAATTCCAGCATTGAGGACTGACAGGGTTTAATATTCAACAGTTACAAGATTGTTAGTTATATTATTAATTAAATGAATTTGCATTAGATATAAAAGTGATTTCTTTTGCCAACACTGTTAAACTAGGCAGCATTGATTTTCTAGTTTTGTATGATGAATATTACATTGCAGATCAAGGAATGAAATATAAATTATTTTTAATTGGACTTATTACATTCTTGTAGCTTTATCAGCTATTTTTCTAATATTTCAATTAATTAGTCATTTGCACTCATTCTGTAAGTCATGTCAAAGTCTAATTGTTTTGTGTTTGAAGTTAAGTTCAAACAATGTAAATGTTGATACTATTGACTTTCAAATGTGCACTCAGAAAAGTTTTAGCTGTGTTATTTTAAAATGTTGGAAGAAAAAATGTATTCTTGTTGTGCTTCCACTTGACTGTTTTGACAAAGAGAAATAAATTCTAATTGTACTATCATCTGCATTCATTCACATCTATCAGTAATACTCAACCAGTTCCTCTGTGCATTCTATTTAATTGTATTAATTGGCTATATTACTCTGCAAAACATTTTAGTAAAAAGACGTGCAAAGAAAGTCAGAGACAAAATACTTCAGTGATAAGAAATGAATAAAAAATGGTTTGACAATTGGAATTTTCTTTAGGCTTGGAAATCTGTTCAAATTTAGAAACCAAGGAAAAATTTTTATTCCCAAAACTTTTGTATAATGATTTTTATGCATTCAAATTGATATCAACATAATAAGCTAATAGCTTAAAGTAGATAATTGCTGAAAATTGCTTTCCATTTGTCTGATTGTTCTCCACTCTTGTTTTCACTGTTAAGAAAACATTTTGTAAAAATTTATTCACAGGAATTGGTCATTAAATTTTTAAAACCATGGAAGAAAACAATTGTAACAAACTTTTAGGTTATGGTACTGTATTCATTCGTGTTTATTAAAGCGAATCAAACATTTTATATATTGATTCTATTTTGACGTAATATCTTAATTCAATATGAGTAACCTGGTCTATATAATGATCTCAGGTTCATCGTAATGTGGATGATAGAAAAAAATCCTAGCAGTAATTAGATAGGATTATTAAGAGGTAATTTTTAATAATTATTTATATGTATGCCTAAAGCTTTCTATGATTTCTAATTCACAAAAAATTAAGCACATAAATCTTACTAAATCTGAAAGGATAATATATTTTATATCCATTAGTGATTTGGGGTTTTCAAGTTTTATTTGATTAATCACTTATTGATTTTCTGAACCATACGTACAAAAAAATTCAGCCTGTTTCAAATATTTGTTTGTATCACTGGTGCAATGTGTGAACTGAAGAAAGAAGAGATACAATAAATTTTTTTCATAAATATTTTCAAATAAGTAAAACTCTTCTTGTCTTGTGGTTTGAGATTAAAATTTATTAATGATTTTCTGGTGCCTATATTCTCTGCACAATTTGTTTCTTTTTAACATCTTAGAAAAAATATTTTTCTCTTCCAAGAAATTGTAAATTTTAGTTTTATTTTCCAAGGACTATTGTGTTATATAAATAATTAAGTGAATTATAATTAAAACATTGCATTATGAAATAATTAAATTTTGTCAAAACAATGATCAAATACAGCGTGATGTTTAGAAGTGCCATCAATATGCTATGATAGCAAAGCCAAATATAGAATAATTGGTAATCCAATACTACTATAATTATTTTTTTACGTAGTAATTGTTACATATTAAAATGCCTGTTGCACTCTCTATGAAACAGTTTGTTTCGAAGAACATAAAATTTAAAAAAAATATTTGCAGAATATTTTTCACATTCTTGAAACACGGGAATTAAAAAAAATTGCTTTTTTTTTTTTTTAAGAAGTAATGCTGAAAGTAGGATGTACAGTAGGTATTTGAATTGATACAATTATCCTGATCACAGGATTGGATTAACATATATTTCTCCATTTTGGTTTTATTAATGTTTGGTGATGAATACTTCTAAATGTGATTGTTACTATTTTTGATTTGTTCTTAGTAGCGTAAATCCTCTAAAACAACTTTGTAATTGACGTTAAAACTTCATTGAAAATTTGCTACATATTATAGTCACCAACAGTAGACATTGCCTCAGTAGTGGCCACTTCAGGCAAAAAATGTGAAAAAGAAGAATTGGTGACACCCCACTTCCTTTAAACTTGAAGAACGTGGAACTTATGCCTTCTATTCTGGGGTGTAAACAAAGATAATTTATCTCTTTTCCTTTCTTTGATATATAAATAATATGTTTCAAACATTTATCAATATTGGCTTTCTAATCATGTAACATGAATTGGTACTTTTTTGGAGATGAAATGTCTCAGATGTGTTCAAGGAGTAGAATATCGATTGGCAATTATTGAGCCATGTATTTGACTGTTACCAAAATTTTGCAATTTTTAAGTGACCACTACTGGATCAAAGTCAGGGTTTGGAATCTTTTTTTTTTTTTTTTTTTTTTTTTTTTTTAATATAACGAATTGAAAATTGGCGGTTTTTTGCAAGGGGATCTATCGAAAAAGTGGTATGCTAATTGTCAATTTAGTTTCACAGAACAAATTTAGGACTATTGTCCAAGAACTTTAAAAAAATTACAAAAATGTTCGCTTCTACCGGTGATTTTACTGTATGCTTTTAAGTATTAAAATGTTTATATAATATTTCCCTATAACACTGTAATGATTATGTGCTTGTATTTATATTCCTCACTGAGATTTAATCTTAATTTTGAAATTAAATTTTATTTATTTCTGACTTTCCATGATTCAAAAATATTACTAAAATGTGAGTGAATGCTTTTAATTATTCATTGATAAGTTCTGAAAGTCACATGTATTGAATATTTAATATACATGCTTGCTACAGAAGAATGTTGATACAAATTAATTAATTCAAGTTATTTAAGCCTATTCAACATAGTCCCTTTACTGATATGTGAATATTTTTAATGGAAACTCCCATCTTAATTGCTCTAACAATAAATACTTTTCTGTCCCATATAATTTATTTGTTGTTCTGAAATTTATGTTTTGCTTATTGTAATACTAATATGCCCACATAATAGATATTGGAGTCTATGCTTATTGCAATAAAAAATGCAGTTTCTGAAACAGGGATAGAAATAATGGTGATCTAGAAAAGCTAGTCATAATCATTATGTAATGTAATGAGCAATCCAATGAAGTGTTAAGAAATATTTATTTCTAAAAACAATTTACTTGAATTATTTCATAGATTATTGTTAAATAAAGTTTTAACAAATTCTCTATGTAATGTTTACTACTGACATGAACACTAAAACAGAACAATCATTTAAGCAAAGATTTTTTAATTAATAATAAAACCTTCCATTTCTGCAAAAAATATACATGTAAATTACATATGCAACTTCATGTCCAAAAATGACTTAATAATACTTCAATTGACAGTTTTCAATGACAATATGAGTGACATGTGGAGCATGTTTTCCTAGTTAGTGTGGTAATGGTGCATCTGTTTGAAATCATAATTCAATGTTAAAGCAGAAGTTCATGAAGAAATACTAATCACTGAAATATTTTGATGAGTAATTTGTGTTTAATTTGTTTACTTCTGTTGCTTTTCAATTACTTCAAAACTAAGGGATCAAATTGTTACAATGGTGGCAATTTTCTTATTTGTTACTGTTGCTTTTTATGTGCTTGTTTGTTTATGTGTTTGATGTTTGTGAGTAAACATTCTTTATGGAATGACTAGTAATACTAGTCCATTAGATGTTATCAATATGTTGTCAAATATTGTTGTGAAAATGTATGTGGTTCTTCTGAACTGCAATAAAAGTTAATTGCTCTTTGGAGGTTATATTTTTAACTTAACTAATTTTCCTTATGTGAAGAAAAGAAATTAAATTCTTTCAAATCTAATTTTTGAAAACTCAAACACATAAGAAAGATACTCCAGTTTCCTTGAATAATTTAGTGTTACCATTTAAAAGAGAGAAGTAAGTTATAACAAGTCACATGCATGAAAATGCAAGCACAAAAGTATTGTAGACAAGCAGTTTACAATAATTGACTTACAATTCCTGAAATTTTATATAAGTTACTGTTTTTGAATGTTTGAAAGTGCTATAAATATTTCAATAACTATCCAAGGAAAATTTGAGAGCCTCAATTATCTGTTAACTGATGTATTTAACTCTGATATCATAATTGATCATAATCTCAATAGTAGGTTGTCCATTCTATCCGTGAGTTTCCATATCAATTAATTGAAATTGAATTGAATTTTTCAGGCACAACTATTTCTAATTAATCCATTTCTAAATAATATTATCTGATATTTATGTATTGCATGTATATGGTCCATTATGCCATTTCTGTTATGCATTAACATAAATGAAAGAAAATGATTTTCATTTATTTGTTTACTGCCTAAAATGTTGGCATTATAAAGCCATTACACATGAGTTAAAATATGCCAGAAATCATATGTAAATAGTTTGTTTCTTCCGAATACCCATTTATATAAGTATATAATTACCTCAATCCATTTGCGTAAAATAAATTTTTATACATTTTTCTTTGGAGATATTTGTTGTACGATGTCAAAAATGTTTTTCTCTTGAAATGTTGAGATTTGCTTGACTCTATGGAATACATTCTATGAATTAAAAAATTGCAAAACTGAAGTTTTTAAAAATTTCACAGGAGCAAAGGAGTGTCATGTGTGTCATATTATCTACCAGAATTCTTTACAAGAAGATAATGTGCACTATACAGATTAAATTTTTAAATATTTTTTAGCCCACATGAAGTTTTATTCAGTTCCTCTCTTGGTATTTGAAAATTCAGCAGAACACAAAAAAAGAAAAATATATAATCCCTCTGCATGTCTTGAGGTTATATTCAATATATTTTGATAATGCAATACGAAGAATATTGGGTGCTTAAAAACCATATTTGTGTTCTATTCATCAATTTATTCACCAGTAAGTGTTTTTGCGCAAATCTCAGTTGTCCATGAAGGCTACAAATGTCTTTTTAGATTGACACAATTTGTGGATCTGCCACTACTGCTGCTTTGACAATTCAATGAGAGCAGTGACTAATATTCATGTTGTGTTAAGGAGGGTTGGTGTGTAAAATGTACACCCTCACACAAAATAATTCTTAAAATCCATCACAACTAGATATACACATCTAAATAAGCACTTACAATTGTTCCTCAAAACTGTCTCCCACCTGTGTGCTCCTTTGTCCACAAAACTCTCAATATATCATTTACACTATTCTGTGCTTCTTAAAGGTACTCATCTACCCAATGGTGGTAAATCAATAATTATTGCATTAATTCATTCTTTACTAGTTTATATATTTTTATTGGAAATAACTTTCTAAAAAAAACTTTATTGTTAAATTTTGAATTTCCACAAACAGTTTAATGCATGCATGTTTTTGTGGTTCACAGAATAGAAAGTATATTTAACTTTACCACAACAAAAGCAACAAAGAAATTTAGTAAAACAGTTACTGGCTTAGGAAGCGATATTTGATGTGGTATTTGCATACAATGTTTTTGCTTCATCCTGGTGCATGAAAATGTTATATATATATATATATATATATATATATATATATATATATATATATATATATATATATATATATATATATATATATATATATATATAAATTAAAGTACAGTTAGTACTTTGACAACTTTTTATGAGATGGGATTCAGAAGTTAATTTTTCTACCGAAATTCTCCAAAAAGCATGAATTTTTATCATTGTTAACAAATTTTTTGGAAATAAAAGAATTAAATATTTTTTAAAACTTGATTTTGTACACATAGCTATAGTATATCTAGTACATAGATACTTTGCAAATTCACATGTTTCAAAAAAATAGTTTTTTGAATTTAAATTCTTCTGTTAAATTCTTTTTCAGTTCTTACACCAAAGCACAGAAAAAGCTATTTTCTCAAAAACCAAGAATGTCAGATGAAAATGGTCTAAAACATTGATAAGTTTAAAAGAAAAGTTTTCAAAATAAAACAAAATGGTTTTTTGCAATTGGGGTAGATGAGTACTTTAAGGAGCAGTCCTGTTTTGTTAAGTTAAAATTTTAAAAATCTTTTGCAGTTATTGATAACTGATCGGGTGATATATTTTAAGGATAACAAGACAACGTTGTTTTGTGCCCATAAGACTAATTATCTATACTTTCTTCTGATAATATCATTGGATGGACAAAAAAACATTTTGAGGTGTGCTGAATTTTAGATGTGTTGTAAGGAATGAAGAGAGAAGCCTCGCATATTTTCTCTTATCTGCAGAGAAATGTTTTAAAATGATGAAATCACTCTTTAAAAGTGAGGAAACGAAGATGTTTCATTTCCCTGTTTTGCTGAGAAAAGCAACATTTTTTCAGGCAAATGCAATCGCAAAATGTATTTGACTAAGACATGTACAAATACACTTTATTGTATTTTTCTATTTGTTATTATGAGGGGAACACTAGTCCCAAATATAAAATCCAATGTTCAACATTTTTCCTAAGCTAACCAAGTACAAAGGAAAAAAATCTCAGGTTACTTCTCTTTAAAACAAAACTGCGGACACTTTCAAAACATGTTTTGTAATGGTAGCTACCCCTAAGTCATACAGTGATATTTCTTCAAGAAAAATTATTTTAGGCAATAATTCCTTTTCTAAAGTTTGTATTAAACCTTCATAGAGGAATTGAAAAAATTCTCTACGTTACACATAGTATTTTCAATTTAATGGATATAACTACTTTGATATTGTTCTGTAAATTTTGCTGTGGCCCCCACGCAATACAGTTGTTGTTGCTAGAAAAGTGGGAGGGAATGCACAGGCTTTTTGTATTATTGCGACATTTTTTTCTGTATTTCGAATTTCAGAATAATTTACATATTATTACACAAATTATTGTATATGCTGTAATAGACCCTAAATTGAGAAGAAATGCTAAATAATTACCTAATAACAAAATATATAAATGAATTTTATTGTATACAATTTATTCTATAAAATTTGTGAAATAATTACAATTATACCTAAAAGCAATCTTCAATGAAAATTTTACAATTTTTCTTACAAATGTTTAAAACAAACTTTTGTAAAGAATGTGCGTAAAACAGTTTTTTTTTTTTAAAAAACTCACTATTTGACTTAAGGGTTAATTAATTAATTACCCTTGAAAACCTTTTTTTGAAAAAGTGTAAAAATACATCAATTATGTTTTTAAGAGAAGTAACCTATCCCGTTTATACTCTTCAGACTTTTTCCTTTCTATTTGGTTTCTGTAAGCAGTTTGGAAATTTCATTTAAAATTTTGGGTTATTGTATCCCGTATAACAACAAATAGATAGATGCAATGAAGTGGTTTTGTAATCGGCTTTGGTTGCATACATTTTGCAATTGCATTGGCTCAAACAGATTTCAATTTTCTAGACAAAACAGTAAAACACTTCCACTTATGGAAAGTGATGTGAAATCACTTTGAAATCTTTCTCCACAGAAAAGAAGAAATATGTGAGGCTTATTACTTTATCCCTTACAACATATCCAAAATTTAGGGAAATTGGAGAGGGATGTAGCAGAATGTTTCCTTGTGAGTTTGAGGTTTACATCATTTTATAAAAATAATTTTTAGAACTGTTTGGGAGTTATACAATTATCCAAAATATTTTTTTTTAAACAACTTGCATGCAAAGGTAAGAATTTTTTTGTTTGGCGTTTATCTAAAGTTGTCAAAATACTTGGCATTTTTATGGTAGAAGAAAGAAAATGTTTAATTTGATGTTAGAGAATAAGATAATTTCCATTACATTCTGATATTGTACTGTACTCACACCACCACAGCCCTGAAAAGTGGTTCTTAGAATAATTTCCCAAGTGAGATTTTGGCATATTAAAATAAGAGCTCTCTGATATTTGAAAACCTTATAAATGAACATTTCAAATAATGTAATAGGTGGTGGTTTACTACTACCTTTCATGTCACAATCATGAGATGAAAGTGCCTTCTTGCAGATTTCAAAGCAAAACTTGCTTCTAAACAGAATGGAAACTGCTACAGTCAACTACATCCCCTGGCTTAGTTGCAGTTAGTTTACAAAACAATGAAGTTCAGTTTTGATGAAATGCATTTATTTGTAGAATTGTAAATAAAACCTGACTCCAGGACAATTTTATAATGTGTTGCTCTCACTTGCTCACGAAAAAAGAAATAGATTCAATCTGTCAGGCTAACAGGATTGTGGTAAATTATTTACCGAGTTAACTTAGTGTGCAATTCTTTTTGAATTAGTACAATGCAGTAATATCACTGAATTATTTCTAACTTCAAATCTAAACAAATTTGAAAGACAAATGTTATTCTAATAATCTAACACACTATTCAAATTTTCTTTCAGTTTGTTGCATCTTGAAAGGATTGTTCAGTCAACTATAAACTCACATTGGCCCCCATGATGTGAGATATCTATTTCTTCACTATCAAGAGGAAAATGTAATCCATAAAAGATGATCAGCTCTTCTGCAGAACTTGATGGAAGAGACTGTTACTTCAACAAAGGGACATTCACGATACCACAGTATCACACGAGTTGACTTATGAGAGGAAAGTTCCTTGAAATTTCATAATTTGAAAACATTTAAGGAAGATGAAGTTTAAATTGCATAAAATCACATGATAGTTAAAATGAGAGTAGGTTACTTGTATGCATGTAAGTATGTGCACCTGTTGAAATGTTGTAAGAAAATCACCACAGGTGATCACCTTTTGTAGCTATTGCATCTCAATCCAAACAAAAGATTTTGCAATTTGTTTTCATAGACTATATTATAAAACGAATGTATATTAAATTCAATTTTAAATTTAATGACTTAATTTTGTGACTAGGAATTATTCATGTGTTAACTTCAATAAACGGTATGAAGTACTGTATGAAACACTTTTATAATTGTAAAGGAAACAGATGTATTTGTTGTCCAAGATGAAGTGGAATTAAAAAATTTTGACAAAACAAATATCATGTAAACAATAAATATAGTAAGTGATGTACAAACATGTTTAATGTTACTTCAAAGTGTTGAAGTAAATGATTGTAAAAATGATAAGTATAAGGTTCTAAACAACACAATAAAATTTGTTTAAAATGAATGAAAATAAAACACCATACTTTCTTCATTAAGTAACCTTTGTTACAAAAAATATTCATTAGTAGCTGTAAGAAAGTGCCACAAACCCGGAATACAAGAAAAAATTTGAATTCTCAGAGAATTTGTTATTCTCTGGAAAAGTCAGGGAATATTTTTATTCCCAGGAACAAATTATTTTCGAAATAAATAAAAAAGAAATTGCCATAATTGAGATATGTATCAATCAATATGTATTCATACCAATTATCACTTAATTTTAAATAATTCATTTTTCACCATTGTAGTCTTGGTTATGTATTTATGTCAAGGACAATGCTATGATGTGGATACGAATTATGATTGATTTGTTGCTATAATTTCGATCTTCTCCCAGCTAGTCTTCGTAAGTTCTATTCTGACAAAAGTGTTCGGTCAATTACATTGCCCTTGATTACGCAACTTTTTGGTATGCTAAATGATGTAGAGGTGGGAGGGGGAACAACCTTACTGTTTTATACAATTGAGAAAAATCGAGAAAAGAAAAAAACAACTTCATTGACTCCGCTACTGTAGGTTACTTATACCTGAAAAATGGAACGGTTTTGAACCCTTTTCGTTTAAAACGTTTTTATTTCCCCACCAAATGTCTTCAGTAAGTCTTATGGTCCAGGGGATGTGTATGGTGAGGACCTGCTTAAGGCCTTATTCCATTGTCACAGCCTCTGTACTTTTAGGCCTAAGTGGCAATTTTTACGATTTTTGCATCGGTTAATTGGAACAAAATGGTGAATATCTCTCCACACCTGTTCCAATCGTTAACATCTTTGGAACGACTTCAATGGACATTACTCTTCACGAGTGTAGCAAGTTAGAGCTCAAATGCTTCTAATCTACCCAAGTTTTGTGTGCAACTCACATCCAAACAGGCACAAAAACACTTTTTTAGGGATCACTTTTATTTCACACACTTCAAAAGCACATTAATTTCAGTAACCGTCAAAATATTTAACTTTTTTATCTGATTCCGATATTTTCCTGTTCTACGCAGAGCCTACGAAGAATAAAAATTAACCACAGTAAAATAATTGGGAAAATTTGCCCATCAAACTGAACACCTCACACGTTTTTTACGTACATCTAACTTATCAGTTCGAGTCAAGCAGTTTTCCTTTTATATATTACACAAATGTATATTATACATCGAAATGTATGAAAATGACTGCACTTTATATACAATTGATTAAGAATATATTTCATTAAATGAAATAAGTGTAATACACAGTATTTTTAAAATAAACTATTTTTTTAAACATTGAAAAAACAATTGTAAATATTTAACTGGCATGGGCCCCGCCAAAGCAGGGTAGCTATCAAGTGCTTGTTTAGCTTCATGAAAATTCCGGTAGGATTTTAATAACTCAACGATCACACCTCGTCAGCGTGCACAGTCTGCTATCTATTAGAAATAAAGTTCTGCCATAGACTAACACCATGGTCCTGCATTCTATGGAGAAACAACCGCCCGCGACCGGACAACCGTCTAACTGACTTCCTACCTACCACTAGCTGTGGTCGCTTGCGCGCTTTCTCCATCCGGTTGCCATTGGTCGAACTCTAGAGGCAGGTTCGGGCGCAGTGACTATTAATCATCGCTCTGTTTATAAACGAGAGGGGGATACAATTATCGAATAAGGAGCTTCAATACCAAAAAAATTAAGCCGTCATGAAGCTAACAATTGAATGACTGTTCCCCTCTTCTGGTAGCTCGTGACCTTGATAGGACTTCCTGTTTTAATCGAAGTATACTCGTATGGCGTGCACTGCCTCCAGTGAAATCCCTTACCTAGGACTACTTTCCTGAAACCTGAATTAACGCGCCTACAGATTCTTCAACAAATTCTGCCATCTATGACGTTGGCAATGGGCTTCTTTGCTTTGTTTATTAAATAAAATATGCTGAAAAAAATTGCATTGCCCCCTTGGCGAATTCCTACGTTGCCATTTTCCCACATCGCAGGGTTCGTTGCATTGTGTCTGGTAATCCTGTAAAAGTATCTGAAGATGTACGGTACATTCTTTCGGATAATCCGGACATTTCCGTATCCGAACAGATCACATCCCCAATTAGTTCGGAATACCGGGGTTCTACTGTATACAGATGGCAGTAGTATCGCGTACGAAAGATATTAAAGGTCAGTGCATTGGCAGAGCTTTCATTTGTACTCAAGTGATTCATGTGAAAAGGTTTTTGACGTGATTATAGCTGCACGATGGGAGTTAACAAACTTGGGTGTTGGTAGTTAGAACAGGACGCAGGGAACATTCCATTTCGGAAATAGGGAATTCAATAATCCGAAATCCACAGTGTTAAGAGTGCGCTGAGAATACCTAATTTCAAGCATAACCTCTCACCACGGACAAACGCTGTTCCCGACGGCCTTCACTTAATGATGGAGAACAGTGGCGTTTGCATAGAGTTGTCGATGCTAATAGACAGGTAACACAGCGAGAAATAGCCGCCGAAATCAGTGTTGGAAATACGACAAACATATCCATTAGGCAGGGCGGAGAAATTTGGATTTAAAGCGCTATGGCAGCAGAAAACCGACGCGAGATCATTTGCTTACAGTTCATCGTCTGCAGCGCTTCTCCTGCGCTCGTGATTACATCGATTGGGCCCTAGACGACTGGAAAACTGTGGTTTGGACAGGTAAGATCTGATTTCAGTTGGTAAGAGCTGATGGCAGGGTCCGAATTTGGTGCTGACCCACGACGCCATGGACCCAAGTTGTCAAGAAGGCATTGTGCAAAATGGTGGATCCATAAAGGTGAACATTTTTTTTACACGGAATGGACTGGACACTCTGGTCCAACTGAACTGATCATTGACTGAAAATGGTTATGTTCTGCTACTTGGAGACCATTTGTAACCATTCACGGACTTTATGTTTCCAAAAAACGATGGAATTTTTATGGAAGACAATGCGCCATGTCACCGGGCCACAATTGTTTTCGATTGGTTTGAAGAACATTCTGAACAATTTAGCGAATGATTTGATTACCTAGATCGCCCGTCATGAATCCCATCGAACATTTTTAAGACGTAATCTAGGTCAGTTCGTACACAAAATCCTACACCGGCAACACTTTCGCAAATTTGGATGGCTATAGAGGCAGCATGGCTCAATATTTCTGTAGGAGTTTTCCAACGACTTGTTGAGTCCGTGCCACGTCAAGTGCTGCACTTCGCCGAGCTAAACGAGGTCCGGCACAATATAAGGAGGAATCCCTTGACTTTTGTCACCTCAGTTTATGCCTATGTGCAATTGTTATGGAATTTTACATATATACCTTTCGATTCATACGAGTATTTGCAAAATAAATTTAGCAACGTAGCAAAGTAAAATTAAATCAGAATTTTAAAGGCAAAATCATCTAATAATTATTACTTTTTTGTTTATTAAAAAAATGAATACTAAGTTCTCGCGCTTCTTCCATGTTCTTCTGTCCATTACAACAACCTATATTCTTCTGGTGATACATGATTTCAATGCTAATTTATCACTGCTATTTTTATTAGAATGTTACGGGCGAGTGTGGTCGGCGAACGTGATAATGGTAGTTCAGTGCAGGGCCAGATACAAGCAAAACAAGCACATGCTTGGGGAGCCCCGGCCTCGGAGGGTACCAGAGGTGACTTCTTTATAGTAATTTACTGCCTTTGACGCGCTGTGGTAAAGAAAAAGTGGGTAAATTTTGTTCCTATAGATAGAAAATTACTTCCTCTTACACTCTGTGTTATAAAAATCCTTGTTTTGTGGGTCCTTCAAACCGAAAATCGATTGACGGCAAAACGTCCTTCCGTCTGTCAGTTTGTCGTATCGTGACATTGCGGCTCGATTGGGGTGCAGTGCTACGACAGTGTATAGAACCAGTGGATAGAGGGTGGTACACAGCGATGAGCAGGTACTGGATCACACAATGTGACCTCAGTGCGAAATGGCCGCCATCTTGTCCGCATGTCCATAAGCTACAGAATGGCATCCACAGTGTTGGCTCGTCTTTGGAGCACTGCAACGGGTGAGGTCATGTATGCGTCGACGGTTCGACACCGTCAGCTGAGGGCTGGACTGGTGGCACGCGTACTACTACGTCGGATGGCAAAATGTAGTGTTTTCGGACGAGTTTTCGTACAGCGATGGTCGGGTAGGTGTTTGACGCTTCCGTGGTGAACGCAATCTGCCAGCCTGCTTTGTTCGGCGCCATAGCGGACAAGCGCCAAACGCCATTAATTCAATGGTTTGGGGTGCCATTGGCTACAATATGCAATATCGTTTCATACTATTGGGGGCAATCAGAACAGCAACCACTACATCAGGGAAATTTCAGAGCCCGAGATACTGCCCATCCTGCAAGCAGATCCACATGTCATATTTCAGCAGGACAATGACCGACCGCATGTGGCGAGGAATGTGCAAGATGTCTGCGAAGAACGACGGGTAACACTGCTTCTCGGACGTACACGTTTGCCTGACATGTCACCCATCGAACATGTCTGGGATATGATCGGCCGGCAAATTGTTCGTTCTGATCCTCCTGCAGCCATTGTCGAAGCTTTGTGGTCACACATAGAAACCGCGTGGAGGTGTGCTCCCTAGGAACATATCCAGGTTCTTTTTGAATCCATACCACGACACGACGTCTAGAGGCTCTGTTGGCCGCGCGGCGACTTCACAATGTACTAAATATTCAAGGTCAAAATGCAGGCACAGTTCTGTAATTCTAAACATTTGTATACTGTGATATTCCTAATCCGTGGAATAAATTTCATTGTAATAATGTTTCCTTCTCGGTGTTGCAATGTTCACAAACACCAGTGTACATTATTGATTTCCAATAGAGATTTTGGTCTTGAATGAAACTTGTATTTTAAATACATATTTTGAAATAAGGTCATTTATAACTATTCGAAAATATGAAAAGTTATTGCGCATTTTTGCGCCAGGGATTTTTTTACAGTAAATTTCCTCTTCGTCTTCAAAGGACGGTAAAAGATAGTCCCATTTTCGGCAAACTCTTCGTATTTTGAAACTTGCAAAAAGTTAACATTTTAAAACTAAAAAATTAAAGATGGAAATTTTTGCCTGGAATAAAATACGTTCTAAAAATAGGTCTTAAAACACATAATGTATAATTAAAAAAACAAATAGTTTTCATGTAATTTCTGGTTGAAATTAATGCAAATTATAAAAAGGACATTTTTTCAAAAACTTCTCAAAAGTTTTCCTTTAATTTTTTCCATGTATAAAACTAGGGACACTTAAGTGAATAGCTCAGGTCTAATTTTTGTTGAACTCTTTGAATTGTAAAAAAATTGATAACGAAAAATTGTGTTTTCCAAGAGGTTCTTACATAGTCTGTGAATAACACTAACACCTAATCCATTTCATCAAAATCGATATTCCCATTATCTTGCAGTTGTCGCGGCCTGTCGGATCTGAAAAGAATCACTTAATTTTAGTACGTTCTTTACATGAACCCCGTTTAGCATTTTCGAAATTTTCTCACACCTGTCTACATGTTTTTAGTTTCTCGTACTTACTTCGTAAGAAGAGAAAGTATTGTAACCGTGCGCTGGAAAATGACGAATTTTCGGCAAAAAAAAACCTTATTGCTTTCCCTGGAAATGAAAAAGTGGGAAAATTTTGTTCATATATAGTAAATTACCTCCTCCAAAGTATGTAGTTGGAATCCATGTTTTTGAGTCCTCGAAACCTAAAAATCAATTCACGACAAAACGTCTCTCTGTCCGTCTGTCCCTCTGTGGCCAACGCTAGCGCTTAAACTGTTCAGCCGATTTTCTCGAAAATTGATATTCCCTGATCGATCTAAACGAACATGAGGCTTTGCGAGTTCGAAACGGATTTTATTTTTGAGGGTACTTTACATGAAGTATCAACCATTTTTTTCAAAATTTTCTAAAAAGTGATTCCAATTTTTTTATTAAAGTTTGTCCTCTGATTGCATAAAGGATGCTTAAGAGAATAGTGTAGATCTCATTTTCGTTGAAATGGCTGATTTTTCAAAAATTGCCAAAGCTAAATTTGAAGCGACTTCCTACAACTACGATAGTGAGGATAGTGATTTTTACTTAATGCAATTTTCGATGTTGTAGTTGTAGGAAGACTCCTAAAATTGAACTTTAGTAATTTTCGAAAAATTAGGGATTTTAACGAAAATAAGATCTGCACCATTCTCTTAAACGTTTTTACGCCATCCGAAGACAAACTATAAAAAACTTTGAAGCCATTTTTTAGAAAATTTTGACCGGGAGAACTGACTCAGGGGATCAAATGATGTCACTGCAGTGCCTCGTACCCGGAGGTCCTTCAATGTTGCGTTACTACTGCATTGTTGAAGATTGCGAATTTTGTTAACGAAATATGGTTTTCAAATTTAAGTCTTCATTATTGCTATGGACAATGTTTTGAAAATATAAGTGATTTTTGCGTAATTTTGTGTGATATCGTGACATTTTTAATACGTTAATCGTGAAAATAATAAGTTAACCGATTTTCTCGCTCTCATATACTTCTTTAAACTTTTTACTCCAATAAACAAAGTTCGCTTAATGATATTGCAAAAAATCCAATTTTCATTAAAACCTCTAAAACTTCGATATGATCAAATCTTCCTTGTCGCGTCTCGAACATTTGTGTCATCGCTAATCCTATGCCACATAGTTAGGTTTCCATTACCGGCATATCTCTTTTGAGGTTGAAAATACTGCAGATTGCAGGTTGGCTGAACCAGTATTATAATACTAGAGACAATCCATTACAAATGATGGTACGAAATTAAACTCTCGCATTACTAATGAATAAAACACAATATTTATATTTCTTAAAAATAAAATTGAGTGCTATTATTTTTCATTTAAAGACTTCCCTTTTTATAAATTTTCCCCGCCAAACGGCTCTGAGAAATACTGTCATTAACATACAATTCTTTTAATTTGGAGAGAACTACGTGGAGTTGACTATGGACAAAGTAGATTTTTTTTCTAAAAACACAACAATTTGTCGAAAGATTAGCCCCCACCACACAAAATCCAAACAGCCACCAATCAAAATCAATTTAGTGAAGTTTTGTGTTGCTGTATTTTGCAAATTCAATTTCCATGACTAACATTCTAAATCAGAACTTCTAAAACATTTATAAATTGTATAAGTATTGAAAACAGTAAACAACTGAATGTGTTGTTTGAGGGAGAAGTATAATCAGTTTTAGTTTCTTTAGTTCCAGAATTCGTATCCACCCTCTATAGTAGTCGAATGATGAATAAAGCTACCAGCAAAACAAGTTTAGACACATTTTTAAACTACAAATTATAGCTCCCGAGTAATAGAAAGTGTATTTGCAGCGGCAAACAAACTCTAGTATTGATTTTATAGTATTGATAACAAAATAACAATCCACACACCTGGCTCTACTCCTACAACGAAAGGAAAGTTTAACAAAAAATGCGCATAGTTATGCTACATCAATGTCCGAAAGCAAAACAATGGCCATCTAAGAATTTGTTCAATGAATCGTGGGGAACGGTAAGAACAACGAGGTCGAGATGAGGGTTAGCTGGGGTCATGAGATGAGGGTCAAAAGCTGACGAACAGTACTTGTTACATGCATATTAACTCTTTTAGAATTAAACACTACACACAGTAATTAATTCCTTTATTCTATTATTAAAATAAATGTATTCTTTTTATTGGTCAGTAAGCCTCCAATTGTGTAGAAAGAGTTATGCAGCAGACAATATTTTACTTGGCACTTAAACCTGTGTATCAATTTTAATTGTTTAATGGCATTTGGCTATGGCTTTGGGTAAAGGACAGTACATGTATTATATGTGGATATCTTATAGTAAGCAGTATATTGTCACCTAATGAATATGATGCCTGCAATTTTATTATTACTTTTTTTGTTTCGTGAATCGGCCATCATGGGGTCACACGATACATGCATCCCACCGGGCTTCAGTCATGGTTTTCGGGGTAGGTGCACGTTACTTTTGTATTGGGGAGATCAGCATTTTGAATGCTAATTCCATTTTTACACCCCAAGGTTGTAAGCCCTAGGGGATGGGGTTAAATGATGAAATAGACACACACAAAAACATACGAAAACACATTATTATTATTATTATTATTATTATTATTATTATTATTATTATTATTATTATTATTATTATTATTATTATTATTATTATTACTGAAGTGATAGAGTAATGATGGGTGAAAGGACTAGGATGATGGTGGGAGGTGGGGTAGTGGGGTGTGTAAGGTGTTTGTGGGATTTTTGGAACCATACCAGAATTCACCTTTTGCCCAAGGGAAACCACGAAAATCTCCAGTGAGAGTGGCCGAGCCGGGGATCGAACCTAGACCTCCCGTTTGCGAATCCAGCGCACTATATACTGAGCCACTTCACTAGCTTTTATTATTATTATTATTATTATTATTATTATTATTATTATTATTATTATTATTATTATTATTATTATTATTATTATTATTATTATTATCCGAATTTTCTCTATATTTTTCAATCTCTGTACTTCATGCAGGAACATTCACCTGGCCGTTGCCGGTCTAGGTTCGGTCGATCTCGCAGAGACAAAATATTTACCAGATCTCTCAGTTTGGATGACATTAATTGTTTGGATATACTTGGTATCTTTTCTGATATTAACCCGTTAAATTTCGTCAGCATGCAATTTAACTCCAAATCCATCTGTAGTTTTGTTACATCATTCTGCTGGGAAGTGCGTGGTCTTTCTTGACTGTTGGTATTTTCTTGTGCGTCTTCTGCCACCATTCTGACATTTAGATTATCTTCGGAGTGTTGTTCTCTCTCTCTCCCTCTCTCTCTCTCTCTCTCTCTCTCTCTCTCTCTCTCTCCTGCATCTTCTTACAGTACACGCTCTCTTGTTGCTAATGGTACCAGGTTACTTCGCACAATTGAATAACTTTGACTAGTTGAACTCTGTTCAGTAACAGGTAGATTGGGAAACAGTTGTGCGAGCCGTGAATGGAGGAGCTAGGATACCTAGTGGCTGCTTTTCAGAGCTTCTTTGAGTGACGGTGCGCAATCTCGAGACTCAAGTTCCATCTTTTATCGGAATAAGGGTGACAAAGAAAAAGAGTTGTTTGTATTTTATCCCTACAGCCAGGATTTTTTTCTGTCGGTGCTTTCTCCCGACCGACAGCCGGAGTCAGCTGAGTCCAGGTTATTTTACGGAGGTATGCTCCTCCGATTATTATTATTATTATTATTATTATTATTATTATTATTATTATTATTATTATTATTATTATTATTAGCTTTGTGGTAGTAGCAAAAATATTAAAGAATTATATTGAAACCCACGAGGTAGACAGAAGACTACGGACTCCCAATGTGTGATTATAAATCTCTGTATTGCATTTAAATATGTTTTCACTCTTCAGTAAGGCAGTTTTGACAAAATCTACTCATTCGTAACTGAATTGGTAAGGCAATGGTAGATTTTAAGTCCAATGATGAGAAGTTTGCAGGAATCACGTGGATGGGATTTGCTTATTATTCGTCCTTTTTTCTGCAATCTGAAAGTCTGGGTACTACAAGATGTATTTACCCAGAATATTATGAAATATCTTACGCATGAATATACATTCGCAAATTATACGCAACGAGCTGCACGAAGGCTGACTAAATTTGAAAGAACTCTGAACGAGTATCATAACGAACCTAAATCAGTTCACTTGATTATGTATTCTGTTTAAGATTTGATTGGATTGTGAGACCCAGAAATATTTTTACCCTAACATCAGCCAGTTAGATATTATTCATAGGGGACATAAGGGAACATAGCTTTCTCGAAATCGATTAGAGAAGATGACTAAGCTAGTTCGGGTTGGATCAGGAACGAAGGCAACTCTCCAAACATTGCAGATACATTTCTGAGAGCTAGTGTATGAGTCACAACGATGACCATGCAAGTGACCGCTTCCCGAAAGATGGACGACTTTAAACCTCCATTTGGTCGACTCCATCCACATTATCGACAAAACCGAGTAATGGAACTCATTCCGTGTTTAGTTTTACGTCATTTTATTATTCACTCGTGGACCCGACAATGCTTCGCTATTGCTATGTATTACGCTTCACACGCTACTGGTCACGTAATTTTTATCACGTGTTAACCTACGCACTGCAAAAATTTTAATAGATGAAAGACTTTCTCGCGAGTATGGGTTTGTTCTGTGCCCTGGTTTGGACATGGATATCAAGTATCCTATTGTTAAAACGTTCTCCCTCAAATTTGAGCATTCATTCGCTATGACACTCTCGTAGAAATTTGATTTACTTCTCCAAGATAACGTTCAAGTAATAATACCGGCTGATATTTCACAATCGCAGGGGTAGAATATGGAGCGAAGACGCGCGACGGCGGGTGGCGTAGAGCTTCTATTCAGGGGCGCTTGAGTCAGCATAAACGTATAAAATCATCAACGCGTGTCTATGTGCGACAGTCATACGCACATTCCCATTGCACTATGACTGTATTCTTCGCGCAAGTGCAAGCAATTAGTTGACAATGTTTTATCGCAATCGGATGAACGGTATGGCAGCGCATAAAATACGAACAAACTAACGAGCAAACATTGATGTTCGTATATTATCATTTTAATTAACAATTGCGAAGAGAAGTTTGCAAGTTTGCAGTATTTCGTTGGCAATATTGTGTACACTTCTGATATAAAAATTAATGAATGTCCTGAAAAAAAACGTTTCAACATTTTAATATTTCACTTCTCTCCATAGTGCGTCACACAGACTTTATGATTTATAAATAAACCGATAATCAGATGTTCATGACATTTTCTACACTGTACATTTTAATTTGGATTTGTTTAACACAAGACATTCATCTCAAAATTCCATCAATATTGTTTTTAACCAAATTTGAAGTAATACAATCAGCGTTATTTCTGGGTACTGCGTAACAGCGACGCCAACTGGGCGAACAGGCATGGTCAGTTGGAGACGGGACGAGGCCCGACGAGGTTGGTCGGGACAAACAGGCGCGGATCCACGGAGAGGGAAATCCCCCCCCCACACACACACCTAAAATTTTTCAGTTATTAATTTCAACTATTAATTTTAACTTAACACGAAACTTCCAAGCAAAAATATTTAAAATGATTAAAACGAATAAAAGTGTATTGCAGCATGAGCTGAGTGTAGCCTGTGACGATTTACAAAATCTGTAATGACACATTCAACCAAAACATTTTTAATTTCCAAAATGTGTCTCTGGATCCGGCCATGGGACAGAACAGGATGGGAAGGGCGAGGGAGGGTGGAGAGCGCAAGGGGGACGAAGCAGAGAGGGCGCGGCGTTGCGACGATGTAAATAAAGTTACTTCCGTTTTGCACTAAGGTAGTATTAATTTCGAATAATTCTTTGACCGTTCATCCGACGACCAGATTGGTGAATAAAATATTGTAGTTAAGAAGCATTTATAAACATTTTTAAAATGCTCCTTTCGAGGCCGAGTTTGCCCGATCATCAGGCTTATTGTAAATTACATCAAATTCAAACTATGATTCAAATAAATTTTTTTTATATATATATATATATATATATATATATATATATATATATATATATACTGTGTGTGTGTGTGTGTGTGTGTGTGTGTGTGTGTGTGTGTGTGTGTGTGTGAGAGAGAGAGAGAGAGAGAGAGAGAGAGAGAGAGAGAGAGAGAGAGAGAGAGAGAGACAGTAGAATCCTCTAATATTAAAGACAATCATAACAAATATTATCTTAAAACCTAGTTATTTTATTGGCATCAATATAATAACAGTCAAAACGTTTCGTGACACAATGTGTTCGTACTTGCCACATCATCAGTCACTATTGCATCCGTGCCTTAACGTCGATGGCCGCAGGGCCGGCAAATTTTAGAATGTAAAGTCTAATGACAAAAATACAATTTGTTCGTGTAAATAGTACACTCAATTCTATGAAGTCTTTGTACGTGTGACCGAAGACTGGTGGTTGCATTTTATGGCAACAAAATAAGATGAAGGTATTTTTTGTGAACATTTTTCCTTTGGTGAACTTGTGCTCAAAACTAAATGTCTAGCGTTTATGTCCACGTACGGTATTTACACGGTGTACTAGCGCGCTCTGGTACCTGGCGCTTTCCCATGAAATAATACCCTATTATTTTTGTTGTTATTAAAGAAGAACAATTTCAGTTTGGTAAAGAAAACAAATTTCGTTTCTGGTAGCCTGCCAATTGGTTGCATTCGTTATTCTCCTGCGGCTCTTCTCTTACGGAAAGTACCAAGTATTAATTGAACTTTTATCCCAAGGGAATTGGAAACTTGTGCTTCGCCCGTGGAACATGGAGATGCAAGCAGGCTGATCCCCACTCCGCCGTGACAGGCGCTCCTCCACATTGATGAGAAACGCTCGTTTCGCAAGCCCTTCAAGCTCGGGCTGAAGAGAAGCCAAGGGGCCCGCGCAGTTTTTGCGGCATAGGAGACGAGCTCTCTGTCACAGAATAAAATAAAAAAATGTTTACGGCCTGTAGTGGATTCAACGCGAACGCGAGGGGATAGAACGATTCTTGCAGACAGAATGCGATAATTTAAAATACGCAATAGGAAGGTAAATATAACTTATTCTTGGACACTGTTTTACGAGTCAATACAAACATTTACACGTCAAATAATATTTTCTGCATAATTGTTTTTATTCAGTTTTAGACTACTACTGGTTATATAATATTCATTTATTATTAATACATTTTATAAATCTCTCATCGATTTCAATAGTGACATACTAAAATGTTAGTATACAATGCCTCTAATAAATACTGTGAAATCTCTCTGAGCCTACAGCCCCCTCCCTATCTCGACCGGGTTTTGCTCCATTTTCCCTTGATTGATCTAACAAAGGTTGATCTAAACAAATTATCTCAAAACTAAAAATATTTCAAACAATATCTCTTCGAAATAATACTTGCCCCATGATTCCGTATTCTTGAGGGAAAACTTCGTTTCGATATCGTAAACATATCGATGTTATGGGAGTGGTTCATAGTAGGTAGTCAACCTGTAAACGCTTCCACAGCCAGTTAATTACATTACTTAAGAAATGATATCACCATGAAACCGTCGAAAGTTTTTGCAGTGTCATGTATTTTTTCACACTATTTTAAACATTTGTATATATATATATATATATATATATATATATATATATATATATATATCATATATCATATATTCATATACACTATGCTTTGTTGTGCAATGTGGGTCGTATTTCAAATAAATATTCTGTGAGAAATTTGTGTTAGGTATTCTGATTTTTCTATCGAATTTGTCAACACAATGCAATTTTAATTTTACTCAGAAACTTAACACACTATTAATGAAATATTTCGGTCAACCGCTGGTATTATGACAACAAAAATCAAATAAACAGATATTCACAACGAATGAGTGAGATTAATAGACAAGCGTATGAGCGGAGGCAGCTTTATGCAGGCAAAGGGACAAATATCCCACTAGTAAAAAAATGCTTTTTTTTGTCGCAGCATTATAATATTTCCTCTTTACAATTGAAATAATAAGCGAGGGATCATACAAATCTATTGATATTTGATTTTACAAATATTGCGTGTTGCCGCAACCTGTTTTCATACTGTTTTTATTAAAGACTGTTTAACACCAAACCATGAAATATACTACACAGTATTCAGAAGAGGGTTGGAAATCACATTTATTGTTGAAGGGCAAACGAGACGAATCTCAACATTTATTTCAAATGTTTTCCAAAGAAAAATTGGATGATTGTGATTTTTTCCAGAATCTAAAAGATTCGATCTTTAAATAAGGTTGACTACAATTTTTTGTGTTTAATGGTGAAAATTTTAAATATTTTTGGTACCTGTCTTACGCCTTCAATATTAAAAGCGAGAGATTTATTTCTCAGTGCAATATATTTTTCAATAGTGTATCTTCATTTCAAGTAGTTATTTCGAAACATAGGTGGGTTTTGCGACTTTGGGGGAAAATTTATATAAAATTTGACGACGGTTGAATCTTATCTTTAAATATAAGGCTGAATGTAAATACTTTCTTCTCCTGATAAATGTATAAGTGGGATGAAAAAGACCAGTGGATCAAGTCTGTCAAACACTCGGTATTCGAATCCAAGAATCATTAATTTTTTGTTTTTTCTATTATTGACATGTAACGTAAAAAGTCAACACTTGAATATCAATATTATACTGCTCATTCTTTTGACAATATATTACAACATCAAGTACTCTCACTGCCCTGAGGATGCCTGCGATATGACAGGCGAAACGTCGGCCTCTCAGCCAACGACACGGCGTCACATGGAGAGCCAAGATATCATGAACACGAGCCGCGGAAGCTTACAAGCACAACATCAAGTACTGTCAAGTTAATATACCTTTTACGTTTCTTCCCAATTCATGTCCAGAATATGTACATTTTCCAAACTCATATCCAAAAATGTACATTTTTCTAAATTAATAACATAAGTTCTCTGAAGAGGTCGAATTTATTCTGACAAAACATCAGAAAGAAAAATATATGACTATTAGTTTCGAATGCTGAGTGATTAATAGACTCGATCCATTAGTCCTTTTCATCCCTCTTAGACATTAATTTTTGGAACAATCAGCAGCAACATCAACTTCTTGAAAAAATGTGTGTTCACGAGGGTTCGTCACTTTAAATTTAAGCTTTGCAGATATGTCTATACTCGTAATATTTGTACTGGAATGAAAGAAAAAGGAATTTCTCTTGCTTCACCAAGTTCGAACTAATTTTAGAGTCTTTATTTTTACTTTCTCGTTACCATTTACACAATACAGAGAAAGTTATGTAATGCTGCGCGAAAAACGGAGAAGTTTCCGCAGAAAAACTTATTAGAGGGCCCTGGTAACGAAAAATTGAATACATCCAGTTGCCAAATTTAGAAAAAAATTATCTCACACGTGAACTTTGCTGTAGTCAGTATCCATGTTTTATGGGTCCTTGATATCGAAAAATTGACGGCAAAACTTTTGTATGTCTGTCTGTGAACAACGCTAGCGGCTAAACCGTTCAGTCGATTTTCTCCAAACTTAATATTCCACAATTGATCTGGCTGATGTCGCGATTCCAATTGATTGAATTTGAAACTGATATTTTAATTTTGAGGAGTGCTTTGCAAAAAGACTCTGGGACATTTTCAAAATTTTCAAACAAATGGCGCCATTATTTTTATTAACATTTGTTGTTGGATAGCGTTATTGAATTTGAAACTGATATTTTAATTTTGAGGGGTACTTTACATAAAGATTCTGGGACATTTTCAAAATTTTAAAAAATGGCGCCGTGGTTTTTGATTAAACTTTGTTGTTGGATAGCGTGAAAGAGTTTAATAGAATAGTACAGGACTTGTGTTCGTTAAAAAACCTGATTTTTTCGAAAATTGCAAAAATTCAAATTTTTTCGGAGTCTTCCTACAATTACAGTGATGAAGATTGAGATTTTTCCCTTAATAAAATCTGTTCCTTAAAGTTAGATTTTGAAATAAGGTCATGTGTAATTTTTTGAAAATTTGAAAATTTTTGTGTAATTTTAAGTGAAATATAATAAATTTTTAATTTTGTTTAAACAATTTCTTCTCAAAAACGACACCAACAATTTTTATTAAAATTTGACCTCGAATAGCTTATAGAACGCTCAAGAGAATGGAAATATGATCTAACGTTCGTTGAAAGTTCTCATTTTGTAAATTGCAAAAATTCAAAAATTGTTAGGAGTGTTCCTACAACTACAATTATGAAGATAGCATTTTTTATTAATGAAATGTGTTCATCAAAAACAGGTCTTCAAATAAGACCAGGCACAATTTTTCATTTGAGTACATTTGTTTAAATTGGAAAAGTATTTGAAATGGTAAAATCGAATTTCCAGCGCTCCGTTTCAGGCGGTGTCAGTCTGTAAACGTAATTTGTGAGGCGGAGGAAGTATGATATTCTGAAAATCCATTCTCGTTGTTAATTTAATATTAATTAACGTAATATTACAAATCGTAGAACATTAGATGCGGAAACATATCTTTATTGCAATGTAAATGCATATAAAGTAAGCATTATAAATGTTGCGAGGAAGAACATGATTTCTCGAAGTGCAAAGGAATATCGAGGTGATTAATTTGGAATATTTATTGCTTGGATATTTTCATTCAGAAACTAGATACCATTCTCATATTTAAGATTTATAAGATTTATCTAGATGGATACGCGCGTGGTGTTGCCGAATTTTATTTTAATTTTAATTAGAACTTAAGTAATTTAATTATCATTTTAATTATAATTTACTATTGAAAATAATGTTGTACGAAATTTTATTTAATTCCCGATAACTTGAGATTCACTTTTCAGCTATGTGGTCACTCTGGTTCTGAAGTTGCAATTTAACAATAGGAACGTCGTGAAGTTCACAAAATAATCTCTCATCATCAGGCGGTGTTTCTATAAGTGTTTCTTGTGAAAGAAGGTGATATCGTCAACGTGGATGTAAATAGTGGATTTAAATTTTGTATTTCTGGTGTTAATATATAGAAAGGTGAAAGGAGTTTGGAGGCTGTCATTCGAATCTCGAAAAAAAATATTATGTTTAATATTATTTAATCATTAAATCTGTTTTAAATTGCTCTGATAACAGGCGATAATGACGGCCGCCGTTGGTTCGCATTATTATAAACTAAGAATTGTATTTACGGCTAAAATACGAATCGGGCATCGTTGGTACATTTAGGTAGAAAGTGAATACACTGAAGACAATGGCAGACATCTGTTTTCGTTTAAACCTTTGAGCTTAAAAAATTAAGTATGGTTCACGCTTCGTTTCCTTACGTATTTTTCAAATAGCAGTTAGAAATTGTCTCATTATGGTAATACATACCATTGCAAATATCGCGAGAAGTACGTGCTGACGTAGCACCACTAGTTTGTTTCCTAGGAGTGCTAGTATAATTAAAATGACTCTTGCTTCGTCATATTTTCTATCGTGCGTCGATTAATTACCGTAGTATTGGCTTATTTTTTAGTCATTTTAATTGCAAACAATTTCCACATTTTTACAACTCTACACAAAGTCTCACGAAACTGAAGAAATAAAGTAATATTTTTCCTACCCTGGAATATTAGTAATTTATCTAAGTGGGAGTATTATTTATTTGTAGACTCCTCCTGTAGAAAGCAGCAAAGGAAGTCGTTTTGAAGATCCAGTGGATAAATAAACGACGTGGTGACACAGACTCGACTATTTGATTGAAATAAAAAACCGAACGATCGATATATACAAAGGCCAAACACTTCATTATTTATTCATTTTAGGTCAAAATAGTAAAAACAACTGTTTGTGACTGGTGTGGGATAACAGTTAAATTTACTGTCTAGATATACAGTAATAGGTCATCTCAAAATTTGCAGATATGACCTACTTGTATATACTTTAATGAAAACTGGATGAATGTCGAAAACGGACGTACCAGTTAATTGCCTTAATAGTCTGCATACGCTCACACGATAAAGAAACCTAAAACAAGAATAACAAACATTAGTTTTTCAAAATTTGCAAACGCGTCAGTCCAATGTAATAAAGAGAAGCTGGGGAGGGGAAGTTGGACTGAGGGGGACCTGAGAAACCTCTGACTTTCTCGTTTCTATGACATTTATTTCATGGGCTGCGCAATAAATGTGCTGACACAAGCAGTATAGTTTCTAGAAATGTTTGTTATTTCTTTGAAGAATTTTGAACTGTGAAGGAATATGTGATACCAAGAGAAAACAAAAATGTTTGTAAAAATGTGTAAGCTAATATATTTTCATGATGTGGTACAATGATATTTATCATATATATTTTCAATAATATAATATTTACCTACAACATGGGTTTGATTGTATCGAAAGTTTGGGGTTAGGTATTTTATGTTAGATTAAAAATATCTTCAATGGAAGATTTGAGACACATATAAGAAAGTCTTAAAACGCCGTCTTAAAATCCCAAATGAAATAAATTATTTTATTTCGAAAAAAATACGTTTTAACTTAATATTTGGGTATTTACCTTATTCATTTCTGCAAGTAAGTTTGGGAATGCAAATCAACGATGGAATTGGTTGTAGACAGTTACTTCAGGGCAGCTTCATTTGTACACGAAAACAGCCTCGTAAAGGAAGAGGCAACCGGTTTGTTAAAACAAGACTTATCAAATAATCAGTTAAGGAAGAAACAGAATGGCAGTTTGAACAGCAGAGAAAAAGCGGAATGGTCATTGCTTTGAAGAAAATCTATACAAAAATAGGCAAGCAAAACGAAGGGAGCCTCGTTACTGACAAACCAATATTTCTGATTATCTTGTGGAGTGAAGTGAATAATTATTTGGGATTATTCATAAGAGAAGTTTTAGATAACAAGAGGTCAATCCATTATTTTCCAAGAGAAAACCCAATACTTAATATAGAGTATCACGGGATTGTAAAATTTGCAAAGATTTAACACTACATGAGAAAATGTTTTAACATGAATAAAACTTCTAAAGGAACAGAAGTTACTTTTTCAAATAAGGGAAACTCGGTTCTGTAATCTTGACGAAGACATTAGTGTGATTGTTGAAAATGATAATGTTAATACTCGTATTGGAGACACTGAACGATCGGGGGATTAAATGATTAACAGGGAGACATACACGGACGGACAGACGGTTTGCCGTAAACCAATTTTTCCGTACCAAGAACTCAGAGGAGTTGAACCTGACGAAACAACGTGTTTGAGGAAGTAACGTGTTAACTAAACAAGGTGTTTGAGCAAGTAGGAACTAGAATTATCGATTTTTTGGTATTACGGACCCACAAACGAGTTTTTCTAACGAAAAATCGCCTTTTTCTTGTAGCATTACAATACTTTCTCTATACAACGTAAGTTGCATGAGAAATAAAAAAGTAGACTAGATTGCTAGCTAAGTAAAGTAGACAGCTAACTAAAAAATATGGAATTTTGTGTGATCTATTTTTCTTCAAATGCCCGATTTAAATTTATTCATTGGTCCTTACGGGCAACCTGAATATCGAAGATTAAATTTCTAGCGAATGGCATTTCTGCCAGTTTCTGAAATTAATGTAAGTGCTGTAAAATTTATTTCCAGTTAAACTTTAAAAACAGTGTTTCCTTTTAACTAGAATACTAAGTAGGTAGCGCATTTGCCGGCAGAATTGTAGTCGCTATTAAGAAAAATTAATAAATATTAAATTTGGCACTATTTAAAATATTATCTAACAAAATCACCATTTTAGGGTGCCTTTTTAACACCCGCGTTCGCGGTAAATTAATACTAATTAAAAATTAACTGAAATATTTCCGTATACGAGAGCAAACCTTTCGCTTTAGTGAAAATTGAGGGTGTTTTAATCCTATTTACAAATGGCGCAATGAGTGTAGATGAGTCTTGATGCCGTGTTGCCTGCGACCTATAAATTAACAATGGTATGGCTTTTCATCAGGTTTTAATATTTCACGTTTCAATCCGTTCACTTTGGAGTGCTGTAATTCTTCAAACAGAATGTCCTTTAGATACATGTCTAATTTACGTCAGCCACCCCTTTATATTACCTACGAAACATTTTCTCTGAACCATACATATCGACTTATCGATGTTTAGTCCTTTTCTTCGTTTCATGGCTAACAATACTGGATATCTACTTTAAATTCAGAAGCCTTACATTGTATGCTGTTACTTGCCCTCCGGAAAATCAATTATTTGGTATAATAATGACGCTTATGAACTTTAAGTATTTCATTTTTAGTATTTTCTCGGCTAATAGTTATATTCTTTACTAAAACGTTTCGACAATATTATTTTTAAGAGTAGTGACTTGTTTATTGTGACCTGTACTTCAGAAAGGTTGCTTGAGAAATGTCGGTATGTAAGAGTACACTTTTAGGTTTAAACAGTTCAGTTTGAACAATTTTGGCATGTGTTCTGACATTACTGAAATATGTGTTACAGCTCTATACATTAAGAAGTTTCAAAATTAAAATGGTTTTAATGTAAGCCAATGAGAAGTATTGTAACGGAACGTAAATAATTATTTATATATTGTCAAAAAACTTCAATCATCCAAAAACAAGAAACTAAGAATAGAATAAATGAGCTGACTTTCAAAAACATATAAAACATTTATAACGAATAATCATATTATGCAATATAACGAAATCAATACCCCGAATATGACATGTGGATTCTCATATTACTTGCTTTACCTACCTCAGTGACTTTTCTTCCCTCATTTTAAAGCATATTTTAATACGTCAGGTCATTTATGACAAATTTTGTTTCTGTAGAAAAACTCGGTCTGGTGTGAAATTTAAAAAGAAAAATTCGAACGGTAGCACCTGCGGTCGGCACCCGGCCTAAAAATATCGGTTTCGGGTAAGGGTTAGAGCGGAGTGGTTGTGGACTGGGGTTGTTGCGGTTCCTGTGGGGTGTGCGGGTACCCGATGGCGAGACCGCCCCCAAACGCCACCGCCACCGCCGTTGCCACCGCCGTCGCCACCGCCACCGCCACCGCCACAGCGCGCGCGGAACCTGCACGCGGAGGGCCCTCGCCGCGTGACGTCAGTCCCCGCGCGGTGGGCGACCGGTGGCGGAGGGGGCGACGGCGGGGGCCACGGGGGGGGAAGGGGCGAAGGGGCGTGACGTAACGCGCGGGAGGGAGGGCAGACAGGCGGGCGGGCAGGCCGGGCGGCCCCGCGCGCGCAGGGGATCGATTCTCGCGCTCATTGTAGTTGTGCCCAGGACGCGGGCTGTAGCGTGCCTCACTCGCCCAGAGGAGGCCCTTGGCGCTGGGAGCGCGGCGCCCGAGAAGCCCGCAGCACCCGCCTTCGCGCCACGCAGCCTCCGGCAGCGACGTCCCGCAGCGCTGCTTCCGACACAGGTGAGTCCCTCCGCTGCCGCCGCGCCGCCGCTGCCGCCGCCGCGCCGCCAACGCCACCGCCTCCGCCGCCACCGCCGTCGCCGCCGCCTCCACCGCCACCGCCGCCTCCGTCGCCGCCGCCGCTGCTGCTGCGCCGCCCTGCCAGCCGCCGGGCGACGGCACTGTGCTTCCCGTCGGGCACGCGCCCCCATGGCAGACGAGCAGCCGCCCCTCGCCGTTGCAGGTAAAAATAGAGCTACCCGCCCTGCTAGCAGTTACCCGCTCTGCGGATGTCATGTGCGCGTTTCCTTTAATGCGATCGGGAGTTGGTGGAGGATGCGTTTATTCGGTGCGAAGTGCTGTGTGCATGCCTTGACCGACGAGTTGTTTTGGTTCGGAAACTGGCCGAGAGAACGTTGCCGATTGCCTCCGCATGACCGGTGATGTCTCGGACACGAAGTTGGCGTGTTCTAAAAACCTGTCAAGATCGTGTCGTGGCCCGGCATGAGCGGAGTGGCTCTGCCTTGGTTTATTGTGGTCGCTGGTCGCGGCGATCGAACCCGCTGCTCAGCGACGTGTAGGTTATAAAGGCGTTTCTGCTTTTCAGTTTATTTGATTTTGTCGCGTCGTGTGCTTTGATGGTGTTCTGACTATGAACTCGGGTTGTGGTGGTGCAAACATGTTAAGACTCGTGACCGCCTACCCTGAGTCAAAGAGGTTAGGATGGCACGTCATACTGCCCTGTTCTCGTAAAACCTTGTCATTGGTGATTAAATGACGTTTCTAAGTTTCCCAAATGAATTTTAAATGTCCGTTCATGTATTGTCATTTCAGTTTCTTCCCAGATGAAGTGTTTGTTTGTGTCATGTTAGCAGGCGGATCAATGAATGTAAATGTTGTGCACTACGTGTATACTGAAGGTAATTTTGACATAAGTGTGCACTTTTCAAATGTGACACAAATGTAAAAAACAACGTTAATTTGACTTAAAGCATGCTGAATTATAGCAGAATACAAACATCTTAGATTTATTATAGATAGTCGACTGTTCCTATGTCACATACAGGCAACCCTGGCATTGGAAGATGTTTCCTTGTGCCCGAATTTACTAATAACTGAGGAAAATGCAATTTCTATGAAACATAGTCATGAAATTACCGATTTATATCATATCCATTGCATTAGTGTACTATTGTTTGAACACTTAATTACTAAATAGTATGTTTGATTATTCTAGATCGTGCGATTTCTAGTAGAACAATGAAAGGATGTCGTGACATTCATAACAATACATATTTTCGTAATATAAATTAAGCAAATTTGATGCAGAGTTTAAATTATTACATATTAGTCAGTAGCACGTGTGATATCCCTACTTTTAAAAATCAAATTTCATTCTCTTGTCCTTATTTTAAGTCAACAATTCTTTCCTATGCCTTTAACCTAATATTTTCTCCATCTCTTTCCCTTATATCCTTTTTGTCCATTTTCAATCGCTCTTCATCTGTAGGGTTCTTAGAATCATTTTTTGCCTCTCCAAACATTCTAGATGCTTTTTTCCGCCTGCCACGGTTTCCCATTTATTTTCGTTTTGAACCTCTCCCTTCTCCCCATTTTGTAGCTGACTCGTATGCGAGGTAAATTCTCTTCCACTTTCTCTCTCTCTCGGCCTTCCACTCTGTCCCTCCACTCTGCCCCTCTTTCTATTCCCACAAATTTGTCCCTCTCTTCTCACCACTTTATCTCTAGCTCTTTCTCCCCTACTTTGCCTTCTTCTTCCCATGCTCTCTCTCTTCCTCCGCCTTTGCCTCTCTCTCTTCCTCCGACATTCTCTTTCTGTCTCTCTCTTCCTCCGACATTCTCTTTCTGTCTCTCTCTTCCTCCGACATTCTCTTTCTGTCTCTCTTCCTCCGACATTCTCTTTCTGTCTCTCTCTTCCTCCGACATTCTCTTTCTGTCTCTCTCTTCCTCCGACATTCTCTTTCTGTCTCTCTCTTCCTCCGACATTCTCTTTCTGTCTCTCTCTTCCTCCGACATTCTCTTTCTGTCTCTCTCTTCCTCCGACATTCTCTTTCTGTCTCTCTCTTCCTCCGACATTCTCTTTCTGTCTCTCTCTTCCTCCGACATTCTCTTTCTGTCTCTCTCTTCCTCCGACATTCTCTTTGTCTCTCTCTTCCTCCGACATTCTCTTTCTGACTCTCTCGTCTTCCGACCTTGTCTCTTTCTGTCTCTCTCGTCTTCCGACCTTGTCTCTTTCTGTCTCTCTCGTCTTCCGACCTTGTCTCTTTCTGTCTCTCTCGTCTTCCGACCTTGTCTCTTTCTGTCTCTCTCGTCTTCCGACCTTGTCTCTTTCTGTCTCTCTCGTCTTCCGACCTTGTCTCTTTCTGTCTCTCTCGTCTTCCGACCTTGTCTCTTTCTGTCTCTCTCGTCTTCCGACCTTGTCTCTTTCTGTCTATCTCGTCTTCCGACCTTGTCTCTTTCTGTCTCTCTCGTCTTCCGACCTTGTCTCTTTCTGTCTCTCTCGTCTTCCGACCTTGTCTCTTTCTGTCTCTCTCGTCTTCCGACCTTGTCTCTTTCTGTCTCTCTCGTCTTCCGACCTTGTCTCTTTCTGTCTCTCTCGTCTTCCGACCTTGTCTCTTTCTGTCTCTCTCGTCTTCCGACCTTGTCTCTTTCTGTCTGTCTCGTCTTCCGACCTTGTCTCTTTCTGTCTGTCTCGTCTTCCGACCTTGTCTCTTTCTGTCTGTCTCGTCTTCCGACCTTGTCTCTTTCTGTCTGTCTCGTCTTCCGACCTTGTCTCTTTCTGTCTGTCTCGTCTTCCGACCTTGTCTCTTTCTGTCTGTCTCGTCTTCCGACCTTGTCTCTTTCTGTCTCTCTTTCTGTCTGTCTCGTCTTCCGACCTTGTCTCTTTCTGTCTCTCTCTCTCTCTCGTCTTCCGACCTTGTCTCTTTCTGTCTGTCTCTCTCTCTCTCGTCTTCCGACCTTGTCTCTTTCTGTCTGTCTCTCTCTCTCTCGTCTTCCGACCTTGTCTCTTTCTGTCTGTCTCTCTCTCTCGTCTTCCGACCTTGTCTCTTTCTGTCTGTCTCTCTCTCTCGTCTTCCGACCTTGTCTCTTTCTGTCTCTCTCTCTCTCTCGTCTTCCGACCTTGTCTCTTTCTGTCTCTCTCTCTCTCGTCTTCCGACCTTGTCTCTTTCTGTCTCTCTCTCTCTCTCTCTCTCTCGTCTTCCGACCTTGTCTCTTTCTGTCTCTCTCTCTCTCTCGTCTTCCGACCTTGTCCCTTTCTGTCTCTCTCTCTCTCGTCTTCCGACCTTGTCTCTTTCTGTCTCTCTCTCTCTCTCGTCTTCCGACCTTGTCTCTTTCTGTCTCTCTCTCTCTCTCTCTCTCGTCTTCCGACCTTGTCTCTTTCTGTCTCTCTCTCTCTCTCTCGTCTTCCGACCTTGTCTCTTTCTGTCTCTCTCTCTCTCTCTCTCGTCTTCCGACCTTGTCTCTTTCTGTCTCTCTCTCTCTTTCTCTCGTCTTCCGACCTTGTCTCTTTCTGTCTCTCTCTCTCTCTCTCTCTCTCTCGTCTTCCGACCTTGTCTCTTTCTGTCTCTCTCTCTCTCTCTCGTCTTCCGACCTTGTCTCTTTCTGTCTCTCTCTCTCTCGTCTTCCGACCTTGTCTCTTTCTGTCTCTCTCTCTCTCGTCTTCCGACCTTGTCTCTTTGTCTGTCTCTCTCTCGTCTTCCGACCTTGTCTCTTTCTCTCTCTCTCTCTCTCGTCTTCCGACCTTGTCTCTTTCTGTCTCTCTCTCTCGTCTTCCGACCTTGTCTCTTTCTCTCTCTCTCTCTCGTCTTCCGACCTTGTCTCTTTCTCTCTCTCTCTCTCGTCTTCCGACCTTGTCTCTTTCTCTCTCTCTCTCGTCTTCCGACCTTGTCTCTTTCTCTCTCTCTCTTCTTTCGACCTTGTCTCTTTCTCTCTCTCTCGTCTTCCGACCTTGTCTCTTTCTCTCTCTCTCTCTCTTCTTTCGACATTCTCTTTCTCTCTCTCTTCTTTCGACATTCTCTTTCTCTCTCTCTCTTCTTTCGACATGCTCTTTCTCTCTCTCTCTTCTTTCGACATTCTCTTTCTCTCTCTCTCTCTTTCTTTCGACATTCTCTTTCTCTTTCTCTCTCTCTCTTTCTTTCGACATTCTCTTTCTCTCTCTCTCTTCTTTCGACATTCTCTTTCTCTCTCTCTCTTCTTTCGACATTCTCTTTCTCTCTCTCTCTTCTTTCGACATTCTCTTTCTCTCTCTCTCTTCTTTCGACATTCTCTTTCTCTCTCTCTCTCTTCTTTCGACATTCTCTTTCTCTCTCTCTCTCTTCTTTCGACATTCTCTTTCTCTCTCTCTCTCTTCTTTCGACATTCTCTTTCTCTCTCTCTCTTCTTTCGACATTCTCTTCCTCTCTCTCTCTTCTTTCGACATTCTCTTTCTCTCTCTCTCTTCTTTCGACATTCTCTTTCTCTCTCTCTCTCTCTCTTCCTCCGACATTGTCTCTTTCTCTCCCTCTCTCTCTTCCTCCGACTTTGTGTGTGTGTCTCTTTCACTCTGTGTGTCTCGTTCTCTTCCTCCCACTTTTTCTTGTTCTCTCTCTCCGCTCCTGACCCTTCTTCATTTCCTTCCTCTCAGTCTCGCGCTCCCTTCCTCACGCTTACTCTCTCTCATCCTACCGGCTTAGGTGGCTCAGAGTATCAATTGATATCACTGCGGCGCCTCTGACAGGGTGTGGGGTCGAGTCTTAGGGATAGAGTCCCGACAGCGGCAGAATTTTCGACACTAGCTAGATAGCCGCGTCGAAGTCAGCCGCTGCCTGGAGGAAGATTCTAGCAACCAGCTGCACTGATCGGTAGTTTTTCATGGTTTCTCCGATCAACACCAAGCGAATGTCGGAGTAGTACCCAAACAACGGGCCACAGACCGCGTGCAATCTTCGTCTTCCTTGTCACATCCTAAACCCTTATTTACAAACTTACTCACATTAACTAAACTACCACACATGCCGGGAGATTCGTCGGCAGCTTAGACCTTGTCCGTTGGGGCGGTGTCCACTGCTGGGAGATACATGGTTGGGGAAATACGTGCAAACCGATGTGTCGGTCGGCGCCGGACCTCTTCATAAAACGGGGGAAATCCACCGCCTCTTCCTGTGATAAAATCCACATTTGCGATAAAGCACACACTTGTGTGACTAATGTTCACAGCAGCAGACATGGGTTTTACCCTAATCCATCTCTCTTCCACATTCGCTCGCTTCCTCCCACTTTCTCTCGCTCTCTTCTCCTACTTCCTCCTCCTCTCGCTTTCTCTCTCTCTCACTATAACTTCCTTCCTCTTTGCCTCTCTTTTCCACCTTTGTCCCTTTTGCCACACTCAATCTGTTTTTCTATCCCTTTTTTCTATCTTCCTCTCTTCAATGACTCTAACCCTCCCGCACGCTTATTTTTTCACACACTTTATCTCCCACCCTTCATTCCCCTTTCTTCCGACTTCTCTCACTTTTTCTCCCGCTCCGTCTCATTCTTCCGTCCTTCCTCACGTTTTTTATTTCTTGCGACGAAATGTTTTCATTGATGAATTTCGTTTACGTTCCTTCCGTAGTTCTAGGGACCGTGTGATTGTCATAGAACGAACTCAGAGTTACTATTGCGACGAAGGGATAAAATTTGCTCAGAAAGGATAGGATTTAGATTCTTTTGAGTGTATACCGAAAAATGCAGGCACACGACAAACAGCTTTCTTCCCTTCCAACGGAAAGTTAACAAAAATTATAATTATTTCCTCCATCCTCTCCGCGTCTCTTTACCTCTCATTCCTTTTCGCCGTACCTGTGTAAATCTCTTCTTTCTCTGCTGTCTAGTCATCGTTTATCTGCCTCCCACCCCAACTCTTCTGCTTCCTGCTCCACATCGTTTCTGTCTTCAGCTTTCGGCCGTTTCTCTGTCTCAAGCGTTCGGCCGTTTCGCAATTTTAATCTTTTGTGACTTGTCGTTTCCGCCGTAAATCTCTTTTGCTCTCTCATTGTTTTCGCGTTTATTTCTTTTGCGTACTATTTCTTCATCTTTCTGACTTTCTTTCGTCTCGGCTCCTTTGTCTTTTACTCTTTTATTTGTCCATATTCACGCATTTCCCACTCCTTATGTAATTTCGTCTTTTTTTTCAAACTTTCTCGTAAAAAAATTGTTAACAAATGGAAAACCGCATAATTTCGTATTCTCTTGTTCAATGAATGAAAGTTGTAGCGTCAGATCGTCTTGCAACATCTGTCGATATTGTATGTTTTGTTGTAGTACGCGGTAATATTTTACAATATCCCACGAAGAAATAATTCTCAAATGAATTAATGTGAAATAGTATTTTACCCTCGTTCGTATTTTACCCTGCGTCGTTGGAGGTTTTTAGACCCATTGTATGTATGACTTATACTCAATTTAAACTTTTTCGTTTTGTTGTAGTAATACACTTTTGTTTTCATATATTTTAAATACTTCAGCTATAGTAACGTATATTTTGCAAATAAATGCATATTTCATTAGTCACAAGAAGTTAAAATATATACCACATGCCGCAATTCTCATGTTGAAACTATATTTTATTCTGAGTGTGTACCCACTCTTGCGTGTACCCACGATTGTATTCGTGTTATGCAGAAGATATAGAAGGCTTTAAACGAGTTGTTGGAACAAGGACAAGGAAGGACCAGCAACATCCAAAAACGTAAACTAAGGCGTAAATGTTAAGAAGAATACTATGTTCTCATACAGTCCCCCTTCACTGAATACCTCCAACCATGGCCAATTGTGAACTCAAAAAAATAAAAAAAAATAAAACAAAATCGGTGATTAATAATATTTGCATTAATAAAAATAAAATGTTTTGATTATATTATTGTGTAAATCGGTTAAAGGGATAGTTTAAAATGAATATTCAGATCGCCTGTATGCACGTAAAGAAAATTACTAATTAACTCGAATGCAAGAACGATGCATAGCAACTGTGCTCCCTGATACAGACTTTTTTTAAAATTTATCTTGCAATTAGTTAAATCTTATTACATAGCCTCCTTCTGGCATCGTTGGTTTGGAATAATCCTCCTTTAATCTAGTCAGTCATCGTCAGTCGTCAGTCGTATTTTATCCCTTTGGTCGGGGGATCGGTGCCGTTAGATCCCAGGGTTCCCAGACGGTCACCTAACCTGGAACCCGCGATGTCTTGAATTACTTAACCTCTGTGACGTCAAGGCGCGTAGTTAAGGAATGCTGCTAGCGATGCCGGTGAGCATTCTAATGGCCGTAGCTTGCACTGTTTTACCGAATACTACGTTCGATTTGCACTATAGTCACTCACTTGGAGACTACGGGCTGGGGAACTGAATTTGAGACTATCTCGTGTAATGGATAAATGTCAACAAACTTTATATTCCAATATTATCCATCAATAGCCAGTTATTGTCGCGAAAAAAGATTTATACTTTTCTCGAAAATTTGCGCCTTGTATAAAAAATATTTCTTGAAAAACGACTGAGTAGGTAGTGTATTAGTTATAGCAGTTGGTCCTTTTCTTTATGTGATAATCATGATTTTTATTTATCACTGTTGGAGACTATTAAATTGCTGGGTCAAGCTCAGCGATGATTTGGAGGAGAATTCTAGCTTTCGAATGTTCTGATCGGTAGTTTTCTATACCGGACGAATGCTGAAGCAGTACCTCAACAAATGAGCCATAGACCGCACGCGATCTTATCTTCCTCATCCTTGGTCTCCGGATCTCCCCTTTAGCACATATACCCTTAAGCTTATATGCACTGCACAACCACACATGTCGGCAGAGAAGTCAGGCGCGTAGCGCCCTTCCGTTCTGGGGCGGTGTCCCGCTGGCGGAGAGACCTGAAGAAGGAAATCCCGCAAGCCGACGCCGGATCTATCGTTCCAGCGGGAGGGGAACCCCGCCACCTCTCGAGATATAACGTGCATAATAGCACCTACGATACTCGTGACAGTAGCAGCTGACGCGCCCGAAAACACCGATACTTGGAAATACTTGGAAATACTTGGAAATAAATACTTGGAAATACTTGGAAATAAATACTTGGAAATAAAAATCCAAGCTCGTGAATCCGAAAGCAAAGGCTTTCGCTCAGGAGCCAAGCGCTTCAACCCCCACTCCAGAAGCCCAGGCGAGAGCAGTGCAGCCCGACAGCTTCCGAGAAATAAGGGAGGGCGAGGCTTACTTCGGAAGGCGTTGCACACTTCTCTTCTGCTCGGTCGGGGCACTTCCCCATTTTTCACTGTCGTTAATATAAGCATTTGTATTTTAATTTTTATAAATCCTGAAATTAAATTTATTTTTCCGAAAGATTCGAAGATTCATTTTTTAAACCTGAAAATATGACCATAATGAAGTCGTACATGACCATGATGAAGTCGTAGGCTTCCGCGGCGGGAGTCATGTGAATGATTTTGGCTGTCCGGGTGCCGCCGCGTCGAAGGCTGTGTTGCCGACGTTTCGACCGTCTTATCGTGGTCTTCTTCAGGGCTGGTTTGCGAGAGTTGAAACTGCTTGGCTGACCAGCCCGGAGGAAGACCACGATAAAATGGTTGAAACGGCGGTAACACAGCCTTCGACGCGGCATCACCCAGACTGCCAATATCATTCATATTAGAATGATGTTTAACCGTACCATAGCTTTTGTGTGTTAATCTTGCTTCTAAATAGTTTTAATTAACAAGAAATGGAGATGCAATGTTCTGACCAAATGTTGGGTGGTGGACGAAACATGGAAACTCCAAGAATGTTAATTTTTAGTGTTTGTTTTAAACGACACTATTAATAAATAAACCCAATTACATTTGAAAAATAGACAGGTCATCAGCATTTTAAATTTAAATCACAATTGATCCTTTAAGAATTGGTTATAGTACCAAATTAAACTTCTTTGCTCCTAAGTAAAACTAGTAATTTAATGAAGACTCTTCTCTGCTCTCGGTAATGCAAGCAGAGGTATTCTGTGTCGAAATAAATTCTTGGTAAAATATGTGGCATATGGCATCAACAAACTCTAGCAAAACGCCGGTCCGGATGGCCGAGATCGCTAAGGCAGTAGTGCTGTAGCAATCCCAGACCGAAGGGTTGCGGGTTGGAGTCCCGCCTCAGGTTTGGTTGAATTTGTGTTCGTCCTTTTACCATAATTATTATCATCATATCGTGTCATCCTCACAATTACCATACGGGTAAACACAATAGTGGTCGCTAATGACCTAGAAGTTGATGCGGCTTTAAATAAAAATAAAAACAAACTCGAACAAAGAAAGGAGGTTGTATGTTTCTTCTTTTGAATTTTAATTGCATCCTTATAACCAAAAAACAGTTATAAGTTAGTTTCAGAAAATCATATCCTTTTCATACTTGTGAAACGATTCTCATTCTTTAGCGAGCACTTCAATTGGATTTTCCCGAAATTCTTAGTAACATGCAATCAGAAAATATTTTGCCCAGTAATTAGTAGTTTTGATGCTCATCGTTCTGATAAAAAATGTCGTAGGGCACGTAATAAATCATTCCGTTTCATTTCGCTCACTACAAAACGCTTTGTTAACATTATAATGCTGACTAAATTATCCAATATTTATGAAAACATACTGTCCCGTTATGACGTTTCGTGTCGCTTTCAAATCGAAACTTAGGTGTTCCGGAATGAAATATTTGTCATGGACTTTTTGTAAATTATTTTCTCCGTAGAACTATGATTCAATTCAAGAATAAAGATGTTTCCGTTCTGAGCCGACTTGACCACCTACAACTTGGCCAGAGAGATCCATCACAAGTTTCATCAAAAAATTAAGCAATCTCATTGCCCCGACACCTTGATGCCACATATAACAATACGGTTTTTATTCAGTATAGGTCCAAACAGTGGAATTGAATGTCCACAGTCTCCTTTTTTAAAATGTAATAGTTGTTGTGAGGGGTGAAGTTGGCAGACATTGTTGCAAGCCACATACAGCTAACACTCGTTTTCCTTTCGTGTTTGTTTGAATTTCTTACCACTACATGTATTGCGCCGTCTTGTCTCGCATGTTTTATACTTTTTTATAATTATACTGGTGTGTAACCTCATTTGTGTTTGTTCTTATTTATTGAGTAATAAGCCTGCATATATGTGGTTGTATCATTACTGCTGTATGAATGATCCCTCTCTAATAATATTATGTATGTCTCCTCCATCCGCCTTCCACCGTCCGCCTCGGGAGAGGAGTACAGCGGAAGAGGAAGGGGAGATGGAGAAAGGAGAGTGGGGGGGAGAGAATGTGAGAATGTTACTGATTATTACCCGGACATGGGGCGAGGCGGAACGGGTGTCTGCAAAAAGACCAACGTAGAAATCTGCACCGTTCGGTTGTGCATCGCAAAGCGTATCGGACTGTTATACCCAACTTGGGTGGTTCAAACCCGATCGAAGCCGTGGATTTTTAAGCGCGAAAAAATCCTTCGTACACCTTTCTTCGGAGAGGAAGTAAAGCCGGCTGTCCCATGTTAGTAGATTTTCTTGCATGTAAAAGATCCCCAAGCCTAACTGACGCCTCTGAGCTAAATTCAAATCGCCTGTTTCGTCGCCCAAGAAATACCTTTCTTCACTAATGGGTGAAAGGAGCGTAGCGAAATTCGCGTGGTCAGACGGAAGAGCGGGCCTGATGGCCCGAGTCTCGCCACGTAAAATAAGGCATCAATTCAATTCAAAGCGAGGGAAAGAAAGACCCAAGGGAAGGGCTTCCCTTCCCGCGCAGCTTTCGAGTTGCCAGCGCCGTCGGGTGTTCGGTTCCTGGCGTCAGACGGCTGCCTCTCAAGTTTCCAGCCGTTCGAACATTCTGAAGGAAACACTTGCGCGGCAACCGGAGAAGGAATTGCGCATCGCAGGAGCATCGGCGCCGCGCCGGGCGAGCGCAGCTCGGATGGAAGAGGAATGCGGCGGCGGGCGCGTGATGTGTCATCGGCGACGCGCCGGCGCGGCGGCGGCACGAAGCAAGATCGTCGCGTTCATGCTAGCCCGTATTGGCCCTGTTACAACCTGTACCAGCTCTATAGTAGGATTTATTTAACCGTGCACTTGACGTAAATCAATCCAATCAATCCAAATTCATCCAATCGGGAACTTGAACGTCCCCATAGCGACGACGTCACTGTAGCGACATATAAGCTCCCGATTGGATGAAATCGCAACAGCCGATTTACGTCAAGTGTACGACTAAATAAATCGTTCTATATTAATTGTTGTGTAAACGAGTAACAATTAATTGTATTAATTGTTACTTGTTATGATTGATCGATTGATTAGTGATTCCGGGCGCGTCAACTGCTAAGTTCACTAGTTACACAAGTGTAATGCATGTTTTATCCCGGGAAGTGGCAGTGATCTTCTCCCGGTGGATATCCGGTGCCGACATACGTCGGCCTGTCGGTATTTTCCCCAACCCCAGTAGCGCGGCACCGCCCCAGCCGGGAAAAAGCTTAAAGTTTCCGCCTATTATCCCGACAAGTGTGATGGTGTAGTGCATGTGAGTGTAAGTAAGGGATGAGGATAGGACAAGGAAGAGGAAGGAAAGGTCGCGCGCGGTCTGTGGCTCGTTTGTTAGGGTACTGCTCTGGCATTCGTCAAACGTTAATCGGAGAAACTATGGGAAACTACCGATCATAGCAGCCGGCCGCCACAATTGTTCTCCAGAGAGCGTCTGAACTCGACCTAGGTGTCTAGGTATTGTCGAAAATGCTGCCACTGTCGGGGCCTTTGGGTCAGAAGCACTCCCGTCATATCAGTTCATGCCCTGAGCCGCATTTGCCGGTGCGGACTCCGTAATTGAAGCTTTGTACCCTTCGAGCTCTTAGGTTCGGGTGTGGACGGCAGCTGCTTTTTCTTACAACTAAATAGCTAGTCCGATCAAGCTTGGTCGCCCGATGTTGGCGACTCTCGGCCTGTTTTCGTAGTTTTCTTCGATGAATGGAAAGCAGTCTTACAGAATCGTGCTAAATTAATGAATTATTTATTGTTTGCGGACCCGTCAACATCAACGTTGTGATTGGTTCTAGAAGTATAGTGCATGCTATATATCAGGAGGTGGCGGTCTTTCTCCCCACTAGATCGTGAAATCTGGCTCAGACCTACAGGTCAGGATGAGTTTCCATCCTCTCGGTATCTCCGCCAGTGGGGCACCGCCTCAGTTAAAAGAACTAAAAAGAAAGACTTCTTGACTAGTCTCCCGATATGTGTGGAATTGTGGTGGGTGTAAATACGTGTAATGTGTGTAAAGGGAATGGATTCTCTACTTCTGTTCTTCTAATCTGCTTTCCAGTTTTCAGTATTCTTCTCAGACGTTTTACCGGCATTAAGTTTCACGACTTATTTTAGTGTTCTTAACCTTTGTATGTTGTTTTATAATAATTTGTATATACTTCAAAAAAGGTCGCAAACTGCACCCGAAACGTTGTTTTATTTTTTAATTAAAATGAAACGATTGACATCTACCAACTTGTAACTAACAATGCACAACCTCACGATTTGAAATGAATTCTTTATCAATATTACCCTCGGGGATTGAGGAATCCATCGTAGCTACAATTGTCCAGCCAGCAGATGAATTAGACCTATCTATCTACCTTTCGTCGAAAATTCATCGCCATCGGGATTCGAACACTAGGACCTCCCGGTTAGAAAGACTGAAGTGGGAACAAGTTTTTGCCCTGTGCTATCTCAACAGGTGGAATAGCGGTTAAGACAACGAGTCTCGGTTCATGCGTGGTTCTTTCTTTCGCAGCCACATCCTTATTTTCATTCCCACTCGCAGCCGAGTGAGGAGTTGACCACTCTTTTCCCTTGGGGCCCGTCCCCTAAGAGTTAGACACCTGGATAGTACTTGGAGTGTGAATCCAATATTCGAATTGGGTTGCAATGCACTAGGAAGAAGAAAAATTGGATGTATAAATCCATGCATCGGGAACATATTTTCGACGTACATTGTAATTCTTTAACGCTAGGAAATAAACGAAACGTGCAGGGGGCGTATACAAGTGGATTCAAAATTGCTTTTAAACCCGCGAGGTGGATTTTCCGGTATCTAGGATGACACCATTTCTGCGTAAATATGTGTGAAAATCGCTGTTATTTCGAAATTATCAAAGAAAAATTGTATTGGTGATGTGAAGCGTCAGCAGGTTATGAAAAGATTTACGATATTGATACTGACATTCACATGATGGAACTTTGTTATCGCATGATAAGTTTGCATAAGGTACGTGTGATAACATATTTAAAAACTGTTTTTTGAAATCGGAGCGCCATCGGCAGCTATTCTATATTCAATTATTCCTTGTGGCCAGTTCGATTTTGAGATTACAAAGCTCTTCAATTTTAAACTAACCCGTGACCGAGAATACTTTTCGCCCAAATTTCGCGCGCTAAAATCAGCTCTTTCGAATTCATTTGTCAAGGAGTCAGTGCCGTCTCGCAACAGAGGCCAGTACGACGTAGTGCATGGTTTGTGAGTGACGGCATTTTAACCTCAATGTGAGAGTATTTCCGGGGAGTATCAATCATTCTCTCCAGTTTTAAGCTCTGCAAATACCCCTTGTTTCATTGACCAGTTCCCTCCCCCCCTCTCTCTCTCCCTCTCTCTCTCTCTCTCTCTCTCTCTCTCCCCTCTCCCTCTTTGTTTCTGCCAGATGCGCAGTCGAACCGCCTGGCTCACTGCCTTTGGCAGAAGGTGACAATTTCTTCGCGCTCCCGCTAAAGAACTTCACAACACATTTATTTGCCTCCAGCCCGGAGATAATTAGTGCATTATGTCTACAGAACAGCGGACTGGAAACCGCCCATTTCCCAGTGATAAAGAGCAGACCCGGACGGAAGCCCGCCACGTTGTGCCGGCTCATTCTCTCCAAAATTTCAACAAAATGTCTTCGAGGCCAGCGCAGTGGTAGATGTAACTTTTCACATGGTGTCTAGTGTAATTTTAAATCTATTTTCGAAAGGTAGTGTTTGGAGCATTTGTTCCCTATTCCAAATTAACAAGTGGGAAAAAACGTTCGTAAACAGAGTCTTACATTCAGCAATCCTAGGGCTAGAGTTCACGTGTATTAAAATCTACGATAATGTCACACAGTTTTGTACTTATTTAATCGTTTGCTTTCTCACGATCTCTGTTGTTCCAAAGCGTGAAGAAATTCTAGATTCTTCTCGTGTGACAATTTAGATGACAAGCGCCAGACGTTAATGCGGACGAAATTATGGAACACGAATGTGTCGTTTAGTCCACCCGAGTGCCCATATTTGTGCTTTCCGCAGCGTCATCGTGATGGTTCGGGGAACTTTTCTCTGTAGCTTCAAGCTGCTGGTCTCTGACCTTGTGAAAGAAAGATTTTTACCGTGCTACGGGTTATTTTTCTTCGCTGACGATTTCCCCGTATCAGTATATCATATATGACGTACCGCAGACGTGACATAGCTGACTTACAGAGATCCCGAGGTAATTGAATTTACTTCCTAAGTGACATGCAACTTGCGTTCCTTTTATGTTAAACGTTGTCATAAAGTCGTTTAATGTGAGTAATTTTAATTGCTGAAACATTGTTTCATTGACATACATAATTTTGGAAATAAGTTCTTCAATTTAGATCCCCCCTGTAAACTCGACTCTTGTCATTGATAAAGTAGCGCGTGTAATGTACATAGCGGCAAACGTAGGCACGTTCAAAAATGCGTACCAGCCTCAGCATTGTGGGCTGCCCAGAAAGGGTTCGAGGCTGTTGTACAATTAATAGCGACGGGAAAGGACGAGGCCTTACCCTGACTGGTCACAATCGAAGTAGGGTAAGCACAATTTATCTCGAGAGGAAAGACTGTTCTCCTGATTTATTACAATGCGTTTTTTCTTTAATCCTTTCCTAAATTTTTCAACGGTATAAATTATATATATTCCGCTCAAAAGTTTCATTTCGTCTTATACTTTCGTTGTCCGAAATTTACCGTCCGAACCTAAATATTAAAAACAAAGAGCACACATTGAACAAAATTAATTAATTTATTATTTGAGTGAATAAACAAATAAAATTTAAAAAAGAAATAAATACTGTTGTTTTATGTTCTTCTGTAATTAATTTTGTGTATTAATTTGACCAATTAGAATAATTTCCTTTCTAGATTGAAAAAAAAAATTCTTCCAATAAGAAGGAATATATTTGAATGGTGAATTCTTTCCTTGTTTTTTTTATGTTCTTTTATTGAATTATTCAGTCATTTGTTGATATGAGAATAATGTGAAATAAATTAAAATGACTTTATAAGTTAACAACACCCGCTTGCGGGCGGCTCTTTTAACGGACAGTCTGTTAAAGCTATTAACTTGAATATAGGAAGCTAATGAACTCTTCAGTAAACATACGTATCAGTAAACATACGTACAAAATCAAGATACTTTCCGTTCAAAATATTAGTCAATTGTCAATTTGAAACCCCACTGACTATTTTTGTTGTTGTTGTTGTTGTTGTTGTTATTTTTCATTTAAATGCATGGTTAGAGGAAATGGGAATTAATACATTGGACCCAATAACTGTCAGCTGCCTTCTGTAAAAGTCTGTCATGGACCAGGGATCCGGTGGAGGTCTGAATCTCTTCGGAGGTTTTAGCGGCCCGCGCTCGCCCTTGGCAGCCGGTGCGTGCTCCCGGTCGCCAGTGGCCGGGCGGGACCGCCAAGAGCGCGTGGTCGGTTGCCGATAACCGACGGACTCCGTTCCGGGGAACTGCGCGACGCAAGGCCTGGCCGCCACTTTGGAGTAAACATTGAATCCCTGTTTGCTCTGCTCCAGGAAAAGGAAGGAACACGGGATAGTTTTTAAAAGAAACGATCAGAAATTTCTTCTATTTCAAAGGCTTTTGGTATATTTGCAAGAATTATGAACAATTAACAATTCTTACAAATTTTTACTTTGTCGTTTTGAGTAAATTTATTTTTACGCGTATTTAATTTTTAAACCTTTTTTGACATGCATTTCTCTTTTTTTCTTGTCTTGTTTTAAAATATATGTTTAAATCATTTTCACTTGTACTCATCACAGTCAATCGGTATCGAACCTCTATTTTTTGTTGTTATTTATTAATTGAAAGAGTCGAGCAGCCGGCTACGGTCAAGCGCTCGTCGACGTTTGGCTGTTCTGCACATAACCAGAGGCGGAAGGTGACCGCCCGAAATGTTCCTTGAACAAGGATCTCATTCCAACCTCCTCCTCCAGCGAGGTCCCACCTCCCACCGAGCGTCGGCGCGAATAGTCTAGCGTCAGTGTTCCGAATGTAGAGCTTCAGTATCCAATCTAGAGCTCTAGTATCACCACTCCCGACCAATTTGTGCAACCCTTTTACATTTATCGCCAGTAACTTTGGATGCAGTGCCTGCGAACGCGAGTGAGCTGTCTGCGCACTTGACATGTCTGCAATACAATATACATTTCTGGAATAATACGTATAACTAAGTAAGAAGTACCCTAACAAACGATCCGCAGACAGCGCGCGATCTTTCCTTTCTCTTTCTTGCCCTATCCTCACCCCTTACATACACACACACATACTAATGTGCACTTCACTTCTACACATGCCAGGAGACCCATCGGGAGTTTAGAACTTTACCCGGCTGGGGCGGTGCCTTGTTGGTAGGAGATACCTGGTTAGGGGAAACGCCGACGCTAGGTCGGATCTCGCCATATCTCGCCATTCAGCGGTGGTAGATAATACCCACCGCTAAAAATTTATTTTTGTAGAAAACAGTTATGTATGAGAGTATTTTCATATTATTATTATTATTATTATTATTATTATTATTATTATTATTATTATTATTATTTCGCGAATCTGACATCATGTGGCCACGCGATACGTTCATCCAACCGGGGCTAAAACTTGATAATCGGGGTAGGTGCACTTTATTTTTTCTATAGAGGGGAATCGTCATTTTAATGCTGTTTCAATGTTTATACCCCAACGTTGTTTGTCCTGGGAATGGGATGAAATTATGATAATGATGAATGATGAAATAGACACACACAAACTTATAGAGGCATACACAACACAACCATGCCAAAGGCGAAACTCAAACCTGCGAACTTCTGGTCCGACACCGCTACGACACAACAGCCTTAGCAATCTCGGCCATCAGATCGGCTTTATTATTATTATTATTATTATTATTATTATTATTATTATTATTATTATTATTATTAGTGGCATGGAGTTTTACATTAAAACCTCCCGAAGAAACATCATCTCGGATCTTTGGAAGAGATAGCAACGATTTAAGCGCTGTGGATTTGATCACGTTACACAGTATTAAATTTGGATAAGACGCTCCCAAATGATTCCTAAGTGTAAGTAAATAGGGAATTTTAGATGTCGAATGTATACGACGCAACCCCACAGCGCGCCTACGGGCGAGGCATGCTAGCGGAAGCCGCACATCGATCGGGCGACATCGACGCCCGCGAGGGGAATGGAACTCGTCCCTGTCGCTTCCAGCGCTCTCCCTGGCATCTGAGAAGTTGGACACGGCAGTAAAATGCAGGGGCCACGAGGGAAAAGAAACAATGTAGGTGCTGCACCAGTAGAATCTCCAGTATTATTAGACTGGGACGACGTTTATACGTTATTGTCGACGTCGTTGTCGTTATTTGCCATGGTTGGCGGGGGTTGTCGTGGTTGGCGGGGGTTGTCGTGGTTGGCGGGGGTTGTCGTGGTTGGCGGGGGTTGTCGTGGTTGGCGGGGGTTGTCGTGGTTGGCGGGGGTTGTCGTGGTTGGCGGGGGTTGTCGTGGTTGGCGGGGGTTGTCGTGGTTGGCGGGGGTTGTCGTGGTTGGCGGGGGTTGTCGTGGTTGGCGGGGGTTGTCGTGGTTGGCGGGGGTTGTCGTGGTTGGCGAGGGTTGTCGTGGTTGGCGGGGGTTGTCGTGGTTGGCGGGGGTTGTCGTGGTTGGCGGGGGTTGTCGTGGTTGGCGGGGGTTGTCGTGGTTGGCGGGGGTTGTCGTGGTTGGCGGGGGTTGTCGTGGTTGGCGGGGGTTGTCGTGGTTGGCGGGGGTTGTCGTGGTTGGCGGGGGTTGTCGTGGTTGGCGGGGGTTGTCGTGGTTGGCGGGGGTTGTCGTGGTTGGCGGGGGTTGTCGTGGTTGGCGGGGGTTGTCGTGGTTGGCGGGGGTTGTCGTGGTTGGCGGGGGTTGTCGTGGTTGGCGGGGGTTGTCGTTGATGGAAATGTCCATTTCCCTCCCCCTAACATGAACCGTGTTATTGGAAATTTCTAATTTGCCGCCACCATGAAATCCCAACGCTTCCAACTAATTTTCACCCTCATATTAGCGTCAACGAACGATAAAGCGACCTCAAGTGATTTTTATCAGTTGCGTGCTTTATTTGCTTTCTGAGCGAATGTGGGATCTGATTAGGTCGGATTATTGTCGGAAGATTTCATTTTGTCGAGCATTCGGATGTTCATAATGTGATCTACCTCTTCGAAATATTTACTCCACCCATCCTGTTCAGTGGTATGAAGCTGCGTAGTTTTCTGACAGTAATAGAAGAGTGATTGCAAAGTTGATAAGGAGTAATTCAAGAATCAATTTCTTGCAATCGGCAATCGGATCTGTTGCCATATCGCGTGGGAGCGCGGAGATTGTAAGGCTGTCTCTTCTGGTCCGCGTGCGATTGGATATTGACTTCAATTCTCAGTTCCAGGAATAGCCACGTATCAGTAAGTTGAAGGAAATGATCCAGTTGGTCCAGTGGCTTTTCAAGCTAGCGACTATAGTATTTGATCACGGCGAGTTTTGTCGGAGAATTTAATTTTGCCGCGCTGCTACAGGATATCCTTTATATGCCGTAATTGCTATATTGCATTTTCTACCGATTCCGCCCTTTGAAAATGCATCAGATTTACGCTGTTTCGTGTATTCTGAATAAAATGGAAATATCATGGAAAAATATTCATTTTATTTATTTATATTTTACTAGATTGGAAGAATGTCGAAATTATTACATCTACTAGAAACTAGGCGTCATGTTTGCGACTATACTTCGTGACGCCTTTATTCATAGATGTTATATATTTTGCATAATATAACATTGCGAGTGCCATCTTGAGGATTAAAGGCTTTTGGTAAGGTAAGAAAGTAAGGTCTCCATCCATTTTGGGAGATAAAAATGAAATTTTCAATAAATAATCTAAATTTAATATCAAAATGTCATTTTCACTAAAGCTTGCTAACAATATAAATGTTGACATTTTACATAATTGTTCTTACCATATTTTTAAATGTGTTTATAATTGTTACATATCAATTATCTACACTTATTTTATTTACGTATGTTTATACAGTGTATCATTCAGAAAATCGACTTGAGAAAAATATATTGGGTCCTCAGTAGTTTTTATTTCAAGTGCTAGGCTTAGTCACCTTCTCGATTAAAAATAGTACCAAAAACTCGCACATTTATGTACGTTTGCCAAAAAATATTTATTCAATATATCTTTTGAGTAGTTATTAGACTGTTCTAAAAAATACAATCTTCAAGCCCTTAGGAATGTGGAGCCCCTGGCCATTGTCCACCACGCCTATACGCCCTAACGACGAGTCTGAATACTGTCCGTGAAACATAAAATATAATTAGTTCATGATTGTCTAGAAAACAAGTCTGTAATTGAAGACAAATATTTTTGACTCGCATCGATAATTTATCGAATAAAATTTGAAAGGACCACTGCAAACGAGTCCGGCTCACACCTCATTCCCTGCCCCTTGCTCTCCCCGTAAATATACTTGGTGCTTCCCGCTCCCTGCTCTGTGCTTCCCATTCCCTGGTCTGTGATTCAAGCTCCCTTCCCTGTGCTTTCCGCTCCCTGCTCTGTGTTTCCCGCTCCCTGATATGTGCTTCCGGCTCCCTGCCCTGTGCTTCCGGCTCCCTGCCCTGTGCTTCCGGCTCCCTGCCCTGTGCTTCCCGCTCCCTGCTCTGTGCTTCCCGCTCCCTGCCCTGTGCTTCCCGCTCCCTGCTCTGTGCTTCCCGCTCCCTGCCCTGTGCTTCCCGCTCCCTGCTCTGTGTTTCCGGCTCCCTGCCCTGTGCTTCCCGCTCCCTGCTCTGTGCTTCCCGCTCCCTGATATGTGTTTCCCGCTCCCTGCTCTGTGCTTCCCACTCCCTGTTCCGTACTTCCTGTTGTGCTCCCGGCTCCCTGGTCCGTGCTTCCCCGCCACTCTGGTCCGTACTTCCTGCTGCCGGCTGTGCGCTTCCTGCTCTCTGGTCCGTGCTTCCCGCTCCGCGTGTCGTGCTCCTTGCTCCGTGCTCCTCAGAGGCAGGGAATGGCACCGGGAGCCGGACATCGGCGCGGTGGCGACGGCGACGTGGGCGGCGCCTGGGCGGAGATAGCGCGCGGCGCGTTCACTCCCAGTTAAGCACTAACGAGGCGGCATCCGGTGCCGCCGCCGCCTCCTGTCGCAAGGCTTGGGCCGCCCGCCTCCTGCGGAAAATTCTCGGGAGGCTGCTCCTCCGCCTTCTTGCTGGAAAACATTCCCTCCGCGCTGACGTCACCCCCCCATGTCTCCTGGGCGGAGTGGGCGGGGCCGAACGTCGAGTGTTCCCAATTCCTCGCCAATGACATGTTTTTGGCTGTTTGTTTGTTTTACAATTTATCCGTTGATGTTGTGAATGTGATAAAAATTATGTGCTTCTTGGGTCACCGTGCTTGGAGACTAGGCGTGTTGATTCACAAGAAAATATTATAGGAATAATTGGTGAATGATACAAATAGTTGTTAGAAAATCTTTCTATAATTTTTTTGCCTTCTTTTAAGTGCAGATGAATATGGTGGATATTTTGTTTTCCTGTCTAAAGGTTCAGTGTTTAATCTTTGTGTAGAAGTGTTTCAATCATATTATTCTGCCAGATCTTTCGGCTTTTCATAATATTTCTATCTATAATATTAATTGTTCTCAGTCACCATACGAATAGTACAGTCAATCTTATGGAAATCAACTATGTTGGCATGATTTGATCTTTACGTATTAAGTATATTAGATAACCATTCTGAGCAAGGTCAGGTAAAGTAGGATTCAATTGCAGTACAATTTACTGTACGTAGAACAGACATTTTTAGGCATAGAAATTTGAATTGATATTTCACGAATTCTGTCGTGTCTAATTCATTAAGAAAGTATAACACTGTCCGCTTTCGAATTCCTTTCCTTCGGCGAAGGAAATAAATTTTCCATTTCCCATTCAAGAGCAATTAAACGGAGATCATATAATTTTACGTATTTCTTTAAAAAATCATATTTATAAAATGGTTCTTAATCCTGCATGTAATAGGGCAGTTCACCACAAGTGAAGGAAAAAACTTTATAAGCTTTACGAATGGTATCTTTAAACGATATTAGCAAGCATTAATGAAAACAGCGAAAACATTTTGTGAAAGAGTAAAGAATAGTCCGTTTCAGAATTACCATTGTAATATATTGAATGTTATTTTGTTTTCATTCAGAATTTGAGACGTATCAATTCTTTGATATAAAAAATGGTTCTATGTTTGTGGCGATTCTTGTCAATTAATACATGTACGATATAGCTTAACTTTCGTAATTTTATATTTTCCTAAGCGACTCACACTCGGGATAAAAACATCTTTGCCTACTACTGGATTCCAACCAACAACCCTTCATCGCAAACGGCATGTTTTGCTCAAGAAAATGTGCATGTCGTCATTGTGACAGGTCGCTTCACACATTTTTATTCGCCGCGCTTATGGTTTCGCGTCGTCTGCTCATTTAGGCCAATTAAACTCTCATTTGGGATGAAACGCGAACATCCTGGTAGCTCTCCGATGACAGAATAAAACTTTAAAGGTCCACGTGATGTTCTTATATAAACATATATGGAAATTACGCCGTGTAGTAGATTGCACAAGAAAAAAAAATGGGAGTGGGAGTATATTTGAAGAGAATAGTGGAAAAGTAAAGTAAGTACCATTTCGTGTGATTGCGTACCCATGATCTCAGATCTTCTGTTAACCAAACATAAGTTCAGTAATGCAAGCGAAACATAATTTGCTAACAACCTCTGTTTGTATGCATACAACAAATAAATTCCGTTATGGCCTTTCTAGACTTCAATATAAAGTTACTTATTGATAACAATGACAGAAACAATAGATACGAAATAGTCAGGTTACTTTCGCTGTTTGTGCAGAAAGCTTTTAAGGCCCTGAATAGCTGCCTTTCTCCGTGTCGTTAGCGTGAATTCTATTGATCATGTCCCTCAAATGGCGGTCTCCTAGTTGCACCCGTACAAATGACTTATGCGACCAGAAAAGTTCTGGATGGAAATTATCAATTACTACGAAAGATCTACGTAATGCTACCCAGAAACAATTCCGCTGCTGTAATGTTTATATTGAAACATTGTGATGCAGTTGAACATTATTGTGATACTATGAACAACAATTTTCGTAATTCTATTTTTATTTTGTAAATACGAAGAAAGGACGCTAACAGAAACTCGTCTCAGCCCATGAAAATTACTTGTTCAGTTTGAGGATATAACTCCGTTGTCCGAGAATATAACTTTGTTACCCGAGTCCGAATGTCAACCGCCAGAGACTCGTCGATGTCAGATTTCTTTTCGAGAGATTTATCTTTTCCCATGTATTGTTGAAAGTTCGAACTGTTTTATTTATTCTATTCCTCCATGAAAACTGAGTCGATTCTGACCAAAAGGTTCTGCACCTTAAAAAGGTAGTGGAATGTACGGACACATGGAAATAACCAGTATTTATAAGTTTCGCTCAAAATGAAAAATCAAAACTAGTATTTAACAATTTTAAATAAACCAATATTTTATGAAAATGAGATACAATATGCTTAACATTGCTTTTCTGAATGTGTTATCAATACTAGTGTAATAATTTGAGATTTTATAGTATCTGCCCGATCCATATTGCTTTCCATTGTCTTTGGGTATATTGACAACAAAACTGGAGCTCTGGTGTGGTCTATCTCAAGAGTAGTGTTTCGTTACAAATATTTTAAATTATGAAACATGAGATAATATCACAATACAATATTCTTAATAATGCTGAAGAACATTACTTAACTAAAGTTTATGAAATAAATATGAATAGTGACGGCAGTCAGAACAAAAAGTGGAACGGTGAGCTGAATAGAATAACACTGCGAGAATACCCTGCGGTTAATTAAATCACATGAGGAACCAAACTCCTTAGACTGTTGTGCATGCAGTGTTTGGCATTTTGGACAGTTATTTTTCTCCGAAGCAGTCTCTTAATACGAATGTGTAATATTATTTTTGATTACAAACTAGAATCCTCTACTTCTCTCACGTTTCAGTCATTAAGGCCATAGAACCATTGCTTGTATCAAATAGCGATGCATACGCGTCCTAATTGAAATTTAACCTAAAACCATTGTAATCTTGAATTTACAGCATCGCGAAAGCGTATTTGGAATTTTTCTCAGTTCATTAACATTACATTTAACTCTGTGACTGCTCCCCCTTAAGTAAGTATTTACAATGAAATTAATTACAGGGAAAGTCTGTGATGTTCTGTTTAAATAGTAGCCGTTAATTTATCTCGCAGAGAGACTGCATGGACATTAATTCATCAGCGTATATGCACACTTCATTAGCTGGAGGGTATTGTACAGTTCCGAAGTAGACGATTCGCAACCGCAAAAACCATCTCCGTACATGCCTCGCAGTCCAATGCTCGAAAGTGAAGCATCTCTGTGCATCTTCTTCGCGAACTGTGATTTATGGCTTCTGCTGAACATAGAAGCGTAGTAAAGCAGCAGTAAAAAAACAAAACACGTCCGATAAAAGCCCACAGCGGGATAAAAGAAACCCGGTAAAATAGGGCTGCAGCTGCCAAATGAATAAGAAAGTCCAAGGAGGCAATTTTTCTCTTGTGCTCTGTGATGGATACACTGCCTTGGCGCTGAGCCTGCCGCGTATTTTAAATATTGGCTCTAACCGGCCATTCAGCGCCGAGGTCACTGTGTTCCGTCCCAAATGCTGCAATGCAACTCCATCTTCCTTTTAAAGACGATCCTCCGCCCACAACCGCGGGAATGATTATATCTGGCTTCGAAATGGCGATTTAAAAAAAATATTGGCAACTGATTAATAGTTTTCCCAAAGAAGGAATTAAAAAATGCGTAAAATTTTAGGTTCTTGGTTTTAAAAATTGGACACCAATTGCGTGTATAGTTTGATTTCAATGTACAGGATTTACAGGATCTTTCATTACTTTAAAATTAATGTTAGTGTTCCTGAAAGTGTTTGAAAATTGAAGTGTTTAGGTTAAAGGCTTTTCACGACTGCACGCTAAAATGAAGGCGAGCTGAATGGCGCAATAAGAAAAAGTAAGTCTCACTTCATATTGAATTTCATTACGCATCAAACCGGCTAAGTTGGCTCGAATCAACAGCTATTTCCACTGCAATGACTCTGTCTGGGAGTTCGTATGGTAGAGTCCCGACGGTGCCTTTTTATCGACACTAGATAGCGAAGTCGATTTCAGCCTCCGTTAGGAGGAATATTCAAGGGGCCGGCTCTTCGGACGAGTAGTTTTCCGCAGATGCTTCGATCAATGCCAGGCGAATGCCAGAGAAATACCCTAACGGACGGGCCAAGGACCGCGCGCGATCTTTTCTGGCTCATCCTTGTTTCTCCCCCTGTCCTTCGGTGCGCACGCACGCACGCGCTGACACACACACACACACACACACACACACACCGCACATACATGCCCATTATGGCACGGATACACCATTACAACACCATTATGGCACTGATATATGGCAAACCAGTTGGGAGCTTCACGCTTGCCCCGGCTGAGGTGGAGTTCCTTTGGTGGAGATACCTGGAGGGGGAATCCCCCACAACTGGCGTGCGGAATGGCGCCATACCTTAGATTACACAAAGGAGGAACACCGCTACCTACTGCGATGTAATACGCACTACACTTACGGCACTATTAGCCGTAGCACGTGAAGCGTCCGAAAACATTCAACAATCAATCATTGCTCATCAAGGGTTCAATCAATCATTCTGCATAAATAAAACTAGATGAATTGTATATCTTGATTGATCAATAAATTGATTGATTAGTTGGTTGATTTATACATGGACAAGTTGAATTGTAATATATCTTCATTGATTGATCTCCGACCCACACGGAAACGGGCGGGGTTTTCCTTTTCCAGGCATATTCCCCAGCGGTGTTTCGCCCCGGCTGAGACAAGTTCTAAGCTCTCGACTGGTCTCCTGATATGTGTGATAGAGTAATGCATGTAAGTGCGTGAGGATACAGAGGATAGGATAGGGGAGAGCACGCGCTCGGTCCGTGGCACGTTTGTTAAGTAGTGATTCGGCATTCACCTGATGTTGACCGAGAAACTACGGAAAACTACCGATCAGAGCGGCTGGCCCCAAGAATTCTCCTTCAGACAGCGGATGAATTCGATCTAATTATTTTATCTATTGTTGAGAATCCGCCACCAACGAGACTCGGATCCTAGGACTTCCGGTTGGAGTCGCTGCAGAGACAGCGACAATGGCGACTCTGAGCCAGTGTATATCGTGAATAAATCCTGTGCAAAGCATTCATATTTCCACCTCAGTGTTTTGCAGCAGCCAACGGTAATCCTTCGCGAGCATCGTAAAGCGTTACAATAATCGTTGTATTCCATCTTTGCCATCCGAATATTAAAGCCAATAACAGACGATGGCTGGCGGCTTAGGAGGAGAACTCCTGATATTGACGTCTTTACTAAAGCTTGCTGCAGTAACGAGGAACGACAATGTCAGAATCAAGCAACTGTTGGAAGAAATTGAACGTTTTGCAAAAATATTAAGAGAAGACTTTGAGGGATATAATTAAAAGTGAAGAGACTTGAGAAAGTAGAGTGGCATTCATGTAACTGGGGAAGTCGTGCGCACAGAACAGCCTGTAAGATGGATATTTCTGAAATAAATAAAAAAAGGACAGACGGAGTGTGGGTTCGCTTGAGATAAAGATGGCGAACGATTAGGAGTAAAAATAACTAATGATACACGAATTGCGGTAAAAATAAAAAACAATAATTCATTATTTGAACTTTGTTTTACTTTCTTTCCTCGTATAGAGAAAATATTATGACGCAAGAAAAAGAACAATTTACGACCAAAAAAATTGTTGTTTCATGATGTCCGTAAATGATTTTATTGTATCTATATCTAGTAAATTAGTTTCTTGAACACATACTGAAGTCAAAATCCTCATTCGGCGAGTCCTTGAGACCTGTGAAAAGATATCGATCAAATTCCTTGTCTATCGGTCAGTCCATCATCCGCAGCGCTCTGGTTTGGATCCTAGCTTATGTAAATATTTTTGTATGTTTCTTTAAGCATTTTATAACAATAAAGTATACTCCATTCAATGGCAGAAAGACATTTTTATTTGCACATTTCATATATATATATATATATATATATATATATATATATATATATATATATATTGTAACACCACCGGGCATCTCGTTAGAGAATGCACGGTTAGCGGCCCGGTTGTAGCTCAGTCGGTGATGGAAGGAATTGTTAATCAGATACAATGGAAGTACGAAATAAACACTTTGATCACTGGTAGAAAAATTACTTTTATTCCTGGGCAAGAAAAAGAATGCACCAGGGAAGTTACATTTGTAAATTAAATAAAAGAAGAGATTAAATGAAAAGAAAAGAAAATTTAAAGATCAGAATTAACAGTAAAGCTTATAACTAGGAAGAGTACAAAATTGTTATAACTAAAATTACAATGGTAAAAACTTGACAATTCGACGTGCCTTGGCGCGGCACCGCGTTACAAAATTACACAGGGGTGAATACCCTGGGTTATACTGCCTGGGAAAGTTCTTTGTGTGCCCGGACGGGCGTGGCGACGGTCGAAGGGGCGGTTGCGGCCCTCATTGGAGGTCGGCAGGGGCCTATGACCCACTTCGTCGACAGCTGATCGGCCGTCTGGTGACGTCAGTATGGGAGCAGCTCGCGTCTGGCGGCGCCTAACGGCGTCTGGCGGTGTCTGGTAGAACTCGTAGATCGCCGGGATTTTCTCCCGATCTCAGGAGCGGAGTAATCAACCATGCGTCCCTCTGATTCTCATGACAATTGTTCTCAAGCACAACTTCAGAAAATTGAGAAATCCTTCAGAGACACATTCGCCTCTCTCCGCGACTAATTCCCACTCCAGAGAAGTTTCTCTGTCTACTACAGTCGGCCCAGTGCTCAAGCCCGCACTGAAATTTTTATAAGTCCTTCAGAGACGCACTCGCCTCTCTCCGACGAATAGTTCCCCCCAGAGAAGTTTCTCTGCCTGCTGCAGTCAGCCGAATGTTCAGAGGCACACACACGCCTCTCCCCGACGAATAGTTCCCCCCCCCAGAGAAGTTTCTCTCCCTGCTGCTAAGCCCCTTCTGAAATTTTGTAAATCGAAAACGTAGCAAGTAAACTTTTACCCCCACCCTTTTTTCTCATGTGCTCCAGTTCCTTATAATAGTCGCGTCACTATTGGCCAAAGGTAATGGCGTAGTACACTATTTTCGACCAATAGCGACGGGGGAAGCAAAGGAAATTTCCACACTCTGTGCCTCTGTGAGGGTACAGTGTTTTTCTTGTTCCTTCTGGAACATAGGCCATGCCTGCGAAAGGGAGCGCTGTCCGGTGAAAGAATTATCGTTCTGGGTTTCCCCGAATACGAGCAGGCGTTCTAGAGATTTCCCAGTTGTGCCTGCGTCCGAGCGCTTTCCAGTTAATCTTTTGACACCAGCCCTCATAAGATTTTCGTAATGGGCCGGGGGCGCAAGTGGCTGTCACTAAGAGGGGTTGCGCCCGTGTCGCCATCTGTTTATTCTCCCAGTAAGTTTCCTTTGGTCCGGTTTATTTTATTTAATTTGTACGAGGAAATTTGTATCGCTACAATATATATATATATATATATATATATATATATATATATATATATATATATATATATATATAATGTAGGACGACGCCCCCCACCAATTGCACTTTTACAATTTTTGAAAAATCAGGGATTTCAAGGAACATGAGACCTGCTCCATTCTCTTTAGTCTTTCTTAGTCCGAGAACGAAGTTAAATTTAAAAAATTGGTGCCATTTTTGAGAAAAGTTTGAAAATGTTCTTGAGGCATCGTGTCAAATATCGTCAAAAATCAAAATAACCTTTTGAAACTCCCAAAACTTTGAATTCGTTCAAATCGGCTCAACTGTTTGGTCGCTAGCGTTGTTTACAGACGGACGGAGAGACTTTTTGCCGCCAATCGATTTTTCGGCATCAAAGACCCAAAACACACGTATTCTGGCTACACCACGTGTTAGAGGAATTAATACTAGATATATGAACAAGATTTACCCACACTTTCTGTATCAGAGCCCGACAAGAGTTTCTTTCGAAAATTCGCCGTTTTTCGGCGCACGATTACAATACTTTCTCTACTTAGATTCGTAAGTGGGAGAAAGTAAAAAGTATTGGTGATACAATTTCACTTACTTTCTTGTAATATTGGTAACCGATACATAGTATAACATTGCAATTAACGCCGGTTGAGTTGGTTCAGGAAATAACTGTTGCCACTGTAGCAGCTTGTCGGAAAGTTGTAGGGTTAGAGTCGTCTGTGCGTGTAGCTGTGGCGTGTTTTCGACACCAAATAAATAGCGTGGGTGAAATTCAACCTCAGTTTGGAGGAGAATTCTAGAGGTTGACTGCTCTGATAGGTAGTTTTTCGTAGTTTCTCCAATCAATGTCAGGCAAGTGCCGGGGTAGTACCTTAACAAACAAGCTCGCGGCCCCTCGCGCTCTATCCTTCCTCATCCTTGTCCTCTTTTTTTCTCTAATACAAACACACTTACATGAACCACACTACCACACATGTCGGGAGACAATAGGGTGCTTTGAGCTATCCTGCCTGGGGCGGTGCGCCGTTGACGAAGGGCCAAGGGCCAACTTGTAGGTAGGCGTCGGATCTCCTGTTCCTGCAGGGGAGGACCACTGTAACATGCCGTAATATAATATACACTACAGTTATGGACCTAATGACAGAGGTTAACGCACCCGAGAACAAAAAAAAAAATAGTTCAATCAATGAATACTACTGACATTTCAGCCATAACTTGTAAAACTTCTAATCAAAGAAAGACCAAAATTTTCGCCAAATGTCTTCACACAAAGTATTCCTAAAATGTAAAAGATCTGTTTCAAATTCGATGGATGAGGGTGAGGGGTTTCTCAGGATGAGCCACGTTCGAGTAATGACTAATTTGATAAATATTCCTGTATATGGGTGAGGGACTAGTGTAGTTCACGGTCACGCGGTTTGAGGAAACTACTTTTCGGAAATAATTTCCCCTGAACTTCTGGTTTTTAGTCAAAATATAAACACTTTCCCCTGCAACCTTACATAACTTTGCCTCCACGGACTCTTTGAGTCAGGAAAGAAATAATTACAGACTTCCTCGTTTCTGACAGCAAACGAACTAAAATGTTGTTGGTTATAAGAATACTCTTATTTGGGCTCAAGCTGTGATAGTGTTTTCAAGAGACTCTGGAATTGGAAAGCAATTTCGAACAATAGGAATAATAGAACGCTGTGTAAGCAGGATGTTTTAGAATAAATATTACAAACTTCTAGGAAATGTATAGGAGTAGAGTATTATTCGTTTATGTAACTGAAATGTGGCTGGAAATTTAATACGATGTGCGTTACACATGTGGTATTTGCCCATGATTGGTTGGTTACTCATTAAGCACCGCTGTTCTGCAGGTCGATTTGACTTAGTTTGAAGATGACCTGCTAAACACCAGTGTCTAGTATGTTGCCTACCAATCAGGGGCAAATGTCACATGTTTAGTACGTGAAATTTCCCTTTACATGCTCATTGCCAAAATATGATAATTTTCGATTTCTCTAAATGCCCTAGAAGTTTGTATTATTCTATTCTTGGGGCCCTATATGTAATGAATGAATGAAAGAAAGTAAGAGTATTAACAATGCATATAATGAAGTATAAATTCAGTAGGAAAAAGAAGAGAACACGATGCTGCCCTGTAAAATTGTTTGGAAATCACGATGAACTGAAAACATAGCCCTCCCGTGCAGAAAGAATAGACGACACACTTGAAACGCAACTAGTTAGAATATGTCTCAGAAAGATGTTAACACAGACGTTAGTAGCATATGTCAGCTAGGTAATTGTATCAGGTCCACATGTGATATTTTGACCGTTTGCTTTTGCCATAAAGTTTCCTGATGGACGGTCATTAGTCCGTTAGCTTTTTCAAGTACTTGCCACTTATATTCGGTAAGGGACTTGCCGACTTTTTTTATCACTTCTGACTGCATAAAGATGTTTTCCTGTTCGTGTCATAATAAGACGATTCAAAGTTATTACTTTATGCTGAAGAAGAGAATGCCACCTTTTTTGCTCCTTTGACCTCAAATATGAGTTATACGAATTACGCAAGGTTTTTCTGGCGAGCCCTTTATTGTGGAATGCATTCCCCCATTGACCTCTCTCCCGACATCCTTACCGCACACTCAGCACCCACTGCCCGTATTACCACCAACGCCTTCATTGCCAACGCCGTCCAATTTGCCCACGCTGCCCTCATTCCCCACGTCTCCCGCATTGTTGACGCTGGGTCCATGGCCTACTCCGCTCGTATGGCCGGCGCCACGCGCATGGCCCTCCACCCGTATGGTTCACGCCGGGCGCATAGCCCTCTGCGCCCGTATGGCCCTCTGCGCCCGTATGGCCCTCTGCGCCCGTATGGCCCTCTGCGCCCGTATGGCCCATGCCGCCCGTATGGCCCATGCCGCCCGTATGGCCCACGCCGCCCGTATGGCCCACGCCGCTGTCATTGCCCACGCCGTGCGCCCCGCCCGCGGGTGAAGTGCGTGCGTGCGGGCCCGCGGGCCGAGCGCGCGCTCGGGTTTGGCGCTGCGCAGTAACTGGCCGCGCAATTGCCGTAATGTGGCGGATAATGACTGGACGCTGACGTGGTCAAGTGGCACGCACCGCCGCCGGGGAACCCACATGGACGACGCCTAAACATGAGGACGGGGCTCAGTCATAAACAGAGCCGCGCGCAAACCAAACACGAGCGGTTCGCGCCCCGGCCACGGGGTAAGATGATGACGCGCGGTTTCGGAGTGAATATCCTGTGACGAAGGGTCGCACGTCGGTGATAGGTGTACGCTCTGTGGTGTTAATGTTTCCCTATCGAAAACGGTCTGGTTCTGGTATCGATGCACTTTTATACGGTAAGTATTGTTTTAGTAAGTCCTTAAATTGGTAACATTTTCAAACATGTTGTCAAATCAAAACTGTCGTGTAAAAACATTGTTTTTGGTGCTAACATTTTTTATTTACACATGTTCGCATATACCGTTGTGGTTTTCATCCATTCATATAAGTGACATTTTATAAATTCTGAGAAAAATTTGTTTACTTTAGGCTATATTTCAGTGCCAGTGGTTTTAATGATGACACAAAGCACCAACACTTTAGTCATATTGAATTAAATACATAGTTTTCACAAAATTTATAAAATGTCACTTACAACGTTATGGTTTTCACCCATTCATATATAATTTCACTTATATACGTATTTTGAGGCTCTGGTGAAATCATTTGAGATTGAAATGCTACGGGTGCGTGTGTACCGGTTAGTGAGAAGAAAGCCACGGAGAAAGATAGTTTTGTAGTGGAATCATTGTGATGAAATATTACGATTAATCATTTACAACTAAACCAATTTTATGAAATTGTTTGATTAAAATTATCATATTCTAGGCGCTCTTTTAATAAACCATATCTTAATTTTCGATGAATTTATAGTTCCTGGTATACAGATCATATGATTAAATACTGGCACTATTTATTCAGAATTCTGACATTTCAGAAGTATTTTGCCTAAGTATATAATTTTCAATTCTAAAAAATGTCATAATTCCGTAAATGCTGCACATTTCACCAAACCACGAAACCTCCCGTATATTCATATTATTTACATTGTATGTGGAGATGCATTTCCCTGAATTAAATAAACTACGCAACTTCGTGAGGATAAGGAGTGGAGGGACTTTGATCTAGTGTAAGTCATGCCGTTTTCAAAAGTTTTCCGTCATTTCCTGATATGAATATGTCATTTTAAAACAGCAGAAAATCACTTGGAAATATGACTAATCTAAGATTTGGCATTATCCCTAATTGAGAGTTGTCATATATTTCTGGTTTCAATTCATGTAATGTATTATTAGTTCTCATATTAGTAGCATGTATGCACGTATTGAAAAGTGGATGCAACAGCTCTCAGGCACGAATAATACCCTGAGTAATATTTTTTTTAAAATATATTGGTTATTTGGTCCCCAAACCAGTAATTACGAATTAACCCGTTTTTTCATGTTTTATTTCGGACGGATCAAACAGATTTTTTAATAGCAGGAAGTGTACATTTTCCGATGCGGATTAGTAATTAAATATTTCCTCTCTCATTTAAGCATACATTTGCGCGCGTGCGCATTGTGACAAGTTGTCTTTTCACTAGTTTCTACAAACATACAACGCATGTATTCATTAAATGAACTTTCATTTGCGGTTGTCCTCTATGCTTGCACACCTTGATGCATCTGTCAATTGCAGAGCAAAATATAAATGGAAAACTCATTTTACAAATCACGACTAAAACTAAATTACATTGATATCCTGCCCCCCGTAGTGAATAAAATTGACATTTTCAGGAGTGTGTTTCGGTAATGGCATTTTTATTGAGCTCTGCATAAAAACTGTTCCGTTCAACTAAAAATGTCGGTTATTCATTGCAAGACGTTTTAATCTTAGTTAACTGCTAGTTATTTATCTATCAATAACGAGTAAAATTTTACATCGAAACTAAATAATTAAAGATTAATAATTTCTATTTGTCTAGAAAATAGGAAATATTTCTTCAAGATGCAATACATTAATTATTCATGTCAGACTAAGATCAATTGTTCTTTAACTTCTTTTTTAAACCCAACCTTGTATAATTTAAAAAAAATCAGAGGTAAATGAAAATAGCACTTGCGCTGACTGCTGACCTTGTCAAGTGTATAAAATACGAAGCAGCACTTGTGCCATTGTTGACAAGGTAAAATAAAAAGCTGATATTTGAAAACCAAATTTTGAAGAATAGCTGAAGAAAATAGACGAATCTTCAGTCAAGCCAAAAGAGCCAATCAATCATCAAACCACTCCAAGAAAACAGATCAGTCTTCGATAATGTAGTTTAAGTAGTATACACGTAGAATCTTGAATTAGTTTTTTCGAAAATTCAGAGGTTTTACTGGAAAAAGGATCCACTTTTTCTTTTGACAAGCGTTTTCTTTCTTGTGAAAAAATCTTTGTACGATTTAAGCCCTACTGTTGTTTGGATGAAAGAATGTTTCGAACAAAATAACTCTTTCTGCACCAGAAACACCCAAAAATTTGTATTTCAGTCAACATCTAAAGATAGACTCTTTGAAACGTTTAGACTTCTCTTCTATACCTCGTATGAATGTAAAAATATTCACGTCCATTTGTGTAACCTCCTCTTTCGTTGCATCTTAAAAAAGAAACTACGACTCGACCTTTGGCGTATCTCGTGGTTTCTAATAAAGCTCCAACAACCAAAATGATTACGGCGAAAACTTTACTTCCAATACTGCATGTAATCGCAAGAAATCCTGGCATGTCCTTTGCCGGACATTCCGCAGCATCCAGGGTACAGCTGTGGTGCCAAGCTTCTGCATCGTGTGCCAACTAGAACGCTAATTGAACTTATTTGGCATACTCGGACAATGGCAATGATAAAATCCTTGAACTTAACAGAAATAATGAAAATTTATGTTTGGATTGTTTCCTCTGATCACTAAAATCGTAACTCATAGTACTATTTATATCAAACTAAGTGATGCTATAATCGTACATACTTTCTCACATTAACGATAATACTGTAATATTACCTGAATTTGCAAAAGTGTGTCCAACCAGCAGTATTTTTTTATCCACACTAAGATTCTAACTCGGGTTCTTTTGTACAGCAGGACTTTCACGTTACAACTCCACGTCCAGCCTGTCACAAAAACGCAGACTTCATAGCACTTTAAAAATAGAATTGAACAGTTACATTTGCAATTTTTAAAAATTCAGAGATTTCCATGTATATTATTTGAAGATATGGTTTTGAACAAGATCTCGAAAAGTCGTTTCATTGAAGAAAATAATATTTGTTAATATGTGTTATTTATAATATATGTTATTTATAATATTAGTTTTGTAATATTAATTTTTTATAATTTTCAAAAGTACAGTGTGTTTATCAAAAATGGAACGTGCGCCATTTTTCAAAACGTACTTAACTCTACTCTAGAAATAAAGAAAAATGGTGCCCTTTTTTAAATAAAGTTTTTTCAATTGTCTTTACTTCAAGCACAAAGTAGGGTACACTCATTCTTTCAAAAAATGTACTTGATTTAAAAATCTATTTTTAAGGGCAAATTTCATCGAGAAAAAAATTTCAATTGTTGTCGTTATTTAATGTTAGTTTTTTGCATTTTTCGAAAATGCAGAGAGTTCACTGAAACTAGGTCCTCCTTTATTTTTATAAACATGCGTTGCTCTCTTAGAGAAAAAATGTTTTGGGAAAATATTTTCTTTCAATATTGCTTATATTTCATTCAAAATTACGCGAAAATTACCAATATTGGAATTGAACGTGACTGTAAATATCTTTTTAGGAACAAATTTTATTAAGAATTTCATAGAAAATGCCTGTGCCATTTTAAGCGTAGTTTGCAGTCTCAGAGAAAAAATCCAAAAATATGAGTAATTTTTTATAAGATTTTGAAAATATTGTTGATAAATCATGTTAATTCCTCCCATAAGTCAAAATATCCGTTTCGAATTCTCAGGGCGTAATGTTCGAGCAGATCGATCGAGAAATGTCAGTTTTGGAGAAAATTGTCTGAACGGTTTAGGTGCTCATGTTGCCCACACACAAACACAAGGGCAGACAGATGTTTTGCCTAAACCATTTTTTATATCAAGGACCCTCAAAACGTGGATTCTGACTACTCAACGTTTTTGGGGAAGTAATTTACACATATAAGTGAAAGATTTATCCATTTGTTTGATAAGGTCCCACATTACCAGTTTTTCTGACAAAAAATTGCCATTTTCCGCTGCCGCATTTTAAATTTTCTATTTACTTCATAATTACGTAGTAGTCTTTCACGTGTTTTAGTTTCTCTTCTATCAGTTACTTTTGTCTTTATTATCATGGTAGGGCATAATGAAAATCGAGAACAGTTGACTGGACAGACTGACCAAGAAGCACTACAGTTCGTAATGGATTTGTTTCGGGGAAGGACAGAAAATACAACGCACAGCAATATATGAAATCTATTACAATAAGAGACTTGCGCATAAATTCACTTTCAATTAAGATCATTTTTTCTTAAACTAAAAATCATTGGGGCAGCTGTGGTAAAAATCCAAAAGTGGGAGTCAGAATTTTCCCTCAACTGTTTAAAACAGTTTCTGTGTTTAATCTCCTAATTAGATGCTATGATGTGATCCCAAGAATTTACACATTGTTGGGATCACTTCATAGCACATTGACGACCTGAGAATGGATATTTATTTGCATGTATAACTAGCTGAATGTGGTATCAACGACGCTTTAAACTCTATTAAAAATATCTTCACATGTTGACAATTTCTACTATGTCAGTATTAAATAAAACGAAAATTTAATCATATCATTATCTATTTTTTCATTCTCAAGCGTAGTACGTGACAAAATATTAAGGGTTAAAATTAAATGTAAAAAGATTACAAAAAGTTTAATTGCAGCTCTGCATGTTGGATGTTCTTGCGAGCTACGGTCACTAACCACTGAAGGATTAGGTTTTCGAGATCCCAATCCGAACGTTCCCAGGTATATTCTGAAGAGTACATTCTTTCAGAATATTATCATACGGTTTTTTAGAAAATGTGTACATTGGCATGCTCCTAACCTAAAGCGTACGGTTCCATTCTTGGAGATTTATTTTAGAATATAATTACATAGTTACAATTTTTTACAAAAAGGGGTTAATCCCATTAACATTATCGTACAAGTTGCACATAACAAAATTATCCTTCATAATAATAATTATTCAACAGGATGACTACATTAATGGAGAAACTTGTCCGTTTGAGTGATCAAAAGCCTGCGCCACATATTGTAAACAATGGCGTCCGGGCTATACAATCTCTAGCGGCCCATGGCGTTCATTGCTTGGGTGCCGTAAGCCGACTCGCTGGCGTCACATTTAGCTATCATCTGAGGTGCATTGCGAATACCTGTGGGCGCCCTTGACATAGTGGTGGTAGTTTCGAACCAAAGTGTCAAATGTTGACAGGCGAGGAAGAGTACGAGACAGTCTTTGTTATTGTGCATTTTATACGCGTTTCGGAAATGTGCCGGTTCTTAGTTTCCGACGTTGAGTCATAGAACTTGATACTGTTATTCTCACTTTCAAAATAAGCAGCTCTTACCTTCATATCAAAGATATGGAGACTAAAATAAAAAATTATTCTGACCTTCAAAGGTGCTCAGGGCATTAACCGATGTCACTACAGTGTCTCTGATCGAGAGGTAATAGGGTTTGAGTCCCGACAGTGACAGGATTTTCGACACTGGCTGGATTGCTAGATCGAATTCAGCCGCTGACTGGAGGAGAATTCTAGCTACCGGCATCTATGATCGGTAGTTTTCCGTGCCGGACGAGAGCCGGAACAGTACCCTAACAAATGTGCCACGGAACGCGCGCCATCTTTCCTTTCTGTTTCTTGTCCTACGCTCCCTTACTTAGATACGCTTACATGTCACACTTGTCGGGAGGCCAGTCGGGGGCTTAGAGCTTGTCCAGGCTGGGGTAGTACTCCGCTGGTGGAATATACCTGGTTGAGGAAATTCCCCACAAGCTCATGTAAGTCGGCGCCGGATCTCACCATCGAGCGTGGAATATCACTGCCATGAAAACATGCACTACACTCTTACGAAACTAATAACTTTAGCCATTGACGCGCTTAGAATCAGGAATCAATCAATCAAACTACTTCAGGAAATACAGTACAAAGTTCTATAAATAATCGTATTATTAAACTAACTAAAGAACTTAAATTATAATTAAAACATGTTATTGCAATGTTTGTGTTAACTGGCGTACGTCATTATCATATCCTAATAACCAAAACTTCAGCGTTTGAAAATGTTGGAAGATTTGTTTTTTGATGTATATAAGCCATTGACATCAGTACTTTAAAAATTTATTTTTCCTCACATAACTATGTTGACATTTTGCATATCTAATGATGAATCGTCTAAGCATTCACTTTATTATGGAAAGGCTATAATTGTAGTAATTAGTTTAACCAGTGTAGGTGTCTTGAAATGCCTAAAAAACATGTTTTTTCGTGTTTTTTTAGAATGTACTAAAAGGATCTGCCTGAAATTAAAGTCAATACATATGTCTCATTGTGTAGTATTAAATGAGCGACTGTTCATCTCTGTAGGTGCCGTATGTCGCTAAAAACGCGTTTTAGTTGCCTAAAAACGCATACACATTTTAGGAGAAATTTCTGTGTAATCTGATTGGTTCCGAAAAAAAATTAAAAAATCATCAGTTCCCTACCAGGAGACCAAGGCGCATCGACTGACAACTTATTTGTCTCGTTTGGTGGACGAAAAGGGGTCTAACCTGGACGGACGGACGGACGGACGGGCGGGCGGGCGGGCGGGCGGGCGGACGGACGGACGGACTGACGGTACTCGAATACTCTATAAGGATTATACCCTTCTGTATCTTATTCTAAAGTTTAAGATCCGAACGGAGAATTTGTAATAACATTTTGAAAATATTATTTATTAAAGTCTTCAGATTTTCTGCTAATTAAAGTAGTTTATTATTAACATTCGGAAAGTATGTGTGTTCGTTTGCAATATACATTATGCTTCAAAAATATTTTAGACAACTTAACATTTTTATCGTTGTTTTTTTTATTGAAAAATCAGATTGTCACTTATTGCACAATTTGAAACGTTTCTAAAAAGGTTCTTCCCATCTTCGAGCAGTCGACGAAACACGCACTCGCTTTCCCACAAAGATGCATATTGTATAATAAGCGCCAATGATTGTTTAATAATAAATCAGTGATTAAAATGTTGGTGTGTATTTTTTTAAAAAGTAATTGACTCTTTCCTAAGTACACATTTATGACTCAATTTAATATAACGACACATCGACATCACGAAAAAATATGTTAATGCGTTATAGACGTGGTTCTACATAAACTTTCACACAAGTTACTAAATGGCCTTTCATTTCACTCAAACCACCGACTCTTCACTGTTCGCATATCACACTTAGCAACTGGCCTGGTCCATCATGAACAAATTTGTGAAAACTAGCGATTTTGACTTTATACATATGTAAATAAAAAATCACCAATCTAATTAATGATATTTGTCTTTTAGTTATGTTTTGATATAGTAGCATATCTCGGATCATCTCTGTAATTAGCCAGTGCAAGTGCCTTTTGAGCAGGTTCAGAATAATCTCCCTCTTCGCGATCGCTTGTGCGAATTCAGGATTGTGAGGCAATTCTGCTAGGAAAATTGTCCGAAATAGGTGACTTACTTGCTCACTAATCTCCCTCTAGGAGTGGTAGCGCATGTACGTTGCGTAGCAACTGGCGATATTGAAATGTAGAGGTATTATTACAGTGGGTACGGGCATTGTTATAGTGGCTCGTAAATACAGTGGGACGGTCTGCGTTTTGGACAGATTCGTAGTAAATTGTGTACAAACGAAACCGCAAAATTATTTCTTAATGTATGTATATTACTTCACATTATTTACTGTTGTATTGGTTTCTTTTGTTCTGTTTAGTTATCTAGAAAAACGTAATTCCAATTTTGTATTCCAATTATAAAGATTTCACTTCTCTGAAAATCTCAAAAGGAATATCGAAAAAGGAAAATTACGAATGTAATCGCAATTTCAAAACGGGTTGGTCAGTATTGGAGTGGTTTACTTTACAACTTATAGAAAAAGAAAAAAATAGAGCAAAGAGAAATAGGGGGAAAAAGATTAAAGGAGGGTATGTGCGACATTAAATCAGAATGAAGTTACTTCATGTAATAGGTAAATGTTTCGTCGAATAAAGCGCACATCACAAAATGCTGTTTATATAGACTTCTTACTCTGGTATTCTCGCCACAAAAAATTGTCAATAGTCGTCAATATTTTTTAAATAAATTGCATAAAAACTAACGAGAACAGTTATGCGATCTTCTTAAAAAGCTTTCGCTGATTCCTTTCGACTCTCCATGATAGGAATTGAAGAGCTATTTCAATTAAATGTTATTTCAATTAAATGATATTAAATTCTGAAATGAAACGCGGTGCGGTGATGGAATTACATGTGGGAACTACATTTTATTATTTTGAAAGGACGTTACTCTCATCTTGGCTCTACAAGTAAGAACTGCGACTTAGGCTCGCCGGTTGTAATGTGGGTTGCATACGCCCCCTACCGACTGCCTGGGAAGAGGTGAAGACACGGCTACTTGTACTTCAGGGAGAAATGTTGCTTCAAATAGCTCCTGGAATATCGAACATGAAGTATAATACCTAAAACTATATTGATAAAACATTTAAAGTACGCGTATTTCAGTAAGAAAGTATATCTTTATCTACACATTCAACATCAAATATTAATGAATATTTTCGAACTCTTTCATTTCCTATATAATATTATTTAGAACAGTGGTTCTGTTTTTTGTTGTTATTTATAAGATCTCATTAACATCTAGGTCTTAATCAACCACTAATGCATTTAACGGTATGGTAACTGTGAAGATGCCATGGTATGCTGATGATAGGGGGTGAAAGGACGAACCCAAATACAACCATGCTCGAGGCGGGACTCGAACCCGCGGTCCTTCTGTCCGAAATCACCACTGCACTATTGCCTTAACGATCTCGTCCATCCGGACCGCTGGTTCTGATTTTTTTAGTGGTCTGTCGAATGTCTTCTTTACATTTCGATGTCTATCTTGTTTATTTTACAAATGTTTCGTCAAGAAGAATTCAAGACGACGCTGTTACAAATTATTGCCTAACAATAGCTATACTTGTCTGTCATATGCTTCTAGACAAGAAACGTATAATGTTTCATTTAGACATTTCTTAAGATTTGTACGCGCCGTGTCCAACCAGGAACACACTTTGTTAATGTAGACGAAACGGGATTCGAGTAGTAGACGTCGACGGGAAAGGCGAGCGCCCCCAGTCCCACTGTCCGTCGCTGATCCTCCACGGGCGGCTGCTTGTCGCTTGTCGCCTGGCGCTCGCAGCTCGTCGCTGGCCGCTTGCGTTCGCGGCCACCGCCTCGCTGGCGGACCCGGATAACGCGGCTCATCCAGCCGGCTGGCCGGCGCTCCTCCCCGAACTTCTGCCTCCCCCCCCCCCGCCAGAAAGGACAGCGCCAATCCTGCGGACAATGAAGCTCGAGTCCGGCTGGGCGGAGGCGATTAGCGCACTGTTGTAGCACGCTCTTCCACAATTTTGTTCAATGATTGTTGATGAACAGGGCTTCACAATGCTTTCGGGGGAGGAAAAAACGCATTATTCGAAAACGGTCACGGCGACCGCAAAGAGCGGCTGTAACGCACGATTCTCTTCCGGAGATATTAAATAGGAAAATAATGTTCTGACTGCTGGAACAGTCTAAGATATTTTCAGATTTTTAAATAAGAAGGAAATGAATTGATAATAATTTTGTTCCTGTTTTCTATATTTTCTGACCTTTTATTTCTAATCGCCACCTCTCCTCCTGTCCTCTCGTACCTTATTTCGTTCCTTCATTGTTTGGTCTTTTTCTCTTTCTTTTTCTCCCGTATTCCTTTACCTTCTCCTCCTCGCGTGTAGCAGTTGCCGGCCCCTTCTGCTCCTCCCCTTTTCCCTCGGGCAGCGAAGGCGAGTCCTCTCCTGTCAGCCGGCTTAGGCATCCTTGAATGCGAACCGCCTAATCCGAAGCGGGGGCCCGCCCGGCGCCTGGCGACGTCTGCCCCCAGGCGACGAGGGTGCCGCCCTTGCCCGAGGCCGAGAGGGCGCAGGGCGGCAGAGGAAGACGCGCCCGTTGGCCCGCTCGCGTCGGCTGATCGCCCCCGCGTCTTCCGGTCGGCGCGGGGCGGGGAGGGGAAGGGAGGGGAGGGGAGGGGCGCGCGGCGGGACGGAGTGGAGAGGAGCCGTGCGGCGAGCGAGGCGTGAGGCGCGTCCATGCGTGGGCGGCGGAGATCCCCTTGGTGGCGGGGCGGCTTCGTCCCTCTCTTTGAGGCGAGTGTCACGGCCTCGTCCGGCGGAAAGGGCGGTCGGGAAGGACTGAAGTGTGTGGAAGGCGTTGGGTGCGATGGAGTGGGGCGGGGCGGGCAGGGCGCTGGATAGGACAGAAATGGGCTGGGAGAGACGGCGAGGGGACGAGGAAAGGTGTTGGTCAGAACAGGACAGGATAGGTCGAAAGTAACAAGCCATGTTACTGATCGCACTGGACAGGACAGAGCGGCGTGAGCGGGGCGGGACATGAAGCTGGTCGAAACGAGGAGGGAGAGCGCTGGGCAGTGCGGTCTGGTCTGATCGAGGCTTGGCAGGGCGCTGGGCGTGAGGCATTGTGCTGGACGATCAGCGAGGCGGGACAGGGAGAGGTGCGGAGGGGAGGAGAGGGACATGGCAAGTGGGATAGGATGGGCGGGGCTGGGCGTGGGCGGGTGGAGCGGGTCGGGACGGGCCGGGCCGCGGGGTCGGGGCGCGGGCGCGGGCGCGGGTCACCGGCGAAAGGTCGCCGCCTCCTATGTATAGACTTGGCGCTGACCTTTCCTCACGTCCGCAAGCGGGGCTCTCGCGCCCCCCGCTGACGAGGTGGCAGAAATTACGCCCTCTGGGAGCGTTCTGCCTTTCGTCAAAATGCGTCGCGATCAAACCTCTCAACGCTCCCATCTTTCTAATATAAAATGCATTTCACGTGTGTGAATACAATACGTTACAAAAAAAAACAACAACATAGGCAGCGTTGTGTTGGAAATACTATCCGATGGTTTTCGTATAAAAACTGTAATGAGCTATGCACTGCTTCATGTAAACGAAGATTTTATGTCATTCAAATGCATCCAATGGACATTCATATTTGCGTACTTCGAAATATGATGAAGATGGATTTATTCCATCTGGTTTCCGCTGCCCTCTGAGTCGTTAAACAAATAGTTCTTGATCACAATCCTATAGTTTTTTGTGTGAAGCTAACTAATATTGTTACATGTGATAACTTTTATGTAAATTTGAAATTCTGGGTAATACTGCTTTCAGAATTCTCGTGAGAAACAACTTTGGAGAATGGAACGCGGACTATACAGTACAAGTTTTACACAACAATCGATCTTACCAATAGAATTTGTATTCGTAAATGTATCCCACAGACGTGAATATTGGGACCATATTTTCAATGCAATATGGACACTTAAAATTGTGATGTTTACTTGGAATGATCCACCAAACCAATCACAAAAATGTAAAATACATGTGTTGTATAGGATCGATCAAAAGTGCCAGCCGAAATCCAACGTTTATATCCCCTTTAAGAATCTGTATATTCTCTTAACTTCATAAAGTATGTGTTGTACGGGTTCACGATCTCCAGTTTTATTTCTGGGAAATGAAACTTGTATTGCCAGAATGTAAATGGTAAAAAGTAGTTTCAGGTGATTTGAACTGATAAGAATGCACCGAAGGATGCATTATTTCAGAATCATCCCAATAAGACATTCACCGCCTGTGGCTCGTTAATTTCACTGACTATGAGATCAGCGGCATTTCCATTCGCCAAAACAATAACTGTATTCGACGAATGGAAATGCCGCTTGAACGGCTGTTGTTGTTCGTAATAATATCACACAAAACGGCAAGGTGTGTCCGACAGCATTCCAACAAAATTTCACAATGTGAATTTCACACACACAAGTGAAATATTATCCAATTCCTCTTCAAACTTTTGTTTGCTTGTCGAGCGATATCTTTCATAAATATGCTTCTATTTAAATGATACTCTTCCGTTGAGTAACGAATATAATCTTCTTCTGTATGTCATTGTAATTTAATAATATTCTTATTATGGGTCCGAAAGATATAACAAATAATGTAGTTGTGCAACGCTTCAAAAATGCCAAAACTGGCGCCTACTTTATACTCAAGGATTTTTCAAAAACGAATAACATTGTATCGCAATGTATCACTGTGAGACTCACGAATTTCAAGGTTCAAACCTTGAGGTTTTCAGTAGACACGCGATTATCTGAGATGATTAGGATCGAGACTACCACGGAAACGAAACTAAAATGTGTATTTCAAATATAAAAATACGACGTACAGAACACAATGTAAACGAATGAACGCATTTACCACTCTCGCAATTTATCAACAGAAACTAAGAATTGCACTGACAAATGATAAAGGTTTTGGAGAGCGATCCCGATAATTACTGATCACGAGTATGTCCCGATATTTCTAGATAGAATCGCTGATGAATCGCCTAGATTACACACCGGCTCACAAATATCGAAGCAAATAATTTCCAATTTACATGGTAAGGAAATGAACGGTGCAGCGGAAAGTGGTTATCTTTTTCTGCAGAAAAAACCTTGTTTAGTCCTTGATACCGAAAAATTGTTTACTGCAAAACACATTGTATGTTGGTAGTCTGTTCTTCCGAATGTGGTCAACACTAACGCCTCAACAATTCGCATAAGTATGCTTATAAAAATGGCGCATTTCCCATTATTTTGTATTCTGTATTTTTCAAAAATTGCAAAAGTTTAATTTTTCGCGTCTTATTACAACTATAATTTTGACAATAAAACTTACTTGGTAATGAAATGTTCTTCAAAATTAGATCTTGAAATAATGACATCAAATTTGTGAATTTTGAAAAATTGCAAATGAGAATAATAAAATTCCTTTTCAAAGCATCAAGAAGTTAATTTTATCTCAGAGGCTGTTGGTGTAGAGAGATAACGTGAATGGCGTGCTAAACCGAAGACCTTGAGTTCGAGTCGCAGCGTGAATAAAAATATGCTGGTTGGAAACACTTTGCAAGTTCACGTAGAATTATAATATTGCATGCCTGTAAATATAAAACAAGAAAGTCTATGCTGTTGTAGTGTCTTCAGTTCTGATGACTCCCTCGTTAAACCGAAGTCTTTGGTACATGCATTTCAGATATTCGCTAGTTTTCCGTATTTTGAATGAAGATCATAGTGTTCTCATAGTCTTTTCAAAGTGTTCTCAATACTGTCTCAGATTGTTCCTTTTTCTGTGGTAGAATTAACATTATTACAAAACGTGCCATTTTAATTGAATTTACATGCACACAATTCTATTTATTTATTTATTTATGCAATCAAAAAACAGTAAAAACTGTGACGTAGGAGGAAAAGTTTATGTGCGCACGTTTTCTTGAGTTCCAGAATCCCTTCCCGTCATTTTAACTATAATTCTAATTAATTTAATTTAATTTGAATATAATTTTAATTCTTGAAATTGTGTGGTATTTGTATCAGTGAATACAGACAGTAAATGACGCAATTAATTTCTAATGCTTGGAATCATCTGAAACGAATATCATGGAATAACCACAGTTTTTAGTGCACATAAGTAAAAGAGTATCACTAGTCTCTTCGAAGATTAATAATTCTGGATTTTTCCATTCAGATCATATATTTCCTAATGTTTATTTATATCCAACTTAGTGGTCGTAGTCATATGAGTACCTACGTTCTGAGAGTCCTGAAAAACTACATCGTGGCAGCATCTATTTTTGTCTCTTCTAACACAGCCACGTTCAATATTCTCATATATAGCTGCGGTAACCATTTCAGCGAACGACAAGCCACCCACGCTGGCGCGTTGTGGGTGGTTTCCGTGAAACGTATGTTCACGGTGTTAGTGCGCCAGGGAGATCAGCCGCCCAACAGAACTCTGTTGGGAAATCCGGTCACGGTGCCGGAATATGGAACGCGGGGAAGGGGGCGGGCCGTGGGGCGTGGCGGGGGTGATGTGGGCGGGGCGGGGCGGTAAGGGGAGGGGGGATTTATGAGGACGAGAGCGCAACGCGATGCGTGAGTAATGTGGTGCAATGGGCGTCAGAGCTGTTGTTGACTAGCTCTTGTAGATACAGCATTTTGTGTAAACGGTGACGTACACTCCAGATAAGCCGATATCACCATGCGCTTCTTTCATAAGTAACCATACCGAAATGATGTACAAATGGACGAGAGATGGTCAGTAGATAACTTTGCGTCCGTATGTTTCATTTGAAGCATATCAGATGAGCAATTAAAACAATCTATCTTTGTTTCTGATCATTTTCATTGAAATTGCCGAGAAAAGTTGTCCTTTTTTAAAAAATGTTTTAAGGATTTGTAGAACAAAAGTCTGAGGACGATACACGAGGTATGTCAGATACGCAAATGTTCCAACAGGTGGAACATTTGCAGAAATTCAGATTTTTTTATGTAGCTAGGAACGAGATGCTTTCGTGAGCAACGGTCATTATTGTTTAATGTATAATATGGGCTCAGCAGACATATCACATGTAAATCATTTCTTAAAAATATTTTTTTAAATTTTAGGAAACATTACACAATTCTTCACAAATAGAATTGAATATCATTAAAATATCACACAGTTTTAATGTGTACAAAATGAGGTACCAGCCGATTCAGAATGTATAAAGAGAAAACATATATTTCGTATACATGGTATATTGTTCTAATGAAAAGGGAACTTCAGACAAGTGTTAAGGTTCCGAATATATTTCAAGGCAAATTGTTTGAAATATATGCTCTTCAAAGAAAACACTAAGCTATTTTAAAGATGAATTGATAAGCATAAGATACAATAATCCATACATGCAAAAAGAGTCTACACAATAATCTGAGAAAATCTTACTATCAATGAGACTTTAAAATAATTAAATGAACACGGAGGATGAAAGCTTCTTGGAATACAAATGGCATAAAAAATCTGCAACTAACGGTTGTCCTTGACGTTCTCATCAGGCCTATAAACAACAATAAGCCTATAAACAATATATTTCTCAAAGCTTTCATTTCACGTACGTTAATGCGTGTTTCCTCTTAAAAAGAGAAATTAAACATTCCACGAAAAAGCAATAATTCAGGAATCAGAGCATGGTGTAAATGCAAACAAACTCTTCATTTTTGAATACGACAACGTATCACCCGGTTTTCATACTATTTTTTCCGAAGATACAAAAGAATTTTTAGGAAAGTAGTACCACAGGAAATAATCATGAAAGAATCGCCATATTCCCAATGCTAATAACAAAACTAAAGTAATAGAAATGAATAACTAGAATTTTATGCACGCGGTTAGTTTTCAAAACTTTTTTCAGTAAAATTCTTAAAATAATCAGTAAACTAAAAAATAAATATTCATCTAGTTTTGATAAATTTCCTGTTTGTTTATTAAAACGTGCGCGTCAGACTTTATACGCCTTTTAACTCTTTGTCAATGCTTCTTTATATACAAGAATACTTCATTTTTCAAAATACAAAAATTATGCCACTTTTTTTTAAAAAAGGCTATGAAAATGTAGTTCATAATTATCAGCTTCTCTGATGTCGTTTAAAATATTTTCGATCTTAGGCTTGATCTTCTTTCTTTTAAGTCAACGTAAACAATATGCCTTCGTCTATAAAAAAGGAAGAACAGTTTTTTTACTTTGTTTTGGTATAAACGTTTTTTGCCAAAAAGGGTCAATAAGTAGAACGATTTCAGAAGTTTCTAATTAGTTTGCTAGTAACAAATCAATAGTAAACGAAGGAAAACGGTTTCAATGCAGTTTTGCATTTCAAACTGACAATCGTATGCATCATGAAATGAACAATATGCAGTTGCCTAATGTTAAGGTAGTACAATTTGTGGGTGTCTAAATTCAGTCATTAAGGTACGCGTTCATTGTTCTTCCAAATTCAGTCAGACTTGATGCAGCTCGTTGCGCGTATTTTGCAATTGCACCTTCCCGCTTGAAAAAGGCACAGCCTTTAGGACCTGAGAAGCACCTCTTATAAGACCTAAACTTTTAGATTGCCGAAGAAATGTAGAAGAATACTGAAGTTCATGCTCGTGATTCCTGCAAGCCTGTCCTCATTGATCTTGAAATTTCACCATTGCCTTGCCTCTTTGTTTACGACTATGTAGTTTTTGTCAACTTAAGACCCTTAATTAACGTTCCTTATTTTAACAATGATATTCAATTTATTAGTAAACATACATTCTGTATAAATTTAAAAATACAAAGATACCTGTTACCAGCATTTTATTTTAACTTCTCGGTCAATAACTCCCATCTCGATCATCTTTTTCGTCCAGTTTTGCTGATCCATTGAGCGAATGTTGCGACTTTGTTTTGCTTCTGTACATCAATGTAGCTTCACTACGCGCACATTTTGCTGATCTCTTCTTTTCCTAGTTATGGGGGAAATAGTTAATTACTAGTTGGCGGTTGCTATTTTGTTAATAGTATATAAATTCAAATATTTAGCTTGTTTACCGATGTAAATGAGTTTTCTATAACTCGGGAGCAAAAAGTTTTAATTTTTTTAAATGTAGCTAACTTGCTTTTTCATACTTTTTATTGATCATGTAACAATGCATAGTAAATTTAGATTTAGATTTATTTAGTCAAAAACAGTAAAAAAACTATGTGATGTATGGGGAGAAGATAAACTGCGCACGTTTTCTTGAGTTCCAGAATCCTTACCATCATTGTGTTTATAAATAGTTGAAAGATGAGTAAATATTAATATAAATAAATGAATGAATAAATAAATGAATAAATAAATAAATGAATGAATATAAAATGTAAAAAAGGGCGAGATTAGCGACATTTGAAAAACTAGACATTTTTGTTCCCGAGATATAGATAATTATTTGCAACGGTAAACAAACTGCAGATTTTATTTTCTGTATTTCTATCAGAATAGTAACCCGCCCTTACTACTACTCCTGCCACTATAAGCAAAAGGAGAGTTCAACAAAACGTGGGCATAGTGAAGCTACATTTACGTCCAGAAGCAAAACAAGGGGCCATTTCAGCATTTGCTCAATAGATCAGGAAACTGGACAAAAACCTGATCGAGATGGGGTCAATGACCCGGAAGCTGAAGTACATTATTTGTTACAAGCATATTAAGTATCTCTTAAAAAAATATGCAATACAAATGTAAACCAATTCATTATATATCACTGTTTTGTTAAAATGTGTAATTAAAATACGGAGATGGGCTTCTGGAGCTCAAGAAAATGTGCGCAGATTCTCCTTGTACGTCGCGTACAGTTTCTACTGATATTTGGCGAAAAATAAATTTAAAAATAAAATTCTTAAGGTATCAAACCATTAATAAAATACTTCATTTCTTTCGCCGACAGCATGAAAACACGAATCATTTTAAAGCTCTCTGCTCCTTGCTCTGACTATGTGCACCAAACTGCATTTCACTGATGCTACGTATGTAAGTTACACAAAATAATGTAAAATTATTAAGCTAGAATTATAATTTTCGATCAATATATCAAGAGTTGTTATGAAATAACTCAGAATCAACACGATATTGAGAAAATCGGGAAGTTGAAAATGTACACAGAAGCAACGACCCTGAATGGCGTCTGAACGATGAAGTCATCGATAAGACAGAACAATGTTAAACACGCAGTGGTGAACTATGACGAAATCGTTCTGGCTCGATTACGATGTCGTTATGTGTGAGCGGCCGGAGGCAGACACAAACCTGTACAAAAGACAGATGAGAAGGTGTCCATCCTGATATTCACGCGAGAGTCTTAATATTTCTGGTGTGCGATGAAGCCTCGACTTGCATGGCCTTACACCCGCATGGAGACGTTCGCAGTGTGGGGTAAGAGTGTCGCGGGGGAATGCTTACCTCTGTACCTGCGCCTGATTGCATTCTTAGCTCCTTACTTGGATATCACAACGGCTGCTTTCAGAGTTTTGCTACAGGAAGGCAACCGGACATCGGCATCAATCATATGAAATGTATGAATTGTAAAAAAGATTCTTTTGTTAAAGCATATGACAGTTTATTTTGATTATTTGCTCTATTAATGTAGCTTTGAAAGGCATCAAAATATTGGATTTAGGCCTATTTTTTCCCGCAGACGTCAGTAAGGTTTGCAAGACATGCAAATATGCTCGTAACTTTCTGTTAGGGAAAGATATACTGAAATTCGCAAACGGGCTTCCGGAGAAATTTTGAATTCTTCATCAATGAAGTTGAGCATAGGTTTCAAAGTACGAAAATATTGTAAAATTGCACCATATTGACGCTTTATTGAAACGCTTGCAAAAGTATAATTAAAATTAGAACTCGTTCATTTAATGAGTACTTTGTAGTAATTAGACCAGTTTAGCATATAAGAGACAAACCTATTCAGAATTGCTAATTGCACAAACTTATACTTACCTTAGTGCTCAACGTGTTCTCAACTTACCTGCGTAATATGATTTTACTTATCAGGACTACTATTTGCTAACTAAATGTTGTTACTTATTTACCACGTTTATAGGAAAAAATGATTCAATATTCTGGTTATTTATTTTTTTTTATTAAAGAAAAAATATTGACATTCAAAATGACGATGAAGTGGTTATGGATTGTGTGTGTTTTGACAAATTTCATTATATGGAAATAATGAATGCTATTACATTTGTTATTATACTCTGACAAGTGTAAATTCTTCGAAGGACTCGAGGACGAAGAAGCGGAGGTTTTTGATAGGTACGTGTTAAAAATAGCTATACTCTAGCTAATCGTACGAAGTTGAGCAGAGTATGTCAAACATTTAACACAATATTTTAAATATTTAAAAATTATATTTTGACATCCTATTTATTCTTAACGATGGCCAAATATCGTTATTTTCTGTTTATCAAATTCACTTGGAAAAGTTTTCACTATCGCAGATCTAGAATTATCGTCGATTTAGTTTGCATTTGTCCATCACAATTATCAGCATTCATGTCATGGGCACACTCCACACATCAAAACGAATCTCTGCAAGCCTTCATTCATGTATCAAATCTAATGAGCACGTCAGAAGGTTAAAGGAAATTAGTTTACCGTTTTCCAACTGACGGACAATAAACAAAGAGCGAAACCTTCCCACCGCACCCCCGTGTCACCATTTAGTGTGTTAGCTTATGATACGGAGTTGCCTTCCCTTCCCACTCCTCACCACTTCTTTCCATTGACGTCATTTCCACGCCCAAGCCAATGCTGGCGAACAAATGCGTACACCAGGGGCAGGAATGGTTTTGCCCGCTCGGATAGGCATATCTTGCCCCAGCGGGCACGGTCTCTCACGAGGTCAGAGCTGCAGCGGCAAGTAATTTGAACACAGAAACGTTTCTGACAGCTCTCTAAAAGAATTATAATATACATGGGGAAGAAAGATCACATGATGTTTTGATTTCAACTGATAGCAGTTGAAGCGTATAATTCTAATCGGTAATTAAAAGCGCGTGGTTCTCTTAAATATGAATTCATTGTGAAAATTTACCACAACTAAAATTAGTTTTTATTAATGACATTTTGAAATTGTAATGAGCGGATCCATTTCTGCAGTTTGCTTTTTCTCTCCTCAAACAACAAAACACATTTATTGCAATTATGAGTATATTATGTTATTTGCAGGAAATTTTAACAGACTTCAAAAATATCTCCAGGAGTAATTTATTTTAAATATATTTTTCAAAATGGAATCAACTTTTTACCGGGGTATCTCACGTGCGAAAAAATAATTTTAATAGAAAATCAAAAGGTAAGACGTCAGTGTCTCCTGAATAAGAAGTAAAAAAATATACGAAATTGCATATCTGACATCGTCATATCCTGAAAATGAGATTCGATTGAGAAGAAAATTTTAAAATAACAATGTAGCGATTGTATCTGTGTGGAATATCGCTGTTTAGCTTCCGTATCCGTATGATATTTTAAAATCCTTTGCTTTTTGTCTTTTGTTGTATCTCAGTGTAAACATTACGTTTATATTCTTAATTTTGCATATACGTCGTCAAGTTCAGTTGAACTTTTTCCAAATTGATTGTAACTTTTCACTTTCTTATTCAATTTTTCAATGATTTAATTATGCAATTATTAACGATATATTTTCTCGTTGCTGAAGAATCGCATACCAATATTGGTTTTAATCGTTTCCAAGATATTCTGGTAGAGAATGCTACAATAGTTGTGGTCCTTGGTTTTGTGCAGTAAGTTTAGTTCTCCCCAAACTTCACACGAAGTAATAAAGATTAATTGAGGTAATAAAATATTAAAATGTGCGAAACTAATAAAGGAGCATTCAAAACACCTTTTGAGATGGTTTAGATTTTGCTTATGATATATTTTTGTTACTTTGTCTCTTCCCGTTGAAAATGAATTCAATTAAAATACAAGGTTCTTCGTGGACAATGGAAGTTCTTAGCAGATATGTGCTTGATTATCACAATCCTTATTTTCCATTACCGTCACTACATCGGAGAAAGACATAAGGCTCTGTGAATTGTAGCTTACCAATTCACAAGAATAAAAAATCTCCATTGAAAATTATGATGCCTAATGTGCAATACGAGACATGTGATTTTTTAGCACAATAGTAGTTATCGCTTCTTAAGACAACTCGGTCGAGTTAAACGGTAACATGTTGTTTCATAATAGTACATATGTGGATCAGGAGAGGCATTTGATAAACTGTAGTTTTAAAACTTTTCTGGTAAGGAATGTTTCCATCAAAATCTAGTACTATTGACCTAGATCAGATATGTCTGATGAAGCGTTTACTGTCACGAGGAGTGTGTCTATCTGGAGATCCATTGAGAATTCTAGTACAATAGTAACTTAAACCGGGAGTGTAACTGTTCAACTAAAATGATCGACTAGGAGTATTTTGTCAGATATTTCCATTAAGGTAGTTGTTAAGACGTAATACCTTCATGTGTGCCGTCTTGGCTATTTCCTTCAATTCATGTAGAGTAGACTTACTGTAAAGTTTTTAATCCACTTTTCTTTCCATATTCTTACCACTTATTCTTTAAAACCTTTCCCACATTTCTGTATACTACCCTCATTACGTATGAATCTTTATTCTTTCATCACTTTACATCAAAATTGCCTCGAAATTTCTCTCGACATTCAACATTAGTTTCACCACTCTAGGAGAAACACGTCGTATCGCATCACAGCGTCACCAAAGCAAAGGGTTACCATGCATTCCACTACGACAAATGGGCACATCGAAGTGCAAGAAATATCCCAACCCACGGACCAACTAACTTCTATCTGGGATCTTGCAGAAATAATTGGTTGTCAATAGCTAAAAGGAAATATATTTTGCTGCAACGTCTGTCTTATTAATAATTTACACTTCTCTTCAAAACTCCTTAACGAAACTATAACGGAGAGGCTCCCTAGCTGAAAAGGAAATATTTAAACCTAATTCGAAATGATGTCGGAAAGTCTACGCAAAGCTCGTAAAGAGATTGTGACGATGGTCACCATCTACACAAACCTACTTGATAGTCTTCTCGAACGCCCGACGCTTGGCACAGGCTATACGGTGGAAACACTAGCTGCCATGAATATGGTTTTTTAGTATTTCCAAAACCTTGCTCATTTTTAATTTTAGAAATCACCGACGTTAATTCACGACAGTGATTCTTTAGTAGTACAAAATTATTGGTATTGTTAGTTTTCGTTGGCATTTTCAATGAAATAATTCTACGAGTCGTCATTGCCAACTATTGACGACGACTCCTATAATTATTTCATTACAAAATTATCCAATATTTTTTAATAAAATGTGTCCAACGTCATTAAAAAGGGGAAATCAAATTTTTTGGAACCGGAAGAACCAGAAAGAGAAGGAAAAATACAAGCAAAAAGTACGTTTTTTTCCATTATCTGAAATCCTTCCGGATACATTCACAAAGCGCAACACGTTTTCCCTTGCTCACGGTTTTTGCTGGTAAACTCGCGCTTAAAGAGAGAAGAGCAGCAATTATCTGAATGACCTCGTCTTTCAAAGAATAATTAAGCCTTAATGATATACATTTCTTCTCTTACAAATGAGACATACCAACAAACAAATGAACACCAAAAGACGGAGGTCAAAAGGACAATCCAAGTTCGTACTATTTGAAAACTCCAGTTCTTCAGCAAGCACGCTGTTCTTCTTTAGATTTCATGCGAAATCTGAACGAGAAAGGTGTAGATCCTGCATTTACTCGTAATTATTCTAAAAAACCGTAATCCACTGTAAAACTGATGCCTCTTTGTGCTGCATGCTTCCTTTTCTCGCTTATCCGACGTAATTAAAAAATCTTCCAACACAGACGACGAATCTGCCTGTTTGGCTGCTGATGAGCCGGCAAGCCCACGCGCTGCCTCACCTCCGGTGGCCGTCACAGTCACAGCGCAATCACCACAACTCATTATCTGGGAACTCCGCTCCTTCGTCCTGCGGTGGCGCCGGTGGGAGGGGAGAAGCTCGGAGCGCGGGGTGCTGAGACCGCGGAGTGCGGGAAACGCGGGGTGTGGGCAAGCGCGGGGGTGCACGGGCAAGGGCGGGGGTGCACGGGCAAGCGCGGGGGTGCACGGGCAAGCGTGGGGGTGCACGGGCAAGCGCGGGGGTGCACGGGCAAGGGCGGGGGTGCACGGGCAAGGGCGGGGGTGCACGGGCAAGGGCGGGGGGTGCACGGGCAAGGGCGGGGGTGCACGGGGCAAGGGCGGGGGTGCACGGGCAAGGGCGGGGGTGCACGGGCAAGGGCGGGGGTGCACGGGCAAGGGCGGGGGTACACGGGCAAGGGCGGGGGTGCACGGGCAAGGGCGGGGGTGCACGGGCAAGGGTGGGGGTGCACGGGCAAGGGCGGGGGTGCACGGGCAAAGAGGACGAGGGAGTCGCAGTGACGCGGGGGCGAGCGCGGGCGAGGGGAGCGCGGGGCGCGGATGGAGCGCGGCGTGGGTGCTAGGTCGGGGGGTGGGGGTGGCGGAGGGCGCGGGGACGAGCAGTCCGGGGGAGGGGAGCGACCACGCGGCGGAGTGGAGGTCTAGGGCGCCTGAGGCTCCGAAGGACAGACGACGGCACGGCACGGCGCGCTGCGCTGCGGCGCGGTGGGGAGTCGTGCCGGATGAGGGGGGAGGAGGCTTCGCGGAGCGAGGTGCGGCGTGAGCGAAGATAGGCGGGGCCCAGTGAGACTCCCTTCAAAGCGGAAGGGACACAAACCGATCAGCAGCAATGCGATGTGGGCCTCCTATCAACCGCCAATGCTTTTGCAGGCCTCTTTTCGTGTTCTCGTCAGTGACCTCGACGTTTGCCTCGTCAATGCAAATTTTAAGAGCAGCAAAAGAGCTTCTCTACAAGAATTGTAGACGCACTCTTACGTCGGTGTATCTATGTTTTTCTTCTGTATGAGTCCTCTAAATGAATGTCCGAGATGCACCATAAACCAAATAAGTTCGGACCACATGTGAAGCTTTCTCCCTCTTCTTGCTCCCTGTCGCATCTTTAGAAACGTGAGATGGGTGATATTTCATCTTCATTTTGTGGATCGAATCTATGATCGAAAATGACATCCGCAATACAGTAATTGGACGTAGCCAAACTCGTATAGAGTTGCAGTATAATATTGTATGTAAGGTATGCCTTTCAGCTTGCCAGCTTCATGATAGACATTTTAACACTCAGATAACCACATAACCTCTTAATAGTACTCGAACTACTTTTAATGTGTCTAATCTATCGCAATGAAAACTAGTTAATAGTAAATGTTTGAATATCGATATTTTATTAAAGTTAAATCTCTTGAGCAATTGTGGGATGTTCTTTCGATATTGAGAATCAGATTTATATTTATTTATTTAACTTTTATGCGCTTTGCTTTTCACATGTATTTCATAAACCTTCGAATTTCATTTGCAATAGACAAAAATTGCAGACTCGAAAACATCCCAAAGGCAATGTGTAAACACACGCTCTCAGTTGCGCGCGGGGAAGAGGAACTCCAGAGCCCAGATGGCTTCGAACAATGGCAAGCGGAGATAATCGGTGCGCAAGAGCTCGGGCATAGAAAGACGAATCTGGGCTATTGTGGCGACAGAAAATCTCCTCACTTTCATCCCCAAGCACCAGATATACCGCTACGAGCCGCTCATACGCTTCTCCGCGTAGGTCTCAGCGACGAGGGCACGAAATTAGTACGTTCCGTGAACGATCATTGGACTGTTGCACATTAAGAGCGAGCAATCGTCAAACGGGGCTCAGGGCATCAACTGATATCACTACAGTTCCTCTGACCGGGAGGTCCTAGGGTTAGAGTCCCGACAGTGGCAGGACCTGCGACGCTACAGGTAGGTCGATTTCTTCCTTGTCTTATCATCACCTATTACTTATACACACTTACACGCATTACACTATCACACTTCACGGGATACCAGCCGGGAGCTTAGAGCTTGTCCCGGCAGGGGCGGTGCCCCGCTGGTGGGATATACCTGTTGGGTTGCACTTCCGGTGAAAACTTGCACTATACTTGCAGGACTAATGATCTTGTGAGCTGTCGCACCTGGAATCACTAATCAGCCAATCAATCAATCAATCAACAGCCGCGCAGGATTGGGCAACCTTTCAATAGTGTTATATGGAATATATGTTTTTATTTAGATTTGTAGTAAATCTCTCCTACTTATTGCACGTACACGGTGTTCTTTGAAACAACCATTGGGACGAACTTTCTTGAGAGTTTCATTCCAGTGCATTTAATAACCATTTTTACTTTCTCTCTCTTTTTTCTCTCTTTTTCTCTCTTTTTCTCTCTTTTCTCTCTCTTTTCTCTCTTTTTTCTCTCTTTTTCTCTCTTTTTTCTCTCTTTTTCTCTCTTTTTTTCTCTCTTTTTCTCCCTCTTTTTTCTCTCTTTTTCTCCCTCTTTTT